>CM066232.1:17077596-17459708 GCA_033675125.1 Athetis lepigone
TACGGGACCCGGTACTCTTTGGTAAATAATACTAGAAACTAGAAAGCTGAGGAGTGCGCAATTAATTAATTAATTAAAGGCATTATTTGTTTGTATTACTTTTTTGATGACATAGATCTTCCTCTTTCAAAACAATATATCGCTTCCGGTATTTTGACAATTGGGGTCTGGTCCAAAACGTGTTGTTTTAATCTCTCTACCTGAAACATCAGAATGAGATTCTAACTTTGCATGGATGAATCCTAAAAGTGAATATTTTCAGACGCATAGTGCATTACGCACCACTTGCTTTTCGATTTTCTAAGCGCAGCCTAAACCTTAGATATTTAGATTAAATACATACCATAAATTCAGGTAATACATTAGCTTTGCATCTCCACGTTTCAATACATTGTCGTTTCGTGGGCACGGCTAGTTCAGCTATCCTCAGGGGACATCTTTCGCGTTTCTTGGTCTGAGTTTGCACTTTTCTAGAAATTCTGTTCTGAGTCAAATAAGTACTCGCGGGAGACGTCTGTCTTCTACGAGTAGACCTAGACGGACAAGAGCTTGTCTTGTTTATGTAGGTGTGGTGGCTATTTCTGTGATAGAAACCAAATTATGCTTATTCAAGCATAATTTGGTTTCAGGTAGTACAAGACTAGTACCTTTACATTCAACCAACGTCAACATTTGGATAATACCCATTACCCAGTATCGCATTTGTTTTGATGATCTACTGAGTTGAGATGCTCACCTCTCATACCCAGGATTGTGTGGGTAAAATACGCATCAATAAGCTTTATCTAATTAATTTTATTTTGGACATCACTAACATTGGTGAAAGAAACCATTGTGAGGACTGGTCTTACAATTACTTAATATAACTTTATCAGCTAAGGCAAATCAAAATGTTTGCTGTAATGTTTATAGT
Organism: Athetis lepigone; assembly: GCA_033675125.1. NCBI lineage: Eukaryota > Metazoa > Arthropoda > Insecta > Lepidoptera > Noctuidae > Athetis > Athetis lepigone. The sequence continues at coordinate 17,078,510 of CM066232.1, forward strand.
TACAGCATTACACCTCACCTGATACGGCGTGAGCTAAAAGGACCAAATATATTGTCATTGGGCGCAAAGAACTCATATTCACTTTCGTATTTTGGTTTTTTTTCACGGAGTTTTTCGCCATGCCAAATTTCGCTTTGAACAGTAACGTTTTCATTTAGCCAGTCATTAATAAAATCAAGATCCTTATGTTTTTTCGAAACATGTTCAAATTCCGTATTTTTTATAATTACTTCGGTATCTGGAACTGATGAAACTCTATTGTAGGTACTGGTAGAATTCAAACAAAATAAACTTAAATGCACAAACAACCCGGAACGAATACCTGTAGCACCTGTACAGTAATTGTCCCGTGCGGGAATCGAACGCAACGCAGCAGTTATTGCACAAGCACTGTTCCAACCGTGCCGTCAAAATCATGTAAAAGACAAAAGTCGTGGCCTCGTGGAGGTAGATAAAGTAAAGTACAGTGAAATAACTAGCTACTTAATTAAAAAAAGAAGACAACAGAATGTTAGTTCCAGTAATGGTTCTCCTTGGTATGTTATGCCTTAAAGGCTACCATTTTTGACCACATCATTCGCTGATTTTAGCTGTGATAGTAGTCAACCGTAAGTATTTATAAAAGATATTCTTTACCTTTAAAGTACAGGTTCGCCACTGTAGTCGTTATGCATAAAACAGCTCTAGTGCGCATTGATTTTAACTACTAGGTAGATAATATGTAATTAACATTTCGACGGCTGTTATTGTCTTTCTATTGTGTCTCGAATCACGTGTGTCCGAAGGATTAACCATGTAAGAGGGTCCTTCAACACCCGCCTATCTTTAGCTACAATATTAATTCCTACTGCTTACCTAAAGCCTGACTGGATCTATACTGTGCCATTACATATAATTGTAAGAGTTGTTTCCTACGGATGTTTGAAAACTATAATTTAGTTAGAAGCTGTTCATAATAATTATTTACACAATCACATTGCAATAAATAAATATTCACTGACAGTCCATTTTGTATGAAACTATGGAAATGTAAAATCAATGTCAAAATCCTAAAGTGTTTCATAAATGAAGATCTATACAGCCACGAAAATGGTCTATTGCTGAGGGTAGAATTTTTGAAAATACTAATTTGTTAACCTAATAATAGGGGACTACCAGTAACTTCATCAAGAACTAAAATGTCAGTCCGATCTCAGAAACAGCAGCTGCTGGGAATCTACCCTAGGGCGAGGATTAAGTCAGTATATGGTCGCTTCGAAACACTTCTGCTTTAAAAAATATCTTCAAAGTTCTGGAACGGAAAGGATCTGCTGACATCAACTACAAATACGAGTAGGAGTCTATTAGGAGAGATGACGAAGATACCACTATTCATGTAGTAACCACGCTCGTAAAACACTTAAACTGTACGTAAGTCTAAATTAAAAAAATCGTTTAATTGGCATGATAGTGGAAGATGTTCCTTCTGATCCCAAATATCGTTACAAGACAAAATTATTGCACCAGTCAAGCAGTCTGCGTTTCCAGTTAGGTACCTTTGACTTGGGCACTAAGATGTGGCTTTTTAAAATATAACGGACGGCACGACGGCACAAACTGTAACGCAGGTCTAGGGGAAGGGGGTTCGCAAAAGGACTTACATATTTAATTAACAATTTATAAAACTTTTTTTTTATTCTGCTTAAGACAAAATTCAGTTAAAATTTCATTAAACAATATTTAGATTCTGTCGATCGCTTGTATAATTGTCGAGTTTAGAAGTCAGAAGTTCAGAACTGATATTCTTGAGGTCATTTGTAGTTAAATTCTCTAAGTTTAGTGCTGATCCCAAAAAGAAGAGGGAGTCTATGTAGCTTTTCTAATAACAGTTTCTTTCCTCAGTTATATATCCACCCATACTAATAATATAGGTACATGCGAAAGTAACTCTGTCTGTCTCTTCTTCACGCCTAAACCACCGAACCGATTTGAATGTTTTGTACAGATAGTCTGGGACCCGAGAAAGGAATAGGATTTGGAATAGGATAATTTTCATCCCTTAAATCTGCCGGAAACGGGAACTATTATTCCACGCGGATGAAGTCGCGGGCAAAAGCTAGTATGTTATATTGATACTTTCTTTGCGAGTCACACCGGAATGGCAGTGGCCGCCAGCGTCGCTAGAAACAAGAGGCGCGCGGCCGCTGGCAGCCTCGCGACCTTTTCAAGCTTTTTAAGCGATACCTACTAGTCTTTATGTAGTTAAAGTTTAAAATTATTTCACACTGAAGATGCTCGCCGCGCCGGCGCCGCTGCCATTCCGGTGTGACTCGGGCCAGGTGGATGTTCAAGGTAGCCCGCGAAATCCAAATTTTCTTACGTATTTTTGCAATTTGCAGCTCATTGTCTGGGTGTATGTTGATATAGAATGATTTGCGACTGTAATAGGTCATTAGTGTCCGAATTACAACCATTTAACACGTTCGCTGTCCAATGTACCGAATACAGTACACGCCGCATGGGTCCGTCACGTCCGTATACCGATAAAAGTACTCTGTGGTGTACCGTAAACGGTACACTCGCCCTTGTCTCTTTCTATGCGCTATAACTTCATGGACTTGTGTGTTATGTTGCTCTATTTATCAGGACTTGTCAACAGGACACCAATGAATAGAAAAAACGGAAAACATGTTATTTTTTTTTCTTTTAAATGTGGGTAGTGGAATAAATAAGCAACTGTTTGTTAGTAAAAAGGCTTCATTTATGCGAAGGAACTTCAGAATAACATTGAAGACAGTACGTCATTTTACATTTATTACAGTGCGTTGTCACTCTTTTAGCTTTAGCTCTCGCATCCTTTGGAAGTGTTCCCTGATCGATGTGTACCGAATACGGTACACGGGTAAAAGGTGTGATAAACAGAGTGATTTGTTGTTAATTTGGCATATTTATCCAAAACTAGTTATTTTGTGCAGATTTGAGGCACAATATTACAAAAAATGATTTGGACATTTGGGGTTTTCGAAAAATTATGTATGGGAACAGTTAAATTAGCCATTCACAAGTCCACGGTATACGCTAGAGTACACACTGCTTCAACTCGACAAGTCCGTGTACCGAATACGGTACACGGGTAAAAGGTATGATAAACAGAGTGATTTGTTATTAATTAGGCATATTTATCCAAAACTAGTTATTTTGTACTGATTTGAGACAGAATATTACAAAAAATGATTTGGACATTTGGGGTTATCGAAAAATTATGTATGGGGACAGTTAACGTGTTAAATCATCGAAACAGCCTAGAAAATGCTAAAAACCTACAAAAAAATAAATTTCGCGGGCTATCTTGAAGCATTCAGAAAGTTTAGTAAAAACCACGAAATTAATAAGAATAAAAATGAGGTCTTTGATTTCAATTGACTACAATTTCTTTTTTTTATTTTATGGCTAAGGGTTTGGTTAAGAATAGTTAACGTGTTAACGTAGCGGTACTCAAAATAAAGTTCCGAGTCCCAAAATACGTTTTGACAGATATACTATATGGATAGTCTATAAGTAAATATCTATGGTATAACTGTAAGTATCAATTCTTCAGTAGTGATTGAAATCGAGTGAATTTTATTTTAATTTAAAATCGACTATCATTCATTTTAATAATGATAGAGTTCTCATTAAAAATCATTCCTACTAATATTATAAAATGTGTATGTGTGTGTGTGAGTGGATGTTGGTTACTATTACACGGATTTTAATTAATTTTTCAGTAATATGGTTTATACATCGAAGAAGACAACATAACATCAGGCTATATCCTACGCGGGAGTGGTGGAGTATCAATGAAAAATATGACAAGCCGGGAAAAACAATTTTGAGATCTTCCGTTACGTGTGTTGCATTAACGATTAAAGTTACGTTAAAAATATGTGTAACAGTTTTGTTTCTCTTTCGATCTAAAAAAGTCGTCGATAGCATACCTAATAATATGTCTAACTTTAAAGGTTGGCTAACTATAACCATATTTATGGTAAAAAGATTAGTTCTAAAGTGATACATAACTTTAAATTAAAACAACAACCTACTATGAGCCACGGGAGCGGAGCAGTAACCAAAAAACTAACATAACGCTGGTGAAGCCACGGGATACAGCAAGTTAAAAAAAAAACTACAATTTTCCTCCCAAATTTTTTTTTATCATTTCATTCATTTTTAAACCTTCGAACACGCATGATTCGAGACACAATAGAAAGACAATAGCGCCGGCTGTCGCTTGGTCGTTGAAAGATTAAAGCATACATATTCACTTATTAAATAAATATGTAGTTAAGGTATTCAATTAATTATCACAGATGAGGAATCGATTAGCTTATTTACATATAAATTAAAATCGTGTTTTCCCATCCCTATCTGTCAGTCGGTTAAAGTCAACATCGCAATTGATGAATGAATGAAATGAGTTATTGACGCGCCGCTGGCTGGATCGGAGTAGACGTGTAAATCGTTGTGGATAAACAAAATTAACGTATGCATCCAGATTTTTCGAAAAATTAAAACTGAAATTCAGGATCTAAATATGTTAAAATTCTAAATTTTGTTTGTTTTCGCCTTATTTCATATAAATAATCCGAAGATTTTACTGCCATTTGTGTTTGTTATTTAACTTTGAAAGATTGTAAACAAAGAATCTATTTAACAAAAACAATGTGGTCGCATTTACAACGTGGTAGTTCACCGGTGGACTGGTGTGAATCTAACTATTCTATTTCACCTGTAATAGCTGAATTTGTTAACACAGTAAGTATTTTTCAAGTTTTCTATTTTTAGTTTTGGAGCAAAGACAAAGGATGTTCTTACTTGGCTCATTTGCTTGCTTAGATTATTTTATACATTTTAATACTAGCTTGGATTTTAAAATAATTACGATTGAGAAGTATTACTGTTAATATCTAGAAGCTGTAAAATAACAGAATTCTTATGTCTTAGTCATGCATGCTTGCCCAAAACGGTCAATGAACCAGCTGCCCATATAATTTATTTAACCTACAGAGCATGTACTTTGGAGTTTTTTCTTTTTAGATTAGCAATGTGTTGTTCTTCCTGTTGCCTCCTGTGCTGATTCATCTTTTCCAAGAGTATTCAAAGTTGTTTAATCCAGCAATCAATGTACTCTGGGTTCTGTTGATGGTGGTTGGTATAAGCTCTGCCTATTTCCATGCCACCTTGAGTTTAGTTGGTAAGCTATCACTACTCTATTACTTAACCCTAAAACAGAAAATGAGAATGTTACTGAATTTGATTGAGTGTAAAAAAAAAGTATTTTCTATTATTGAAGAAATGCCTAAATATTTATTAAGTATTTACTCTATCTAATAATCACTTAATAACATTGTATATTCTCAGTATGTAAATCATAATATTATCTCTATGTTATTGAAATAATATAAAATGTTAAACAGATAACAATATTTATTTCACAAAATATTATTTAGTAATTCATTTTCTTCCTATTGTTATATTAACACAAATTATTATACAACTAACCTACTCAGTTGTGACTCATACCTAATATTGATGAAAGATGTTTGAGACAAAGGAAAAAAGATATAAGGTCAACAAAAACATTGTTCAATACTGCAGAGTAATTTTAAATCTTAATTATGAAGTACAATAGTGTAGAAAATGTGGAATAGATGTAAAAACAAGACTTTATATCTATTCAATAATTAAAAGTAGCAGTGACTCACTGGTATTGATAAAGTAGTTTTTAATGTTGAAAAATAATAGGTTCCCTTCTATTAACACTTTCAGGGCAGCTAATGGATGAGTTGGCTATTCTATGGGTGTGTATGGCTGCATTTGCTATGTTTCTGCCAAAGAGACATTTCCCAACATTTCTGGATGGTAACAGGTGAGAAAATTTATTATTATTATTTATTTAAGATTATGTACATAATAATGCCAAAACCGCCGTGGCTCATTAAAGATAAAGATATATTTTTTGCTTAAATGTGTACAGTCAGCAAAGCAGATAAGTATGGGGGCCGTCAGATATTAAGTTTTCTCAAAACCCATTGATATTTTCTAATAAAAATTTAAACTACAGTTGGAAATAACTAGTTCTACAATTAGGTTAAATTTCATTTGAATATGTTCACTGGTATTCAAGAAAACCTTAGTTATAGATGATGGCCCTGCATACCTATCTAGTTTACTGACTGAACAAAAGGTTCTTAATAGTAAACTTGACATTATTTATAAATAATTACATAAAGACCTTAAGAAATATACAATCTAGGAAGAAATAATAAGCACAAAATCATATGAAGACAGAGAACTTCATGAATCTCAAATGCTCACTAAAAGAGTAAGGATTAAAACATAATCCTGTAAGATGTGGTGTGATGATCAATCAATCATCTCACGTATTTTGTGAGCAAGAAACAATTTCAGCAAATTTATTTCTATGGTTATATTTACTCAGCACAATAATACAATTACAATTTTATTAGAGGAATATATGAATGGGGAAATGAAAAAAATTCAGACCACCTACAAGGCATGTGCAGTTATTGTTTATGTAAGCTGCTATAATCCTCATTCACATTTGTTAGTACATGTTTTTATGATTGTTTTCCTACTTACTTTACATAATTATTTTTCTTGTTTATCTGATATCTTAACCTTTCGATGACCAAGCGACAGCCGGCCGTCGCGCTGTTATTGTATTTTTATTGTGTCTCTGGTGCTGTAAGGTTTAACAATACAAATAACGTAAAAAAGTAAGTAGTAAAATATACTTCAATAAACTGTAACAGTTGAGGGAGAACCCTTCATTGTAGTTGTTTACAGGAACATGTTACTTCCTTGTTATTAGATAAACATGTGAGTTACTTCATCATCTTGCATGAATTAGCAAAATTCACGCATTTAGAACTCTAGTGTGTACTGTCTTAATTATGTTTATGCCGCGTAATAGAAATATCAAGAGCGTATTTAAAACAGGAGAAGGATCTTAGGCCCGTATTAATAGACATCACTCAACTCCGAGACGCTCTCAAGTCTCTTGCTGTCCTTAGTCATTCTAAAGGGAAAAAATAAGGACAGCAATAAACTTGAAAGCGTCTCAGAATTTAGTGACGTCTATTAATACGGGCCTTAATTTGCTTGTTTTTGTCAAAAAAGCAAGTTATGAATGAAAAACAACAATAAATGGGTGTATAAATGATTAAGGTCATAAGGCTTGACCTTCGTCATTTATGAATCCATATTCATAAATTACAAGCCAAGGTCAAGCCTTTAAGTTGGGGGATTACATAATTGGAGTAAAGTCAAATATAGTTCGCATTTTGGTATAAAATAATCAGTGATCGACCTTAACCCTGACTGGGATGTGACCTCTATCTCCGCCACCCCTTTGGATTCGCCTTTTGGCATCCATAGGGTTAGGATAGTATATGGCTCTTCATCAAAATCTAGATCGATAGATAATTTGCCTTTATAAACTCGATTGGTGAAACAGGACTGATGAAGAAAAGCACATAATGTACAATTAGCGGAACCTAATGATAAATAAGATTCGGCAAATTCTCCGATTCGCCTTATAAATCTCTCCTCATCAGGGAAATGCTCCTGAGGAGGCTCCATATTTGTTTGTAGAGCTTCGTAGTTAGGCCATTATCAAGTTACTAGCTTTTGCCTATGACTTTGTCCGCGTGGATTAATAGCTCCCGTTCCCGGGGGATTTTCGGGATGAAAACTATCCTATGTCTTTTCTCGGGTCCCAGACTATATCTGTACTAAATTTCATTCCAATCGGTTTAGTGGTTTAGGTGTGAAGAAGAGACAGACAGACAGAGTTACTTTCGCATTTATAATATTAGTACGGAAGTACGGATTTTTCCTATTATTAATAAAAATCATAGAAAAGAAAGCTTGTCAGTTGTCTATCCGTGCCGTGATCAAGATGGGTGTGATACGTGACTTAGAAAAGTGTAACCCCGAATATCACGTCCCCGAAAGTTCACGTATTCGAAACACTTAACAACGAATGCACGCTAGCTCGAAAAACTTGACGCCGTAGCCATCGTGATCTCGAATAAAGAAATCCCAAATCCACCTGTAATTCTGGAGGTAATCATTGTGAAACTGGGTCTTAAAACAATCACTGCATTCACTAAGGCCTGTTAAAGATTCGGTGACAGGCCTTTATAGTGAGATTTCTTTATTCGAGATCACGATGGCTACGGCGTCAAGTTTTTCGAGGTAGCGTGCATTCGTTGTTAAGTGTTTCGAATACGTGAACTTTCTGGGGCGTGATATTCGGGGTTACACTTTTCTAAGTCACGTATCACACCCGATCAAGATATAGCGTGTCCTCAAAAAAAACTGGCAAAAAAGGCCTGAATAAACTATAAGGGTCGTGTATCCTTGTTTATGTAAATGTATCTCCAGAGTTACTTAGGTATACCTATCAGCTAAGCCATAATTACGTGCTAAGAAACCTATATTTGTCTCGGCCTTAAAGTTAATCGTGTGTGCTAAAGTGAAAACAGCATGCCTATCGATTCAACTCATTCTAGCCTCGAGTGGCCTTGGCTTTTAAATGCGTCATTGCATAACCCCTGTGATTGCTATTATTTATTTTTATCCCTGGTTTGTAAACATAACATATTTATTTTATGATCTTACGTCAAGCAGAAGGAAAGGAGTTCTAGTAAAAGGAACACGCGAAGATATGATTTGAATATGTTTAATTGGTGAAAGCCCCGGGTTTATAAAGGGTGGAAACATTTTTTTTGTGATCGGGGATCAACATTTTTCAAAATTTATGAATAGTCTTCTAAGACTATTTTTATTTAGCCAGTGGAACCCCTTACTGCCCCGCCTCAAGTTTCCACAAATATAGAGTTTCCACCCTTAAAATCCTACCTTAGATCTTGGCTTGGCTAGATATTAAATTAATTAGGTAGGCAGTAATTTGAAGAAACTAATACATCATACTGTGAATTTTCATTGTATGTAGGTAAATAGGTGTTTCATGAATAAGTTTTGGATTTACGTTTTGTTATGATATAGTTGGCCATAAACATCGTTTATATTGTTTCGCGTGACTCTTTATTAAACTACTTTACTTATATACTTATTAGGTAGGTTCGGTATGTTTGCTTGATGGGTCACGCAACTGTTGCGAATTTTACAATTTTTCTAATATAGTTTATAATTCTAAACCTATCTAATTCATAATGTGGGGTAACGTAAAGTCGCGGTCTGAAAAGGTTTACCAATTTTGAAAGTACATTCTATATCACACTTTTTTCATTAAAATCTAAAATGCCATATCATGTGATTTGTTACCTTTTAGAAGTTATTATGCAAAATGAGACAACGAGAATAACAAAGACGTTACTAAGCAACGGCGTCGGCTTAGCCATGTTTCGTCTCTATCGTGCACTTGACGTTTGGCAGTTGTGTAACAGTGACAGGTATAGTGCCAAAGTAAGTGGTTTGAAACTCTTTTTTTAATTTCTTGAATTGAGATTTGTCAAAAAATATTATTTGAACGTCGTTTAGACAAGAGTAAAATTTTACGAAATAGGTATTATTTTTCATATCGAAATAAAATGGCAAGTTTAACCCTGGAGCAAGGGACAATCTTTGAACATGGACATAGTTTTATATCATTAGTGCCTTATCACGAAATTCATTATAACTATTGTGATTTTCTGTGAGGTTTGAATAAGATGTCACGGCGAAGAAGACCAAATAATAGATCATGGAAATGATTCAGGAAGAAGTGATGATGCCTATTACGAGATAGATCACGCTGTGCTCGAGTGATACCAGAAAATGATACCAGAAATACTGATCTATGCGCGTGTCTTGTTGCATCTATGCACTGGTCGTAACTGCGGAGTAATGTTATACTTGATATTGAATAAAGATTTTTTAAGATTTGATTTATTATTTCCTTATATTCTTATTTAAAAAAACTAAATTGGTCGTAGCTGTGGATCCGTACTAGTTCATACTACTATTATAATTGCGAAAGTAACTGTCTGTCTGTCTCGCTTTCGCGTCAAAACTACCGAAACGATTTAAATGAAATTTGGTACAGAGTTAGTCTATAGCCTGAGCAAGGGCATAGGAAAGTCTTTTATGTAATTCCAAGGGAAAGGGAACTACGCGGGTAAAACCGCGGGGGTCAGATAGTATTTACCAAAGATTTTATTCAGTGCTTTTTTTCTTCATTTTCTTATTCAAAAAACTAAATTAGTCATAGCTGCGGAGTGATGTTATACTAGATATTGAATAAAGATTTTTTTAAACTTTTATTTATTATTTCTTCATATTCTTATTAAAAAAAATGTTTTTCAAAGTAGGTTTTCTGTATATCAAACCTTATTAGTAGTCAGTCCATCACTTAAAGCGATTGATTGTCATATCATTAGAAAAAAATAATCTATGATTAATCAAATTATCATGAAATAGACATTTAGAACTTGTGGCCTTAATGTGTGCATGCAATTGTGATCCTTATGGTGGTAACCACTTTCAGACCGCGACTGTACATACGTATAATATGTTTATGTTCCAAAAATAAATAAATCTTTAAACGTATGAATTAGAGAAAACTGGCATACTTTTGATAATAAAAACAGGATTCGCAAATTGTTACAGTGTTGTAAAACATTATATAGAAATCTGCATGTAATTTATAAAATATTTTCTTATGTGCAATGTGCTAGTCAGTTTTGCAATTTCGCACCTGCAGTTTTATTACAAACCTATTTCAATCGTGAAATGGTAACGAGTTGGTACAGTGCGATAAATGCATGAGTCACGCATTTATTATGTTACCAGAGTAATCATTATTGAATGTTATTGTTATAAAAATGATCTATTGTTATTTCAGACGTCGATTGGCTGTATACTCGGTCGTAGCTTCGGTGCTGTCGACTGGGTTTCTGGTGATGAACCCCGCAGCTAATGCCTTCGCGTTAATGACTCTCGCTCTGCCTGCTCTCGGATTTTTATATGGAGAGCTAGCCAAGTATGTATCATGATCCATTGGCATGATTTTTTATTTTCATCACTAACTCATAGGTAGGCGACGTCTATTTTCTACATTCGTCGATTCTACATCGCGCAAACACAATCCCGACAACAACCGTTGGGCTGTCGCTCAACAGACTACACACTAATCAGGTCGAAGGATCCTGCCATTTTAATGGGTGGTGAACTACATTACACCTTGATCCTCATAGTCTGAATACATACCTGAACTCATAAGTGACACAAAAGTGTATTTAAACCAGTCAATTATTCGGATTCCCGGTTGTGTTGAATGATTTTTAAAAATTTTTGTAGTTACCGTGCTGATGAATGCCAGCTAATTTCTTACCAATTATTATTGTTTCAGAGTGAAATGTTCGCGCGTATACCGTCTGGGTCTGCGCTGTGTCGCCGTCAGTCTTCTTGCAATATTCTGCTGGATCATGGACCGTATGTTCTGCGACGCCTGGCTGTCCATCGACTTCCCTTACATGCATGGAGTGTGGCATGTACTCATCTTCATCGCCGGCTACACTGCTCTCGTACTCTTCGCATATTTCAACGTTACGGAAGAGAGCCCTGAACAGAAGCCACAACTCAAGTACTGGCCAGTCAACGAATTCGAATTAGGTATTCCATACATAACTATGAAACATCCGTACAAAACAGACAAGAATCTAGCCATCTAGTTATTTTAGTTTTGAACCTATACGGCAGTTTTTAGAAGGCTGATTGACTTGTCAACTGTTAACAATTATTAACAAATCTAGCAGTTGACGAAGTTGACGTAATGGGGAGACAAAAGACATGTACATATCGCATAGATTGTTTTAATTAGATATGCCAAAATATAATTATAATCTTACAATTGCGAGTTTTGTTGGTCGAATGCAAAATTACTACGATGTACGAACGATTTGGATAGATGCTACCATTAACCAATAATTCAATTTCACAAGTTCTCGAAAAATATACTTACCTAATTATCCAGAATGAATAGGAAATCTCATTTTGACAGATCATTAAAAGTATGTTAATGCATGTGTTATCTATCTGTGCAATTGATTTTTGATAACACTACATACTTTTTATGACCTGTCAAAAGGTGATTCGACAAATGATTTTGTAGGGCAATGATAGTGACGTCAATTTTTCTTCTTTTATTTAAGACCAATAAATTGCTGTTAATTGAAAATCATTCTTATTCTTTAGAGAATTTGTGTCATGGAAATATAGATTAATAGGATCAACTACCCAATTAGAAGGCTAGTTTGCGTGATATTTATTATTTTTATTGTCTGTATTAATGGAAATCATTGTCCTAGTACAGGTGTTGACTGTGATTGTATTGTTTTATAGATTATTTATATTTTTGTAGTAGATTTTCTTACTTATATTTTTACTTTTTTAGTTATTGATTTATAATATTTTATACATATGATATTTTTCTTTTACAAATGTATAAAAAAACATTTACATAGAAGTCGCTCAAAATCTTAGTGCCAGTTTGGTAAAGCTGAAGAAACTAGAAATGTTTAGAAAGGGGCAGCTCAAAGCAGTCTTTACGTTGAATATTTACTTACATAAATTATGTGATGATAATATATCTGAGATATTAATGTAGGATAGTTTTAAGTGTGTAGCTACATATTTTGTATACTGTTACATTGTAAAATTAAAACAGTGGCTAGTACAAAATAACAGTGATGTTGATACTCAGTAGATGGAATGTATCAAGATTCTTCGTCACCCATTACAGATGGTACTTGCGTACTTATTAAGATGAGCTATAAAATTAATAGGTGTTTTACAAAAAAAAAACCTTATGATTTAAATATAATTATATTCTAATTAAATTTCCTCGAATCTTCTCGAATATGTTACTTTAAAAAGGAAACTTAGTCTTGTGATATAATATTCTTATATTTTTTTGACTTTACTATGAATCTCGATGTATTACTAAGTTATTGTATAACATTATGAATTTCTAAAGTTTTCTTCAATATACTAAGGTTGGATACCTACTTAATAAACACTATGGTGACTTAGAAATGTTTTTTACTATATAATTCCATTTTTTCCTATTCCATAAAATAATAGAAGAGAAACATTGAGGCCAGAGGCTGGAATGTTTAATTTCAACATTATAGCATATACAAAAATTAATTTCATAAACACAGATAATGATAATTAATAATATAATGGTATAATCAGATCATAGACATTATAAAGTAGCATTTTCAAAATGTAATTGTAAAATATATTTTAGTCAGAGTCAGAAGATACATTATGGTTTTGGTTGGGATGTTGACTAGCTGAGCCAAACTTTTTCCTAGGATAAGTGCTGCCACCCCGGTACACCACATGGTTCTTCTCAGTCTCTAATATCTTGACTTCATGGAGCAACTGAGGCTTCTCCATCACATTCAGGAGTTGTTCCCAGATGAATATAGCCACATTCTCTGTGGTGCTCACCTACAAAAAAATTATCTAATGAAACAGGAAATCAATCTTAATCAATTTAAAAGAGTTCAAAGGCTACAATAAAAAATCTCAATATTTAGTAAAAGTAAACATCTGTTTAGACGAAAGATAATTTAGTTGAATATTGACCTTATTGCCGTAACTTATTATTACACAACTTTAGATAATACTTCATTAATAGGTAATTAAAACTACATTAACTGTTCACATGCATCTTTTCAATTACACAATTTATTAAAATCAGTGATAAGTTACCTGAGCTTTGAAATATGGTACATCATGGTCCAAGTTTTTATGGTCGAGTGGGTCCATGATTGCGACCTGCATGTACTGTTTCAGTTCATGTACGTTCATGACCATTCCAGTGGTTGGGTCCACCGGGCCTTTCACTGTTACCAAAACTGAAAACGTAAAGCGATTACATGAAAAGATTTTTTTTACATATTATTTAATTAAACTATAAGTGTCCAATTGATAACTTTTTATTGTATGTATTATTTATTTGCGCATAAACTTACCAACATAATTATGTCCATGCCCATTTGGATTGTTACATTTACCATATAATTTTTTATTTTCTTCATCAGACAAAAATGGACTGAAAAAAAAAACAAGTCCTTAATACAAATCTTAATAATATTTCTCAATCTTTGGTCAGTGGGTTGTCTTAGGTCTTTCATTAAACTGAAACATTTGCCAAAAACTACTTATCTAAAAATTTTCTATAGATAAAAAGTGACCAATAAGAAATCCACAATTTTTTATGTATGTGAAAAAATAATATTACTGTGTTCAGGAGGTCTGATAGCGTCAGGGTTCGAGGACCATTGAGAACATTTATGCCAAACTTGTTGCATGTGATAACATCTCTTTCATAGTAATATGCTTACCTGTGCAGTCGGTGGCAGGAACTAAAGGTTTCACGCCTGGTAATAGAAACGATTGGTAGCGGTGTCGGTGTCATTATTTTTAAGTAAAATAGTTTTGTCTAACTGCAAACTCGACAACTGCTTTTAAAAACGACTAATAGGATCACAGAATAGGATACTGGCAATTTATAAAAGCCTCGTCTACTAAATAGGTACAACAGCCAGAATAAAATAAAATCTGATAAAAACGAAAGAAATCACGAACAACAAGTGGTGTGCGTTCGTTTGTTCAAAATAAAAAAAGTTTACTTTTGGATGTCATTGTCAGTTTGGCACTTGGCAATTTGCTTGTCTGTCTCTATCGGTTGTCAGTTGGCTCATGCCTCATTGGCTGACTGGCTCTATTGACATGACTGTGTCACTAAGGTTGCTGAGTAAGTATTTTGGCTAAAGTTTCCATTATGAGCCGTCGAGTTGGAAGTTCATATTTTATTTGTAGATAGTACTCACTAACTGAAGGCTTTTTCACGTAGTTTTGAGTTTAGGAGACTCACGGTTTACGAGTTTTTTTTTTTTTGAAGTTTACATATTTCCATACAAAATGAAAGTATTTTTTATTTTTTAAACTAATTACCTAAAATTTTATGTTTATATTTATGTTAACCTAAAATTTTATTCTAAGTGCAACGAATAGGTACCCATTTATTTAAATTGCAGTATATAATTGCATATATCATCAAAACAAGTAAGTCCATGAAAAGATCTTTTGGATAGAATACGGTATTTGACACTATTAACCGATAAATCTAAGACATATTTTTTATAAAACCTATCTTTTTATTAGTCCTAAGCATCGGATTTGTTTTTAATTTACTGTAAAATTTGATTTTTAATTGCTTTAAAATCAATAAATAGTTTTCCAATAGGGTTGCTAGCTTGTGATGTCACAAGCTGGTATTGGCAATTTGGCATACAAAGTCTATTGGAGAATTGCGTTTTGACAGCTCATAAAAAGTACGTCAATTGATGATGGTGTCAAATACCAGATTATAGGCTTGCAACACTAAAAGAGTCTGTCTCTTTCTCCATTCCGAATTTCAGGGCTGTAAGAAAGAGAAAGCTATTCATTCGCCACTTCAATCATATACCAATGTCAATGTCATGTGAAACGCTCCGATGACACAAGACAAGTTGAATGAAGTTGACTATCTACAAAATTTGTAAGTCTATGAATGACTGTCTAGGACTTGGCCGAATGTGTTGGTGGTGTACACATGCGGTGTTGTTTTTAAAAAAGATTTATAGCTGTTTAAGTGCTTTTTTTGGTGGTTTTTGTGTGTCTATTACGTGATTGTGTTCGTTTATTATTTATTTTTGTGTTTGTGCCGTCTATCTATCTGTCGGTAAGTGGTTATTTAGTAGTTTAGTTTTGCGGCTTATGCCGAGCGATCATGGGGGATGAAGAGCGGCCTCCGGGTCGCCCTCCAGACCCCCTTCCTCCTGACCCCAACGCTCACAAGATATATTTACACCGATCCTGACAGCACCGTTGTCTCAGTTTGAGGCAATGGAAACTGAAGTTGCCTCACAAAAACGAAAACGTAGGGTACCGGAACAGTCAAATGGCCCCGCGAATATGTCAGAGGAAATTGATACCACAGCCAAACGCGACCGAGTAACACCCCCATCATTGGTTTTACGATCCAAATACTCCAATTTGGATAGGGAACCATTCTTAGTATACACGTCGCTAGTTGAATCGGACACTACTTCTGGTACTACCCTCCATCCAATAAGATTCGGTCAATTGTTACAAAAATTAAACGTAAAAAATATAAAAGAAGGGGGTATTAAGAGATTAGGCAGAAACAAAATCTCAATCGAATTTAAAGGCCCGGAAGATGCAAATGCCTTCATTGATAACAAAACTATTAAGGAGAAAGGGTACTCAACTATCATACCTACTTTCAATATCACCAGGATGGGTGTTGTGAAGGGTGTCCCCAGTGATTGGACCGATTTAGAGGTCATGGACAACCTGAAGTCCCCGCTTGGCAAGATATTGAAAGTACGGCGTCTCAACCGCAAGATAACTAACGATAGTAAAACAGAATGGATCCCTACCTCCAGCGTAGTTCTAACATTTGATGGTCAGGTCCTCCCCGAACGAGTCTACTGCTGCTTCAACTCCCTTCCAGTTGAAGTATACAATTTTCCCACTGTCCAGTGTTTTGGGTGTTGCAAATATGGACACACTAAAGCCAACTGCAGGTCTAAACCACGGTGTTATCGCTGTGGTGGAGACCACTTTGGTGATAGTTGTTCTGTAGAGGAGCCAAAATGCTTCTACTGTACTGGTGCTCACACCGCTAATAGCCGACAATGCCCAGAGTACATAAGGCAGCGGAACATCAAGGCCTCGATGGCCAAGGACAACATACCTTATTCAGAAGCAGCTAAAATGTACGCCCCTTCCTATCGGTCCTTTGCTGACGTTGTTTCATCGACCCCTCCTCCTCAGTCCGTCCACCAGGCCCTTATCCATGAGCCCCGTCCTCCCCGACCCCCTCCACCTAACTATACTTCTCATTCTCAGCCTTCCACTTCTTCCGCTTCTAAGAAAACCATTGCTCCCCGTTCAAAATCCCACTTCACTCAACATCCTGGCTATGACCGAAGGGCTCACCAGGAAATCATTAATAGCTATACATTCCCATCTTCTCCTAATGGTTGTGCTTTAAATGAGAACCCCCCCACTGAAAACCAGAACACCCAGACCATTCAAACAATTATCCACCTACTCACCACCTTACTCTCATCCTATCCTTTACCAGACCACGTTGCCAATAACTTAGTTAAATCCATCCAATCACACCAAATTCCATCTCCTGCAGTGGAACACCAGAAGCATCCTTCCCAAAAAACATGAAATATCTTACCTAATAAACCAGTATACTCCAGCCTTATTTGCTGTTTCCGAGACGTGGCTTAGGCCACATCTCAATTTTAATGTTACTGGGTATAGCACGCTCCGAGATGACCGACTAGACGGTTATGGCGGAGCTGCTTTACTAGTAAATAATGTTCTCCCCTTCACTCCTCTTACCTTACCTCCCCATGGTGATGAGATTAATGTCGTTGGTTTAAACACTCTTGGCATTAATTTTATATCTGTGTATATTCCATCTCCCACTCCCTCATGTTTCCAATATATACGTAATGTGTGTGCTTCCCATAACCCAACTATATTTTTGGGTGATTTTAATTGCCACCATTCTCTGTGGGGATCTGACCATTGCGATAGTGCAGGTTCCGAATTGGTTGATTTGTTGGAAGATTTGGGTCTATGTGCCATCAATGATGGTTCCTTCACTCGCCTTCCTAGACCTGGTCAGAGTAGAAGCTGCTTAGACCTCACTCTGTGCCCAGCTAGCTTGACCGCCCAGTTGGAGTGGAAGCGACTGAGTCTCACATATGGTAGCGACCACTACCCAATCTGCACTACTCTGACCACTAGATCCCTACCTTGCAAGGAAAACCAACCACTCCTTAAATATAGGCTCTCTGGTGCGAATTGGGACCTTTACACCCAAGCCCTGGAGAGTACAATTCCCATGCTGCCGCAAATTTCTCCAACTAGCCTGGATGCCTGTATAGCGCAATTTTCCGGTGCCATTTCTACAGCAGCCGATGAACATATCCCTACAAAAAATTCAGCAACTGGGAAATTGTCATCCCCTCCCTGGTGGGATCGTGAATGCACGAATATGATTAAGGCCCGTAATGAAACTGAACAAAGCTATGTCCTTGATATGTCCATCAAAAAACCTGATGGAATATAACCGGATTGTTGCGAAGTCCAGGCGTCTGTTTATAAAAAAAAAATATGAAGGTTGGAAGAAATTCTGCTCCTCACTTTCCCCTTCAACTCCTTCTTCCCTAATTTGGCAAAAATTCAAACGTTTTAAACGTGGCTGCTCTGTCCAAAACTGTTCCTCTTTTCCAAAAGACTTAGCAGAAGCCTTTCTTAAGAAATTAGCACCCCCCTTTGTCCCTAGTGCTGATGAATATCCATGTACCCTTGATAATGGGATAAGCCTCAATGACCCCTTAGACGCACCCTTCTCGGCAAGCGAATTGGATGCGGTACTTAAGTATGTTCATGACTCTGCTCCAGGTATAGATGGCCATCCATATTCCTTTTTTAAAAAACTGGGCTCTAGTGGGCGACAATACCTCTTGGCTGCTGTTAATGCATGCTTCACGTTATCACACATCCCTGAAAGTTGGAAAACACAATTGATCATCCCCATATTGAAACCTGGGAAATCTCCAGATTGCGCAGACCATTTCCGCCCGATTGCTCTCTCCCCGGTTATTGGGAAAATTTTTGAGCGGCTACTAAAAAACAGGTTGGAATGGTTTGTTGAAAGTCGAAATCTTTTGTCAAAATCGCAGTTCGGCTTTCGAAGGGGAGCCAGCACTATGGACAGCATTGGCATTCTAACAACCGATATCCGGATCGCCTTCAGCAAAAATGAATCTGTTCTGGCAGTATTTCTCGATATTTCAGCGGCTTACGATAATGTTCTTCTTTCGGTGCTCAGGAGTAAATTACGACAGCTGAGTATCCCAGTAAGGATAATGAACTGCATCTGTAACCTGCTGTCAGGTCGTAGAGTCAAAATTCATGTTCCCGGTGAAGTTACTGACACTAGAATGGTCTGGCGTGGGCTCCCTCAGGGTTCAGTGCTCAGTCCTATCCTTTATAGCATTTATACGTCAGATCTCCATAACTCCCTTAACTCAGATTGCCAGATCTTGCAATATGCGGATGACTTGTGTTTATACCTTCCGACTTCATCATTCGAACAGGCTAAGGAGTCCATGCAAATATCACTCAATTCCCTTAACCAGTGGTTAATTTCTCATGGCCTTAACTTGTCTGCTCCTAAAAGCTCCACTGTTGTCTTTTCGCTTAAACGTGTTACCCCTAATGTCGTTCTTGAAATTGAAGGATCTCCTATGACTGCTGAAGATAAGGTGAAATTTCTTGGCGTCATCCTAGACTCTAAATTAAGTGGAGCTTTCCACCTCAACTATATAGTGAACAAATGTGAGAAAAAACTTAATATGTTACGCGCACTGGCGGGTGTTTGGTGGGGTGCCCACCCATTCACCCTAAAACTTATATACAATGCCACAATAAGGAGTTTACTGGATTATGGTTCTTTTTTGCTCGAACCATGTAGCAAAGTAGCACTTGCAAAATTAGAGTCACTCCAGACAAGATCCCTCCGCATTATACTAGGGTGCATGAGGTCCACCCCTAAGAACGCCCTACAAGTTGAGAGTGGAGACCCCCCTCTTCTTCTTCGTAGACAATACCTAGCAGACAAATTTTTATACAAGTCCTTTTTCCTCCGTGACCACATGCTCTTGGCTGGACTATCAACATTGGATAGTTTATGCCGGCAGGGTGATTACTGGAGACACAAGGACCCTCCTCTTCTGATTAAGTCTTTTAGAAAAATTCGCTCTATAGAAGTAAATTCTAATATTATTCAGCAAAATAAATTCCCCCTTTATGCATGTTCATTCGAAATTTTAAACTTTGTTCCTAATGTCTCTAGTATTGGCCTAAAAAAGGACACCATAAATGCTAATGACTATTTTCTTTCCATTGTTAATGACAAGTGGCCTAATCACTATAAATTCTATACAGATGCTTCTAAATTAACCACTGATGGTAAAACTGGTGTTGCAGTTTATAATTCAAATTCTCAGATATTTCTCCAATTTCAATGCCCTCCTGAGTCATCGGTGTTCACCGGAGAGTGCATTGGGATCCTCGAGGCATGTCTTTTCATTTCTTCCCACACTGCAATAACTAAAGCAGTTATCTTCTCAGACTCCAGAAGTGCCCTGGAGGCCATAGTAAAAAATCCTTTTCAAGATAATCTCCGTAGTCCAATTATTATAGATATCAAGACAATATTACTTTCATGCTCCAAAAGGAGCGTTGAGGTTAAATTGGTATGGATTCCTAGCCATGTTGGTATAAAAGGCAACGAACTTGCGGATATAGCAGCCAAGAGTGCGATCAATAGTGATGTGGCAGATAAAAAACATTACTCAGTTCAAATTTATGACCTACTCCACAAAGCTAAATCTGACCTCTTCCAGTCCTGGCAAATAGACTGGTCAGAAACAAGTAAAATAAGAGGTGGTCTATTTGCCTCGATCCAACCGACCATCCCACCAAAGCCTTGGTTTTATAAATTTAAACTGGCATCTAAAGGTGAACGCAGATTTGGCCGCACCGCACGCGCCGCAGTCTCCGCATTCGAATTCTTTATATGAAGTTCTATGCCACCTCGCACACCTACCCGCGCCGCAGTTGCCGCAGACCCTGAAACGACCGAAATCCCCAATCCACAGCTGATGACGTCACCCGCACGCAGCGGACGCTGCGGCTAGCGCGGCGCGGATGACGTCATTCGCATCCCCGCCCACAGCAGCGTAGCGCGAGCCGAACCCGGATGCGTGCGTAGTGCGTAAAATATCGATATTTACACGAGGGATATCGATGTTAAAAAAATATCGGTCCCAAGACCGATACATCGATATTCCTGACGATATTTAAAAAGAAATATTAAGTTTGGCCAATTTAATAAAAATAAGTCTACTAGAAACAGTCTACAGTCTAGTCCATTTAGCAAGAACTATTGTTTTAAAAATTAAAATAAAAACACATATTGTTATTTAAGAAAACGTTTACTTTTTTTAATTAAAAAATCTAGAGATAGAATTAAGAAAAAAGAAGCTTAGATAGTCTTGTACCTAGAAGTCTATTTCTTTCTTGGGTAATGCTCAATACGTAAGCGCGTGACGGCGACCAAACGTGTTGACAGCTGTGTGATCCTCAAACAACTAAAGAGCGATATCTTTATTTTTTACTAATGTCGTCGATACATCGGCGATATATCGTTCATAAAAACATCGATGTTTATATCGATATTTATGAGCGATATATCGATATTTTAAAACAATCGATGTATCGTTTTCATCCCTATGCGTGCGGCGACGGGAACGACTGCAGTGACTGCGGTGCGGATAGATGTGCGAGGCCATTAACAAAATGCGATGACTGCGGGGACTGCGGCGCGTGCGGTGCGGCCAAGTCCGCGTTCACCTTAAGACTGTTATTTCAGTAATATGCAGAATACGCATTGGCCACTGCTGCACTCCCGTATTTTTAAATAAAATTAGAGTCCGAGACAGCTCGCTGTGCGAATGTGGTCTGGACGAGGGTAGCTTGGATCATATTTTTTTAAATTGTAGCTTAAATAACTCATTTAACTTTGACCAAGTAATTTCTAAATTAAAAATTCAAAAGCCCGTTAACGTACGTCATCTCCTCTCATTTTTCCCAAACCCCCAAATGATTTGTGCTTTTATTAAATTTATTTCTAACAATAATATTAAAATCTAACATTGTATCTATTTATTTAAATAAATATAAACTAATTAATTATATATAATTATGTATACATAAATATTTTAGTTAGTACTAACATCTACTAAAACAAATGTGTTTTGTGTTAGTTTCAGACCTGAAAGGATCGCCACAAAAAGCTTTAGTTTTCTTTTTCATATTTTCCCCCCTTTTTTTTTTTATTTAAACCCATGAGTTATCACTTATCACTGGCATAAATTGCCGTAGTCTTCGGCAGATTGCCAATTTAAAAAAAAAAAAAAAAAAAAATGACTGTCTAATATTTATGTCAGTCTATGTCAATATGTTCTGTGGTCTATGTTCAAAAGTACAGTGAATTGGACTTTGTAACCTTTTCGAAAAATAGTTTTGTAAATAGTTGTAATTTAAGTTAGTGTACATATTTACAAATTTTATACCATACAATATGTTCTCTCCGTGCAGCAGACACTTGTTCTTTTCAACGCAGGTTAGTCCGTTTTTTTTTTATCGTCTCCTCTCATTATCTCTCCATCCACCAAGTACTTAATTTTCCTATATTCCCATGTTTACTAAAAAGGTTACCTAATGATCATCATGATTTAGTAAAAAATACTGATTTATAAAGTAAGTACAGTTGCAACCTTGTGTACATGTCAAGAACAAAATGTTATAAAACACTATAGTTTGGTTGTTATCATTGGTTGTATCTGGTTTTAATAGATTTGCAAAAGTTCAGAAGTTGTAAGAACTAACCATTTCACTGTGGTCTAAGTACGTATGTTAATTTTGAATAAGGAATAACACTTAAAAAGAAACATACTGGCACATTATACCTTTTTACTATTTTATGGTTTCCAGTTGAGGCGACTGCAGAGTACTCTGGTAGTAGCTGAGCACAACAATGAAGTTCTCTCGGCGGCCACACAGAACACTTTGAGTGCTGCCAAGAAGATTGGAGGAGATGTTGCTGTGCTGGTAGCTGGCACCAAATGTGGCCCTGTAAGTTGATTGTTTTGGCTCTTGCTCTTTGCTTGAGTTCCCGATGCAGAGATATAATTATATCAAGATACATTGTCCTGTATAGGGTTGCCAGGTGTTAGGATAAAGCAGGACATACGTAGGATTTTTGATTGCTTGTCCGGCCAAAATAAGCGGCATCCGGCCTGTTAGGATTTAGGTAAGATTTTTCAATTTCGAAATTCGAACGCCGAACACTTGATTTTGCTTTTGTTTTATTAAAATGCAATCAGAAAATCCCGGATTTCCATTTTTTTTAAGTAACACCAATATTTTTCAAAAATGTGAGGCGTCCGGATTTTTCGACCGAATGTTAGGACAAAAAAAAATTAGTTTTACACTTTCTATAAAAAATGGACAAAAAAAACAAGATGTCCGGATTTTTTACCCAAATGTCAGGACAAACTCACAGGTCTGTCCGGCTTTTGCGTCTGAGGACCTGGCAACCCTAGTCCTGTATCATGGAAGGTGAAGGCATTTGACACATTTAAAAAATTAAACCAATAATGGCTAATACTTTAAAGCCAAACGAAGTCAAAACTTTTTAACAATGACTGTGATGATGATGGATGGTGGTAACAACTCAACAAACTGATTTAATTATTTATATAATTTAATTTCAGGCTGCTCAAGCCATTGCCAAAGCAAATGGCATTTCCAAAGTGCTGGTGGCTGAAAGTGATGCATTCAAGGGTTTCACAGCTGAGAGTCTAACCCCTCTGATCCTTGCTACTCAGAAGCAATTCAACTTCACGCACATCCTGGCTCCAGCCACTGCCTTTGGCAAGGCTGTCCTACCAAGAGTAGCAGCTAAGCTTGATGTATCACCAATTACTGATATCATTGGTGTTAAGGATGCTAACACCTTCATTAGAACTATTTATGCAGGTAAACTAACACTGATTAATATTATTGAAATCTTTTATGCTAAAGTAGGTTACAGTATAGGTAAAAACGTTGAATATTTATTGTCGAATGCAATTACTTTTTTTCTATCGTGAGTAATGAACAAATAATAATATTTTATAGATAAACATGTTAAAGTGAAGAGCAGTGTACATATTTTATTAATTCTTGAGAACAGTCATGCTAAAGTATATTTAACAATACTTTCAGGTAATGCAATCCTTACCCTAGAAGCTAAGGATGCTATCAAAGTGATCACGGTTCGCAGCACAGCATTCCCTCCCGAGCCTCTAGAGGGTGGCTCCACAGCCGTCGAAAAAGCACCAGAGGGTGACTACAAGACTGACCTCGTCCAGTTTGTGTCTCAGGAACTCGCCAAGTCTGACCGGCCTGAACTTACTAGTGCAAAGAATATTGTTGCTGGTGGTAAGAAAATTTATTGTCTTTACTGTTTTTGCATTTATTGCAGAATAAGTATCATGTTAGAACTTCATGCCAAGACTTCTAATAGGAAGTCTTGTTACCAGCCAAATTGCATTCTAATTTCAGTGTTATTCAATAATGATATGGAATAATATACTGTTATGAACATGAATGCTAAAGATGTTTATGTACCTGTTACACAAACATCTTTAGCATTCATGTTTAGACTTGATTTATATGGAACACATCTGCTGACAATACATAGGTTTTTGCTAAATAGAACTATTTAAATAAATAAAACTTAGTTGATCAGCACTTCTGCCAAGTTTTCTACTAGTTAGAAAGTCACAAATAACATCATTCATGAACAGGTCGCGGTCTGAAGTCTGGCGAAAACTTCAAGCTGCTGTACGACCTGGCCGACAAGCTGAACGCTGCGGTCGGCGCGTCCAGGGCTGCGGTCGACGCCGGCTTCGTCGCCAACGATCTGCAGATCGGACAAACTGGCAAGATTGTTGCCCCTGTAAGTGATACTGTGAACTCTCATGGAATCTAGATAGAATGGTGGAAATAGGGAGCAATACATTCAATCTTAATAGTATAAAAGAAAGGTGTGTTGAGATTGTGGTTGCTGTAGTTGAGTTGGTTACATAAGACAGAAGCGTTTTAAGTAGACACAAATAGACAGAATTTTATTAATATTTGACTAGACAAATTTAATTGTCTACTATTAAACCTTCGAACACACGTGATTCGAGACAATAGAAAGAAAATAGCAACGCGACCGCCGGCTGTCGCACGGTCGTCCACTATTACAAAAAAACTAGCATTGTAACCTATGTTTTTCTCCTCAGGATCTATACATCGCAGTAGGCATCAGTGGTGCTATTCAGCATCTGGCTGGTATGAAGGATTCCAAGACCATTGTTGCTATCAACAAGGACCCTGAAGCACCTATTTTCCAGGTAAGCTGTTTTGTATAAACTTTTAAACTATGGGAGAAACAAAACTATAGACCAATTACTTTTTGCCTGGTATCAAGATTTCTTTACTTTTCAGACCTCTGAATTTAATCAGAATATTATATAAGCCTTTAATTGAATATACTATAATTATCATCGTTTTCGTTAAATATCGCCAATAATTACGTCAAGTTTGTTATCCGTATGTCAACAAGTCAAGGTTGGATTGAGTTTTTATCAGTACGTTATCTTCGTCGTTATAAAAATAAGTGCCGATTTAAACCGATTAAAGTTTTTGTATTAGGTTTTATTAGATTTATGATTTATATTTTCTCCATATTGGGAGACTATGGCTATTCTGGCACGCAATTTATTGTAAAAAATGTAAATGAAATATCGTTTTTTTTCTAGGTGAGTGATCATGGTCTGGTCGCTGACTTGTTCAAAGCTGTTCCCGAGCTCACATCTAAGTTGTGAACATTAATTTGAAAGGAGAAACGCAGAGAGAATGAAGCACATAGTCGAAATTTTTAGAAAAACTTTTTATTCTTATATACGACTTTTATACCCCTTCCTCGAGATTTGTGAACTTTTATTGTTGATCAGTGTAATTTATCATGTGTAAGCGAATTATGTATGAATAATAAAGATTGTTACAGTATTTTTTGTTTATATTTATTAGTTTAGTCTTGTTAAATTAGCCAGCGCCTGAAGTAAATCGTCGAATTTTTAGTGGCCATGTTTTAATCGCGTCTAAATTATCTATTGGTGCTAATTCTCTTGTAAGTAAACTTAACTAAATTTTAGTTTAAGGCCATCTTTCTCTTTCCATTTCTTAAAGAAAAGGACAGAAGATACATTTTAATCCTGTCAAATTAAAGGTGGTATGATCCACTGGACTTAAATTTAGTTTTTGAACAAGCGAATCGGTATCAATTTTACAGACCTTTTGTCTAAGAAAATTAGATTATATTGTGCACAGTTACAGATTCAAGAAAGATCCCACTCTAAGATAATTCACATTGAAAGCGCAAAGCTAAGCACAGTTTTTGGGGTAGGGGCTCAATTTCGACTTGTATATTCTATACTTTCGTTTATAAGGTGTATAATAATATGTACCTCTGACCGTCCAGCGAATTTAGTCTAACTATTCACATGCACGTTAGTGAACAAATATACTTAGAGCATCGCTCTAAGTATATTTGTCTATTATATTTCTCTATTCGAAAAGAAATCAGTTTTATCCTACTTACACTTTACAGTATGTACCGAAATGCACAATCCAAAAATTACCTTTAAAATATAAAATTCCTGATTTCGTTAGGAATTTTAACACTTAGCAATTTTGGCACAACATTCGAATTATGTTACCAATGCGTATACTTTAAAACGAGTGATTACTCAGGGCTATGTTACTTCATATTGAAAAAAATTTTTTTTTGCTGTATACCCCATATCGAGGAAGGAACAACCCACGGAAACTGATTAGTAACCAAGAAACGCGTAATATATTTATTTATATTGAAATATCTTATCGCACGGTCAGTGGCGTAGCGTGGGGGGGTCCGGGGGGGCCATGGCCCCGGGCGGCACATGAAAGGGGGCGGCAATTGAGGAACATGACGAAAATATTAGATTGCATAATTTAAAAAAATACTTTTCCAAATTAGGTACCTACCTACTGTTCGCAATATGTTAGGTACCAACAGCATCCGCGAAAGCTATACCGCAAGTGTGTGAAAAAGAGGACGATAACCGCGCGGGCTCAGGCGGCCGGTGAGCGCAGCGACGCGCGCCCCGCGCGATTTTTTCCGCTCCTTGAGGCGCGAGTGGAACAAATGCGCCGTCGACACGGGCCTGGTCCTTATCGGGCGGCGAGCTACCCATCGATCGATCGCCGCCCACAGGCCCGCGTCTACGGTGGCCGGTAGTCGTCTTGCCACTCTCGACGCCTACGCCTGGGTTTTTTTCCGGGGTGTGAGGCCTGACGCTGCCTCACGCGTGCAGCAGCCTACTTCTCCAGCATGACTGCTTCGCAGAAGGCGGTGACAGCTTCCCATTCGGTCGCTCCCGCCGATCGGACATGGTCAGTTCGGGAGGTTCCTGTGTCGGATTCCAGCGGAAGCGACGCCTGGGTGTCACCACTGCAACAACGGTCGCCTGGAGGACACGGCCGAGCACACGGTGGAGGTGTGCCGCGCATGGGTGGACCATAGACTTGTCCTCGTAGAGGCGATCGGCGGCGGTGACCTCTCGCGCCCAGCGCTGGTTTAAGCCATGCTGCGGGGCGAGACGGAATGGGATGCCGTCGCCTCCTTCTGCGAAGCAGTTATGCTAGTGAAGGAGGCGGCGGCGCGCGAGAGGCAACGACGAGCCTCTCGCCCCGGACTAAGACCCTGGCGAAGACGTCGAGAGTCGCAATTACCGGCCACCGTAGGCACGGTTCTGGGGATGGCGAGCGATGGGTAGCTCGCCGCCCGGCTAGGACCAGGACCGCGTCGACGGTGCGTTAGTGTTCCACGCGCGCCTCAAAGAGAAGGAGTCAGCGCAGGAAGGGGCCCAACAGGGCTAACGCCTGCCGGGGTTGCGGAATGTTTATAATAGTTACCGTGACCCTGGAACATAAAGGGCAATCGAAGGAACATGAGTGGGTTTTAGTCAGTAAGAGTCTGACACGCCCTCCCGCCGCACCCAGGACGGGAGCAGTCATTGGATGATTTCCCACTCACCAAAAAAAAAATAATAATAATTAAAATTATTTTTTTTCAATGATCAGTTTGCGCAGAAACCTAATATGTCCTTAGTGTTGAGACATACATAAGAAATGTGGGTTTCTTAAGCAATACTTCTCTTAGATGTATTTTCCACCTGAAGCATGCATTAGCAATGCGTGGTAGTATACTTTAACTTGCATAAGGTGTATGATGTACAAATTAGGTCCATTTAATATAATATTTAAACTTTAAGCGACTTATAGTTAAAATAAGGGGCGGCGGATTTCCGATTAGCCCCGGGCGGCAAAAAGCCACGCTACGCCACTGCGCACGGTCATCTGATGCCACACTAAGCAAAGCTTGTACTATGGCAACCAGACAACTGATAAACATACTTACATAATTTACCATACAAACAATCATGCTCATCACACAAAGTTTGTTCTTGGCGGGAATCGAACCAACGACCTCCGGCTTAGCAGTCATTAATCACTAGACCAACAGGCCTTTACGAGTGGAATATAATTTAATTAAATAATAGCTAAAAACATTATAAATATTTAAGACCGTTTTAGTTTTGCTACTCGATAGCAGATGGCGCTGTCACATAGGATTTACAATATGATTTGTTATAACTACACGATTTGCAGAAAGCAAAATATAATTTATTATTGTAGGTTATTATATCATTCTCTCATATTTAAACCTTTAAAGCAGACATAATTCTTATAAAACTGATTGACTGAAAGCTATATTATTTTTAGTACCAAAGCAACCTTACCTTACGAAGCAGGCAGAAAATATAAAAATATTTGGAAATTACATAGAAAAATATTTTTATTCAATTAATTTAAGTCAATAGACTTGATACTTTTGCCTTATTATTAACACTATCAGAATCTTTATTTTCACCGTTTGTGATTTACCTATCTACTTACCTGAGCCTAGGCACCTATCTATTTAGTCTATTTAGCGATATGCAGGTTTAAACCAACAGGAGGTAAGTGCACAGTCAATCATGTCAGTAATGATAGTCCCAGGGGGGAGATGTGGTTTGCTCGCCGAGTGGCATTCTCGTTATCATATCTGACGGCGAGCAGCGCGGACGGGGGGCGGGGCTTCGCGCGCCCCGCCCCGTGCGCCACGCCCGCGCCTACACCGCCCCGGCACATATCATTAACATTTAGCACTATCGAACATGCCGCGGCCACCGCGTGAATCTTACGGCGATCAAAAGCCTCCGTACTCTTACATTTCCCTGACGGCGATGGCGATCTGGAGCTCCCCGGAGCGCATGCTGCCGCTGTCGGAGATTTACCGGTTCATCACGGACCGCTTCCCGTACTACCGGCGCAACACTCAGCGCTGGCAGAACTCGCTGCGGCACAACCTCTCCTTCAACGACTGCTTCGTGAAGGTGCCGCGCCGCCCGGACCGGCCCGGCAAGGGCGCCTACTGGACGCTGCACCCGCAGGCCTTCGACATGTTCGAGAACGGCTCGCTGCTCAGGAGGCGCAAGAGATTCAAGCTGCACACGGATCAGAAGGACAGTTTCAAATCAGAGCTGACTGCGTTGGCAAACTTCAATCAGCAGTTCCTTGCTGGTCAGTTGAATATGAAGGTTCCACCTCTGCAACAAGTGTTCGAAGCGCCAGTGATTCCTAATTGTTATACAGTGACTGATACAAAAGACAGTTGGAGGAAGTCGTTTTCAATAGACAGTTTATTGAGTAGTGGAGTGGAAAAGTCTAGTGTAGTAGTGCCCGCGAGTGCGCGCGCGCCGGTGTTGCCGTACCGGCCAGACTTGGTGGCGCTGAGCGCGGCCATGTGGCCCTCCTTCGTGCCGCCATCACCACTCGAATCCCTTCAGCTAAGATTTAACTTTCAGAACATTATCGATAATCTGCATTTTTATCTCCAGCAACCTTTGCAGTCATTATAATTTTAAGTCTGCAGATATTCACCTTTAAGGTCATTCATGAACTTCATTAAGTGTAACGGGTAAACAAAAATTGGAAATTAAGAAAATAACTAAATTATATTAGTCAGGGTGTTGAAATCTGTTGAATCTCTAAGTTAACTTTAAGTTACCTGCCTCCACCTAGGTATATAATTTAGGTTTTTTACTTCTACAAGCTCTCTATGTAATTTGGTGGTACATATTTAGGTAGATATTATTCGGCAATGTTATTCAGTAAAAAGTTCCTGTGAATCTGGAGTGAGGAAATGTCAATCGTGAGCCCTCACATTAGGTGACAGTTCACCTTAAGCATCCTTCGTGTAAATTCGGCAACATATTTTAACATAATAAGTTAATTATTTTTTATAAATTGATAACTAATTTTTATAGATTTTAGAGAGTTCAAGCGATTGAATTCAGTCTAGGGTGCAATTTCTTTTTTAACTGTTGTCAACATTTTATTGGCCTGTGAACCTACACGATGTAAATTTGATAGTTTACAGTTTACAACGACGTGTGTCCTTGTGTTACATGACCTGAAAGTTATAATAAACCTTCGAACACACGTGATTCGAGACACAATAGAAAGACAATAGCAGCGCGACAGCCGGTTGTCGTTTGGTCTTCGAAAGGTTAAAGCTACAATTTACTTTTGTAAAACTAAGTAAAAAGGTCGCAATATTTCCTTCACGGCTTAACCAATTGTCTCAATAAAATACATTTAAACATTTATAAGGTCATAAAAAATATAATACCTACCAACACTTCATTTGTTTGTTATTAAACATTTTTCATTGCATTTGGCTCAAATATTGGCATTAATACCCGATGCCCTAGATCGATATCTTCGAATACAAAATAAAGGTGCATTGAGTGATGACCAGGTGCATAGAGCGAAGTCAAGGTGTTCTGTCAGACTGGATACTATATTGAAATAATGAGAACTGTTTTACATCTTAGACAGCTATTTATATTTGTATTGCAAACAAATTGTACCATATTATTATCTACGTTGGAATGAACGGTTACTGATCTATTTGATCAGTACTATCTGTACTATCGATTGATTATTTGCCTAGATATAGGTAAGGGCGTTCATATTTGGTCTAGATGATCTCTAGTAACATATTTGACATAAGTATGTAGGTAATGTAATGATACTTAGCGTAGTTATTTTATAGTTAGAGTAATAACTTATGTAAATATTTATGTCTACTAATATTAATGAAAATATTCAATTATCTGAGTAATTTCAAATATTGTTTTAAATTAGGTATATGTTGTTGATTTGTCACATAATCATAACAATTTTATTGTGTTTTCATATTGTAAATAATACTATGTTCTGTTAACATTGTCAAATAATTAAATAAACTAAATATAATAAATATATATTTTAAATATAACTGTTGAAATAATTTCAAACTCATTCACATAATGTACAGCCAATCTATAAATTATTAAAAGTCGTTATCTTCTTTATTCAAAGTTACCTCCTACATGAATTTGCATGAAGGAAGGTAAATTTAGTGGAAAAACGAAAACTATAGTATGCAAGGGACAGGTGTTATCTAAGAGCCACTTTTATGGATTTAATACAATTTATACTAGAGGTTTCATTTTAAACGTGTGATAAATCGCCTCCCTTATACTCGTTTAAGCTTCAGAAGGGGGATGCTAATGTAATCGGTGGAGTCGACCAGCGTGACGTACACGTCATTTTTTGTTATTTATGCTCGGCGCAACGGCCGGGGGCTGTTTTGGTAATTAATATAGAGAAATGGTTAAATTGAGTGCCGTTTACCCCCGGGCGTGCCCGCTGCCCGCCGCGGAACACCTTTTGTGGGCTTCGCCGAGGAATCAACGATGTCACCGTTATAGTACCCTGAGTTACACTGATTGGTTGAGACTTCATATAGTCTTAATCTTTAAGTGCGTAAGATATTGGGTCTTTATCTTGTTTAACAATAATGTTTGATATAGTAGGACGTAGGTGCAAACATATTTAATGACATTGAATAACTAGAAAATGGTTAGTAAAAGTAAATATTTACTCAAATGTAAATTTATAATAAATTTTTACCTTATTTTTACATTAATGTATATAAAAAGACAGACTTTTTGGCAGTTAGTTGGTTGGTGGAGCCTGGAGACAAGACCTCCTTTCGTGAAACATGATATTTGTATGGCAATGTTATAATAAATTAGTTTTGAAACAAATAAATATTCCGCTCGTCATCAGATCATCCGCTTAGTAACTGTTTTTTTCGTAACATAGGTAACGTGTACGTCATAGGTGTACGTGCATGACGATGACGTAGTCTGTCGCATTTTCTAGACACATATTTCCTATAGGTATGCATTAATTATCTACGTACCTTATCATATTACCAATTATTTGAATGGGGAAACTAATACATTATCCTGGACACAATTTGGATGTCAATTAATACAAACTGCTTTATCTAAGAGGAATTGCGATTACACATTGATATGACACGTCACACTGTTTAGTAAATACTTACTTACGTCTGCTTAGTATTGAGGTAAACGTCACCATTTAATTCCAAGATAAGGCTTTATTCTACTGAAATAATTTGTAGAAGCGGTTGTAAGAGTACAACTTCTTGAAGAAATAGTTGATGGTCCATTGTTCACAAACTAAATCTAAGGTTCATCCTTTTCTTTCAATTTCACTAAAAAAAAGAAAAGTAGAAAAAATATTAGATTAGTCCTGTCAAATTAAAACTCCATAGAATATTTAGATGCGATTAAAAACATGGCCACTAAAAATACGTCGATCTACTTAACTATAATGACTAAACTATATTCTATCTTCTGTCCTTTTCTTAATAAAACGGAAGATTTAAGAGATCTAGTAAGAGTCCGCCCGACATTTAATACTACCAACTTGATTGTCTTTTCGAACCTGCCGTGGTCACGGAATAGTTATAATAGTTACCGTGGCCCCGATACATAAAGGGCAATCGAAGGAACATGAGTGGGTTTTAGTCAGTAAAAGTCTGACACGCCCTCCCGCACCGCCCACAGGACGGAAGTAGTCATTTCCCACTCACCAAAAAAAAGCAGTTAAAACGTTATAATGTTGTGAGATTGTCTAGAACTAAAGCTGTAAATGGCTTGGACAGCATTCTTTCGTTTTGAGCATGCTTTCTCTCGTTTTAATACATATAAGACCACAATAGCGTTTGCTTATCAATATAAGTGGATTTGGAGGGAATCTATGTGGTATCATTCATTTGACTTTAAATTTTTCCACAAATATCAACCCATTGCTTATGAAAACCAAGTTAGCAATAAGGCTACCGACATATTTATGGGCGATTGACTTGTGGGGAAAGTACATTCTATAGATCATCGTAGTCTAATTTCGATTTTAAACCCAACTGTTAAGTTACCCAGGCAAAATACAGCAGGCGTCAATTAAAAATCAAATAAAAAACACACACCCATAAATTGTCGTCTTAGCTGCGTTACATAGATACTCGCTTAGTTATTATAATCAGAACAAATATTAGAAAAAATGAGCAGCTACTTACTAAAAGCTCAATTTGAAAGCTCAATATCCGTACTAACATTTTTATCTTTACTTATTTATCGTCTTGTTTCATTTTCACTCTCCCCTTCTTTTTGGGTTTTTTCTTTTTCTTTTACTAATGTCAGTTTCCGAATAAAATACGTTCCCCAAATCGAGTATAGTATAGAAGGCCATAGTAAAGTGGAACCAGACGATGTCTGGCCTGGATCGTAATTTTTTGAAAAATAACTGCAAAATTCAAAATTCAAAGTGTACCTGTTGATTAATTTTATAATTAACTAGCTTTTGCCCGCAACTTCGTCCGCGTGGAATAATAGTTCCCGTTCCCGGGGGATTTCCGGGATAAAAACTATCCTATTTCCTTTATCGGGTCCAAGACTATATCTGTACCAAATTTCATTCAAATCGGTTCACTGGTTTAGCCGTGAAGAAGAGACAGACAGACAGACAGACAGAGTTACTTTCGCATTTATAATATTATAGTATGGATTGAACCAGTATGACTACGTCCTCATTTCTCTCGTATTATTTTGATCTCAGATGCATACAAAAGTTAAATAATAAAATGGAGCTTATGGCCTTTTATCTAAGCTCGTTTTGAACAATTTTATCGAAATGGGTCCAACCAAATGGTTTGTAACACCGTAACAGACAGAAAGACAGAGTTCCACATGTATGTCCCATCTTTCAAGGAACGAGGTAAAAGTAACGAGCTTTTGCACTCCCGTTCATGCGCAATTTTATAGCTTTTTTTTTTTGGGACAATCCCACCACACTATTCCCTACCACTGCAACTCCTGAGAGCCGGAATCAACCAGAATCTATCTACTAAAATCTGCATACAGTAACATACCGCGCCGTAGACTCAATAGTTTGAATTACAGAATTTCCACCCTATTGTTCAGTAATTCGAAATGGATAAGTTAAGTATAATGTAACTTCTTTGTTTCATTTATTACATTAGAATGGTATTTCTCTACAACAAAACCACATTACGATAACCGATTTCCCTATAATTATTTTTAGTTGATTGTGGTTAATGAAATTGACGAGTACTAATTATGTTCACTGGTTTCACTCACCCTGTAGCTGGCAGTCGGGGGCTGCGGGAATAACGAGTAGTTGGTCAGTACTCGGTACATATTGAGTGCACAATGGGCACTTGCGGCCGCGAAACCTATAACAAATATTGGACGACAGGCAGCTGAATGAACTCCTTTACAACGCGAACTTTATGGCCCCCATTACTGGTCCACGGGTATTGAAACCACTTTTAAATCAGTATTTAGTACCTCCTCGCTATGAGAGACTTGTAACGCATGATCTAGAAAACTTTATGCCTCCTAATAAAATGTAATCTGTTTACCTGATTAGTTGTTTGTTTTGTTGGGCCGGTGTGTTGTTTTTGTTGTTTACCAAAACACAATTACCGTATTAGTTAGTATTTTTCCGCATTCATTTAATTTAATTATTTATTAGACTGTATTCGCCATTAATCAGTAAACAATATTGATGATACATTAACAGAGGTATCGTTGGGTAAGTTGGGTAATCTAAAAGCAAAGACAGGGCCTGTCTACAGATAGTGCCAAAAAACAACGACCTTGCCTGCGATGGTTTTAATAAATAATACTAACAGTAACTACACAAAAGGGGGCGTAAGTGTATGTTTCTGAATTGTAAATAACAATTAATTATTATTCTAATTAGTTACTAATTAACAAATAATATCATACGTTTTGAGGTTTTTAGTCAGTGTCCAGGGGTCCTTGTGTGCCTGAGGGCCCGTGCACGATACCGCTCAGCCGTTGCTTAACTAATACGACTCTGTATTGTCAAGCCAAAAGCGGCTGCTACAAAATTTTAATTAACTTATGTCGACAGTGCTGACAGCCGCCAAGCGCTATACCAACAGGCTGTCACAATAATATGGTTTAAGTTAACAAAACCACGCCGATACGTAGAACTGCAAACGTATTTTCACGGTTGGTTTGACCTACGTGATTCAGACAAGTTTTTATTCGATGATGGTACTTTCACAGTGGGTTCTTTGCTAGGGGCTATGCTATACCGTTAACTGGTGCTGAAAATAGCGATGGAAATCGGTTCTCACGCGCACGCACGGTGTCGCTTGTGAAAAAACCTTCCGTGGTGGACGGTAGCGAGCGCGTATTAATCAGCTGCGACCACCGGACTGGAGACTCGGTTGCGCGGCTCTCCATGTACAGTCCACGATAGAACTATTTCAAACGCACTGAAATTATTTAAATTCGGTGACAAGTGAACCTCAGCTTACGCTATTTCTTGTCAGGCAGTCAGTCTAAAGAAGGTATTAGATATAACTGTGACATGTAGCTGTATTATACTTATTTATTTTATTTCACCGAACCGGAATAGTTTTAGGGTTTCCAAAAGAATATACAAAATTTTCCTATTAAACCTTCGAACAGGCGTGATTCGAGACACAATAGAAAGACAATAGCAGCGCGACAGCCGGCTGTCGCTTGGTCGTCGAAAGGTTAAATCATATACTTAATTGTATGTTTCTCTACACATTTCCCCAAAAACCATTAATGAAACCGTGCGTACCGTCTAGTAGTTTTCATCAGTAGGCTGGCTGATATGAAGTTCGTGTGTATGGTAAAAGAACAAACCTCTTTAATCTTTTCAAAAATTTAGTGCAAACGTCTTTAAAAACTAAAACGTGTATGTTTCAAAAATAATACAACAGCCTTTAAAACCACAATATCGAAAATTTTCTTTTTAAAATGTTTGTTGTGAGTACCGGGCGTTCATCAATTACTGATTAGCGAATTGTTAGTGCAATCGGTTATTCAGTTTAATTGCAAATGCAATTGCTGTATTTCATTGTAACAAGTGCTCTGCGATTTTACTATGGAAGAATTTTATTAACAACTAGCTTCTGCCCGCGGCTTCGCTCGCGTTAGAAAGAGACAAAGTAGCCTATGTTACTCTCCATCCCTTCAACTATCTCCACTTAAAAAATCACGTCCATCCGTCGCTCCGTATTGCCGTGAAAGAAAGGCAAACAGACAGACAGACAGACAGGCAGACACACTTTCCCATTTATAATATTAGTATGGATAAGTTTGTCTTAAGTTTTGCGTATCGAGCAATATTTTCGAGTGCCGAATGACTTGTATCGGCGTGTATCTCAAAAACGTGGGCACATTAATGACGTAGATTTTTCAAAGAAGACCTACAAGTAGAAGATTACAAATAGGATACAAGTGGCTGATTGCGAGAACCGTTGCGAGTGATATAAACATGAATGAGATAAAGAAGATAGTACTTGAAAATTATCCTATGGATTAGCTCTATAAGTGAACTTATCTGTCTATTACGCTCATATTATTCTAACTGGCATTATTTTTTTGTTAAAACATGAAACGCGTCTTGAGAGCCCAATTTTGTTTAAATAGACACATAAAGTCAGCATTAAACATGAACTTTAAGCCAAAAACTCTACAAATGTCAAAAACACAGCGGCGTACTCACCTAATAAAGACTATTTCCCTAAAGAAAACGTCTGACTTCTTCCCGTTATCGACGCTAAAATTACTACTTCGTAGAAGGCATTTGCAGTGGATTGAAGCTATAAGAGAAAAAAACTCTAAAAACGGAATTAAAGACTAATTTAAGCCTCAATCGGCCTACAAAAAAAGTATGGTAGGCTAGATCAAACGCTGACGCAATACCAAGCAAAGGAGCCAACTGCGAAACCCACAGAATAAATTTCAACGAAAAATTACTGTTGTTTTGGGTTTTGTTGCACAATGCCCAATACTTTTTTCACAGAATTTAATTAATAAAAGGTAATTTCCCATTGCAACATAAGCCATTGAACTGATAAACGGTTATATATAGGTTTAATACAGGAAAGTGGGTTTGACCATTCAACTGATAAACGAAACAAAAGTAAACGTCATTTTCCTGAATATGCATAATGTGCTTGGCTGTACTACTGGAGCTGGCGGAGGCAGCGCGGGCGCAGTGTCCGTGCGTGACCGATCCACTCAGCGTCAAATTCACGCCAAGTCAAATGTTTAATTTGCTCTATAAATCACGCTATTAAAAACATTTCAAGGGTGTCATCGCGGCACCGATCTCATTGGAAACGTGACGGCGAGCTGTGTGGTCGCCGGCCGCGCTGCTCGCTGGTAGCCCGGTACTTCTCTATTGGTATTCGGCCTTTCATTGTTGGTATACTCATTGTACGAACAAGAATGTACGTTCACACCGTAGAACAAATTCAATTTGTTGAGATGAAATTGAATTAGCTATTGATGTGTGTCTTATTATTGTTAAGTTATAATGAAGCGCAAAATGATGGTGTATGCGGTGTATTAAGGCGGCCTAATTCATTTTGAGAGTAATTTATTTGGTAACATGTATCTAAACGCGGCCCAATGTATTGATTCATGAGGGAACACGATGTGTTGCGCTACTGTTTATAAAGTTTTTGTGTTGACCGTGATCTCATTGAACGTGAGCGTGACTTGCTTCGTATCCTCATGTCAGTAGCCTTATAATATATATGTATTTGTTGATCAAAATTACAGATATGGAGTTATTCATCTTGTTTACATTTTGCCAACCATGTGAATCATGTAAGCTTGCAATAATTCCGTCGTTGAAGCAGTGCTACTAGTGTTACGAGCTAGCTACAGCTACGTCCGCTAACAACGAGAATCGTGAAAATAATTTATTATACTTAATTCTTCCAAAAAGGGTAGAGCTGTTTGCCTAACAGAGATTACATTAAAGGCTTCGCGTTTAAAATAAGGTTATAAATAAATAGTTCAATCCATTCAGTGCTTAGCTACTGTCCTTGAATTCAAATTTTGTAGTCGTTTTTTTCATGTATTAAAACCTTTATTTAGGTGTCTACTTAAATAGATTCTATTTTGGTAGCCGACTTGTATATTCTACAGGGATGGAAGTGCACAAGTAGGTTTATGATTAATTTATAATCGTAGTGCTACGTGCTACGTTATGCGTAGCGCTACTAATCTGTGGTTTAATTGTCATTTCTATTCTTTAATTCACATAAATTTAAAATATATTACATACAAATTAAAAAAAAAAAAACATATTCTTTCGTTTGTGTTAACAAATTAAAGATTTTAATCTGGTAAAAACAAGACAGACACGTGTAAACACAATGTAATGTTATGTAAACGTAGCCAGCATGCTACAATATTTTCAACATTTCCGTCGTCTGAAATTGATTGCTTGAAAAAACTTTTTGAGGTTGCGTGACTGTACGAAAACCGTCGGTTCGTCCGGCCGGAGGAAGCCGGGCTCAAATTAAATTAGATTAAATTGATTTATTGGTGGAGGAGCGTGAGGCGAGTCCTCCTCCATTGCTTCGTTCCGCCGCACTCCCGCGCAGCTTTAATTAA
Organism: Athetis lepigone; assembly: GCA_033675125.1. NCBI lineage: Eukaryota > Metazoa > Arthropoda > Insecta > Lepidoptera > Noctuidae > Athetis > Athetis lepigone. Next base: position 17,117,341 of record CM066232.1, read on the forward strand.
TGCTATTAGATTCGGAAACATACCGGAAAAATTAACTGATTGGAAGCTGTGACCGAAAAATGAGATGCTTCGTGATTTGATTAAAGAGAAATAAAGTATAGCTTACGTTCATTGTCTTTTTTTTTAGTTTAGCAAGATCATGATATGAAGAGTGTAGTTTTTGTCTCACTCACAGAAGATTTAATGGTTGTTATATTTTCAGTGCGAGTTTGATTCTCTTCATAAAATTCGCCAAGGTTTTGTGATACTGGTTCAGATAACTGAGTTTGACTCGTGCTTGTCTTTTGATTTTCTTCTCGGCTTGGGCTAAGACGGCTCTGTATGTGACTTGTAAAATGAAACAGTTACTACAAACTATATTATATATTGTTAAAGTTTGATCTCAGGTGTGATCTATTTTAAGGTTTTGGTTTTAAGTTTCCTTTTCTCATTTTATGTTAAAGTGTTAGCAGTTTCCTCATCCAATTTAATATGAAAGCTGAATGCCACCTATTTATTGCGAACAATGTTGGGATTATAATGATAAATTAAATTTTTGACGACTATTGTTTACTGAGAACAGTTAATTATGTATTGTTTGAAGTAATAGGCACATAAAGTTAATTAGTTATGTATTCTAATGGGTTTAATTAATTGCTATGTTATTATACGATAGTATTGTGATGCCATTGGGAAACTAAGGTTTCTATTTAGGTACTCATTTTTACGTAAGCTTCAATTTAACATACGTATAAACAACAAGAATTATTAGGAAATTGTTAGGAAGAATTATTATAATTGTTAATTGGACAGAATGGTTTAAAAGAAAATTAAGGTAAATTAGAATCTTTCGTAGAATTTAATTTTATTACAAATTTAGGTGTAAAATAGGTGATCATCATTATTATTAGTTTATTACTTATAATTTAATAACAAAATTTTTAAGACTTTAAGTAAGTTAATTTACCATCATGTCATTACTCAAAGTACTGCCTTAATTGAATGCCCATATTGATTTAAACCGCTACACGGATTAACCTAGATATGATAACGAAACCGCGAATCAAACATTAACAAGGAAGTGTTACGTTATATAAAAGCGATTTATACGCGATAATTCCAATACATAAAACATTTCATTATGGGCACCAGGCCCCCATTATTCAAAGATATTTATTCATGTCGAATGATTGCCTTTCTTTTGTGTATCGACAATGGCGTCGCCGGGCGTATTCCATTTGCGCGGCATCGTTCTTGTTCACTCGTTCATTGTGCACGCGAGTTTTGTTTCGTCGCCGGAGCTTTTCACGCCGAGGCCCGCACTAGCTCGCACACACGCGCACATGTATTCTATTCCAACATTAAATGGAGCCAAGATTGATGAGTTTAGACACGACCTGTGACACCTACTACCGAATGTACCATGTTCCCGTTTGTTTGGAATGCGCTTTATTTCACCCTTTATAATAAACGGTAATTATTGGTAGCGGCAGCGGCCCATATGTATTTATGTAGCCGATGCCGCCTTTTTGTCTAATGTTTGGACGATCTCGCCGGGCTAATAGGATTTTTTGTATGGATACAGCGCCTGTTATGGGAGTAGGTATTAAAATGACGTTAATTTATCTTTTAGTTTAGGCCGCTTCGTGAACATTAATCATTGGGTCGCGGTGTACGAACTAAATTAATGTAGGTAAATTAAACTTAAACAGAACAGGATTTGTTATGTTATAAGATCTACGTATGTTTAATTTAAATTTTTATTATTCGATTAGGCGATATATTTACGTAGAACTTTTTACGCGTCGTATGATTAAATACAAATCTATCTTATTATCATAGTTCTTGACACCGATATCAATATTTCTTGTCGTAACAAGATATCATATTAGTGGTACAAGTGAAAGTCGCTGGCACCGAAAGGGGTCTAAACTCTAAACTACTAGGTGTATGGGAGTCATTACAGCTAATTCGATTGTTTGGGCAGCGTAGATTTGGGCCAGGCGCGGTGCCTGCGCCCCTGTAATTTGATCACGCCGCGCGCCGCGCCGCAAGCCGGCCTTCTCGGAAACTAACTATTCGGAACTATGATACGCTTCACGTTACCGACTACTTATAAGCTTTGATACGTAAACAAAAACATGAATTAATGTGATTGTTTGGAAATACAGTCTTGTAATGTTTGGTGTTCGTGCTGATAAAGCCGAATTCCATTTTTAAAAACTAATAATGGTATTATGAAGTAGGTAAGTAGTTAAATTGTTATAAGCTAAAGTTATTATATTATTTACTAGCTGTTCCTCGCGGTTTCACCCGCGTTACGTTAGGTTTTTGGTTACTGCTTCGCTCCCGTGGGACATAGCGGGATATTATATAGCCTATGTTACTCGTAGCTTATATAGCTATAGTAGCTTTCTAATGGTGAAAGAATTTTTAAAACGGTCCAGTAGTTTTTGAGTCTATTCATTACAATCAAACAAACAAAGTTTTCCTCTTTGTAATATTAGTATACATAGATTTAGTTGTAGAAACCTACGCTCATTATATTAGTAACATTTTACTTGGTTTGCCAAAGACGGTAAGTTGAAGTGTCAACATAGTGTGCTATAGCCATGATATAGTTAAACACACTGAATTCACTGAACAATGATTGTGGATTACTCCGGTGATACAATATTACCTTTGTCGGGTCTGTTTATCAGTTGTCTGGTTTTATTTTAAAAATTACCATAGTACAAGCTCTGCTTAGTTTGGGATTAGATGACCGTGTGTGAGTTGTCCAAGGATATTTATTTATTTGTTATTTTTTACCTACTTACTTACTTATTGTTTCCTTGTTTCTATGCCTTCACTAGTCAACTAAGTTCCTTTAATGCGTTTTTGATTAAAAATAATAATATTACAAGACTAGCTTTTGCCCGCGGCTTCGCCCGTGTAGATGTCGAACTTCCATCCACAATTTTGACCCTTTAAAGGTTGAAATTAATTTAATAATGTAAACGGCAATGTTGTTCAAATTAAAAACTTGTATCGGATACCGTATTAATATTGATAAAGATTAATACTATATTCATGAAAACACCCTGGCAAATCATGTATTTTTATAGAACTAATTTTATTACCATAAAAATGGTTATAGTGAGTGAACTCTAAATAATAGACATATGTTGTTGTAGATTTTTTTAAGAACATTTTAAGTATTTTTTGCGTAACTTCAACCATTTACGCAGCGCACGCAATAGAATCTCTCAAAAGGGATATTTTGCCCTCGTTTTTGTCACACTTTTCATTACTACTCGGCTCCTATGTATCTCAGCGTTATGCTATATAACCTATAACCTGCCCAGCCCAGGAGTATAGATTACAATCGTACCAAGTTTGGTTAAAATCTCTACATTATTTTTTAACTCACACGTGCACATACAGACAGATAGATAGACAGACAAAAAATTTACTGATTGCATTTATCAGTATCGATCACCAATTATCCTCAAATATTAATTTTGAATATTATATTCAATGTACAGAATTGACCTCTTTACAGTTTTATTATAAGTATATAGTTTTTAATTTACGATACCCACTCACTGTTTATAACATGCGAAACGACTACCACATATAGTTCGATTGCAAGGGGTTAAAGTAAACAATTAATTAATTTACAACTTTTTGTTTTTGACAAAACGTCCAAATAATTATCACAAACGCATAGATAACAAAACACTTTTTACAACAGGGATAGAACCTGCACGAAGAAAAGCTGCCTGGGAGGGTCATTATTTTCACAAAAATGTAAACGCCGCGTTTTAAGAATTGTGACAGAAGGTACAGCGCCATCTAGCGAAATAAAACGGAAACTACGAAGAAATTCAAATCGTTTCGCTTTGGGTTTAATATCTTTTGAATGGAATTTCCGATTTGAGTAATTCAAAAAGTAATTAGTTGGTGTTGAAACAGAATTGAAAATGAAATAATGTATTACGGTGAGGATGAATACAATTTCGTGGCATTTTATGTTTTGATTGATGTGATGATGCGATTCTTTAGATTGACATAACTTTTTTATTTATTAACCGATTGAAACAAAACAAAGACTAAATGTTAATCCCGGCAAACCGCAACGCAATAGTGAAAACCGCATCCAAATAGGTTAAGCCGTTTTTGAGATTAGCCTGAACAAACGTACAGACAAACAGACAAACAGACATACAGACAAACAGACATACAGACAAACAGACAAAAATTCTAAAAATCATAGTTTTGGGTTCTATTGCGTGTATAAAGTTCCCCTAATAAAGTTTTCCTTATTTATCTTCCATGTACAGACACCGACCTTTTACAATTTTATTATATGTATAGATTCCGTCTTGGGTAAAGAATATTGCACACCACACTTATAACCACCCCAATTTTACATTTTTGACTTTACTATAAAGTTTCTTTCATAATTAAAAATAATGATTTGACAAGTGCAAATAATATCTAACGTCAAAATAAAAAAATAAATAAAAAAAAAAACATAATAAAAAACACAGCCTTGCTTCTTTGACACCAATTAGGATATACATTACATTATAAGATTGATTAAAGTATATTTGATTTTTCCTCGCAGTCAAGTCAGATAACATTTATAAATTCATATCATTATCTATAATATGTATGTATTTAAAAATTATATAAGTATGTATATCAGTTGTCTGATTACCACAACACAAGCTCTGCTTAGCTTGGGATCAGATGGCCGTGTGTAAGATGTCCCAGGATATTTATTTTATTATATTTATATAAACAGATATTTTATTAAGTCATGATACGACATGGCATTTGTTGTATAATTAGTCTTATGCTGATTCACACTGTCACTGAACCATTCGACTATTACAGATTTAAGTTATGACTGAAGATAACCAACATCAACCATAAGTTAACTCAACCACTATTTTATTAACATCACTTGCCATCACCCGGTTTCACTATTTGACAATTCATATGATTGTATAAATACTAGCGACTCGCCCCAGCTTCGTACAGGTGCTACAAATCTTAGAAAATTCCGACTTTTCTTTACTATACTCCTCTTATATCACTCTAACTAAGAATATACATACACACATCAAAAGTGTCTAGGGATATTTTAATTAAACCTAAATAACTAAAATTCTATTAACTTTTTGTTAAGACACCTACACTTTAAAATAAACCTTGTTTAATTGCCTATCTAATCTGATAATAAACATTTAGATAAAGTTAAATTTAAAAAAAAACTTAGATTATATATAAATAAAGACAAAATTTCAATTTAACTTTATTTTTGAAATTTCAAAACCTAAACAACAAAACAATTTTTTTTTTATAAAAATTGTTGAAAACTTAAAATTAATAATTCGTGGATCCACCTAAGGCTCTCCTGACACATCTGGAGCGGTTCTGCATACTCAAAACAAGGGTGTCAATATCCTGTTGTGGAGTACTGTCCCAAATCCTGCTAAGATGCAAGAAAAGCTGGATTTGATGCACAATATCAACAGGGAAATTCCTACGAGCTCTTCTCTGAAGCATATTCCAGGCATGCTCAATAGGATTTAAGTCAGGGGATTGTGCAGGCCGGTCTAAAGCTTGGATAACATGCTGTTGTAACCAACTTGTAACGATACGCGCCGTATGTGGACGGGCATTGTCGTGCATTAGCTGGAAATTTTGTCCCATTTGCTGTTTGTGGGGCAAGATTACAGGCTCTAGCACCTCATCTCGGTATTTTCGAGCAGTCATATTGCCTTGTATCCAAACGAGGTCCGTTCTACCGCCGAGACGAATTCCTGCCCAAACAATAATCGTGCCACCTTAATATGCATGAACTTGTTGTGGGTGCTGCAGTCGATTCCAACGTCCAGGTTTTCTCCAAACGCGTACTCTTCGCAAATCAGGATGAAATCCAAACCTAGATTCATCAGTGAAAGCACAAGTGACCATTGAGAATGGTTCCAGTTTTCGTGTGCAATAGCCCATTGTAATCTTCTTCCTCGATTACCTCTCCTTAGTGCTGATACCCAAAATGGCCTACGAGCACGTAGATTGACTTCATGCAGTCGCCTTCTCAAAGTTTGACCGCTTACCAGCAAACCATACTCTCTCTGTAGCCTTTGAACCAATTGCATCGCCGCTGCATTTAGTTGACTTCGTGCAGCATTTACTATGAATCGGTCCTGTACATGTGTTGTAATGCGTTGAGGTCCTCGGTGCCGTTTCACCACTTCCTCCGTGACACGATAACATGACCAAAGCCTGGATATAACGCTCTGACTGGTCTTCATGGCTTCAGAAACGGCAATTATGGGACAGTATTCCACAACAGGATATTGACACCCTTGTTTTGAGTATGCAGAACCGCTGCAGATGTGTCAGAAGAGTCTTAGGTGGATCCACGGAATATTAATTTTAAGTTTTCAAGAATTTTTATAAAAAAATTGTTGTTTTGTTTAAGTTTTGATGTTTCAAAAATAAAGTTAAGATTGAAATTTTGTTTAAGTTTTTCCTCTTCTTCTAAGTTTTTTTTAATTTAACTTTATCTAAAAGTTTATTATCAGATTAAATAGATAAACAAGGTTTATTTTAATGTGTACATGTTTTAACAAAAAGTTAATAGAATTTTAGTAATTTAGGTTTAATTGAAATATCCCTAGACACTTTTGATGTGTGTATATAGCGACAGACAGACAGCGGTAATCGATTTGGTTAAATACTTACCAAGCACTGATAAATAAAAATAAATCGTTAATTGTGTTGCTAATTACAATAGCAATATTTTTATTCAAAATATTCTTTAAATACCGAGGAACCCTCCTCGGTATTTAAAGAATATTTTTTATGAAGAAAAAATCAGAATCCTAGTGAAGCCAAGAACGGTCAGGTAGTAACTAATATGACATCGTCATAGATTTACCGGATAAAAACGTAGTCATGGGAATACGCGGAAAATAAGGCGAGGAAATACGTAGGAGGTACTTATCTCCCTATTATTTGGTATTAATTGGTATAAAGCCTGTTAAATAGTCTATTTAATATTGAATTACTAGTAATATTTAAATTATTTAATGATGAGTGATTAACGTTAGTCATTATTAATATTGCAGTTACATGTTGGGTATCGTACGAGTATTAGTAACGTTGGTCAAATGCTTATCTCAGTTTCAATGGTTGAGTCAGTGGATATTTTAATCTCTTGAAAATTACAACCTCCGTCGATAGTACAAAAGTATCTCGTGTTTAGTACAGTCCAAGGAGAGGAATTATGGTGCCCCCTAGCCAGACTTAACAATGCAACCCCACCATGACTAAAAGACTTGTCAAGACTACCTGATCTCCTTGACTTTAAGACTGGGTCCATACTCCATCCATACTTAGTTTTAAGTTTTAACCAACCGAGACGTTGACGCGGTATAGCCAAGGCGCCGGTGGAACCGCGGATAACTATAATGCGATCATATGATTGTCGGCCATAGAGTCGGTGGACTCAGTGGTCAATGTATTCATTCATTCATATTGTGTCTTCCAGATCATCTAACGCTTAAGGGATGATCAACAATGACTCTATTCACCTATTTATCAGTGGATATATAACATCAATACATATGATGCTACAAAATTAAAGGATTATTTCATACAATAGCCGTCATAACAATGAAGAAAATAAAAATGCAACTAAGCGTTGTCGTAAACATAGCATGTACATTAGCAAACTCAACACAATAATATCCGATGTATCTGTGTAAAACAAAACGTTTGCTTGATCATAACAAAATAAATGTTTATGTTGTTTGTACGAAAGGCCGCAATTACCGAGGGCGGCGGTAGGAACGGAGCGGCACACACTGGCCCACTACGATTTTTATCTCAAACGGTGAGCCGACGTTTCCATCCGCGTAATTACAGAGTTTAGGCCATAGAGTGAATTATTAGACGCGGCGCGGTGCGGTAATCAACACAATAATTGTTATTCACGGCGCTAGTGTTTGGCGCTGCGGTGCGAGGTGCGGTGCCGAGGTGCGGAGGTGCGCTCCAGCTACACAAATTGAATTCCGTACAATTGCCGTGTAACGGTCCGCTTTGTTACCTTTTTATGTACCCATCACGTGAGCCACTTTTTGATTAGCTTAATAAAGACCAAGTTAATCCGTTTTTCTAACGCGCAAATTATATTTATAACGTTATAAAAAGACTAAGTCTTAATCCACGATTACGTAAATCAGGTTGTTGCAACAAAAAATTACAAATATACATTGCAGATTTAGTTCAGTTAACAGTTATGAGATTCATTCAAAAGTTAATACATTTTAGATTAATGCAGCTATGATTGCACAAACCGATAAGAAATCTATGTTTTTGGGTGAAATTTAATTTTACAGCGATTTAAGTTTAAAAGGATTTCATTTTAGATAATAATGAGGTTATGATTGCAATCTGAGTTTACAATACACTTAAAGAACACACACAGCCCCGTTACTCATTTATGTCTACTGGAGGTTTTAAAAACAAAACAAGGAAACTACGAGGCAATTTATATTCGTAGGGCGGCGCCCGCCCTCGCAAATTCATTACCAGCACAACCTGGCGCTTCCGTTTCCGTTCCCCTGTAACACTTACTCGAAGATAGGAAACGATAGTGTGTAGTTTCGTATACATTGCTGTTTTATTTCAAACTACTACTAACTTTACAGGTGTAGTGAGGTAATGTGTATGAAACAAGTGAATAAAGTGTAATGAGTTAGAGTTTTCTTGTGTTTGTGTGGTAGTGTGTGCGGCTCGTGATAACATCGACTTGACGTGACTGCGACTTCGTTTGCTCAGCCGCTGCTTTGAACAAAACTAACATTAACTTCTACTGTTTTGTTTTTCATGTTTTTTCTGTTATACCTACCTAGCTGCTAGCCGCAGTTGGGTTTTATGTTTTTATTAGTTAATGGTTTAATGAGGCATTTGGATGTAAGTGGAAGATGATTTATTTTGCACTAACGAGATTCTTAGCATTAGCCTTCCGTCGTAATATTTTTTGCTAGAAATAATTTCATTTAAGTCGGTAATTTCAGTGCTCTAATGTCTGCCTCATGGCTTTAATGACTCCTAAAACTATGTATTTCTATTGGAGATTTGGTTTTCTTGCGTATTTTTTTGACGTAGGTAGTCGCTACAGTATTCATAGTGTGTAGTTTTATGAAAATATGAAAAAAATATGAAAAATATTTATTGTTTAAACAAAGTGCTTCATAAACAAAGAATGTATTTGGAGCCTCCTTTTAGACAAACAATGCCTGTGTAAGGAGACTCGGCTCTTCCATATCGTAGATAATATTGCATGTTACATTGCATCTTTATTAAACATTTGTGAATTATGTAGAAGAATAAAAACAGTAAAAATAAAATAAAAACTAAGAACTAGAGCAATGATGTTTTGAAGAAACGTGATGTACTGTGTTTAGGTTATGGTATGTGTGTGAAATGTAGTGTGGCTTAGTGTGATTTGATGTAATGTGCTGTGTGTAGTGTGGTGAGTAGTGTGGTGTGGTGAGTTGTGTGGTGTGATGTGGTGTGTGTTGATATGTGGTGTGGTGTGGTAATGTGCATAGATGTGTGTAGTTACGTTACTCATGAAAAACTAGAAGAGCTTCCGTATCCTCATAAGAAAGAGACTTAATCCAGTTAACAATCATTTTTTTACATACATAATTATTATGGTTGTGTATATATATATATTTTTATTAATTCTGTTATATAGTTGAGCTGAGAGACGGTAATATTGTCTACTACTAAATATGGTTTTACATTAGGGAACTACTGCAATTTTATGTTTTCTCTGTTTATGTTTCTGTGCCGTAAGATAAGGGAGGGTTTTATGTTTTTTGAGAACCGTTTGGATTACGTAAAGTTTCCTGACTGAGAGTAAATTACTGTTGTCGTATAGAGATTTAGTGCAGTATCTTTGATTTTTATAATACACTAGCTTCTGCCCGCGGCTTCGCTCGCGTTTGAAAGAGACAAAAAGTAGCCTATGTTACTCTCCATCCCTTCAACTATCTCCACTTAAAAAATCACGTCAATCCGTCGCTCCGTTTTGCCGTAAAAGAAAGACAAACAGACAGACAGACAGACACACTTTCCCATTTATAATATTAGTAAGTATGACCTTTATGAGTGCTCGTTATGCACGTTGGACGTCCATAAATCTAGTTTTGGCTGCGCCTCCCCAAATGGGGATACAATACAGAAGAACAGACTGTGCTAGGGAAAAGTATATTTCGTTCAGAAGGTTTGTAGGTCGCTGATTACTGCTCAACAACTCAGTAGGAACCACGTGCCTGAGTGTTCTGAAGATCCAGGTAAGCTTTCGAACTCTTGCAGTCACCTGTTCAAGATGAGGGTACCATGAAAGAAATTGGTCAACCATTACGCCCAATTATTTGGTTTTAGTGACTCTAGTTAAGCATGGACAGTTACAGCCTATCGCGTTTATGTCTCCGCATGTGTGAACCCTCAAGTTGAGGTCTTCATTGGGTTGTGTCCGGGAACTAACACTAAAACATATGTAATTGGTCTTGGATGTATTTAATGTTAGTAAATTAGTTTTCAGCCACTCATCTATGCGAGCAACCCCTACCTCTGAATTCATTTTAACGAGGTTTTTTTTTATTATTATTATTATGGGCTTGCTCTTGGTCCCAGACTAGCCCGAGGGCATAGACGGAGCCGACGATGGAGCGAACTTACCCAGTAGATGCCTATGCACTCGTTTCTTAAATACTTTCGGGTTATATGAATTTGGAAACACACACGCTGGCAGGTCGCCGGTTTGTAATAGAATTATAATTATTCGTTCTTCTTCTTTTTCGTTACATCTTAGCTTTGGCGATCTTAGATTTGGCGATTTTATGTTACATCCAATAGGATATAACATAAAATCTTTTTATTAATTAAACTTAATGTAAAATGTACATATTTTTATGTGTATATGTATGAAGTGCATGCAGGCAGTGCCTATACAAGGATATCTGCCATATGAGGTAAACGATAGCATAATATTTCGTATAAACTTTTCCGTGGACTTCGACCGCTTGAAACGACATCTCCATGGCGTTTTCCCTAACTACGTTAAGGACTTTCAATCTAACCGGATCTGGCTGAATACTAGTGACTATCAGACCGTTATTAACTAATTATTGGGTAACACGACATCCCTTGTTTAAACTTATTGTCATACTTTCCTATTTCTGATTACCCAATAATTAGTTTATGAAGAATGGTAATGTCGATGATGTCTCTGTCATCAAGAGAGTGCCTCAGACATTAACCTTCATGGTTCTCGCACATTTTTGACCAATACGTTTGACCTCTGAGTTTGTTTCGGATGTTTCTTCTCAGGGCAGTCCAGCTAGGAAACACCGGCCCCATCTTTCGCTTAAAATAAAAAAAAAACAAAATGTTGACGTGTAAAAGTGTTATATATACAGGGTGTCCCACGGCTATGCCACATGGAGGGAAAGTACCTTAAATCTTGTAGATAGAACGTTTTACTGAAAGAAGACATTATTTAAATTTTAAAAACAATTTAAATTGCATTCATAGTTTTTTAAATATTTTTTTTTTTTTTTTTTTTTTTTTTTTTTTTTTTAATAATAATATTTATTTATTTCTCTCAAAAAAGGGTACAAAGTTATTTATAATAATACAAAAGTCTGTTCAAATTGCATCAATCTTTTTTGAGAGCTGGAGTCTATACTGGGCTCAAGACCTGTGTTACAGAACTCCAGGCTCCCGTCTTCAAAATCACAGTTATGATTGCACTTACGTACTACATAAATAAACAAGTAATTTCAGGTGTCGAGAGAAGATTTATGAAAACAAGTAAATCATCTTAGACATGTAACTAAAATTTGGCGAGTGTAGTGTTCGTGAGTGAGGAGTGAAGAGGTATATATGTAGGTACTAATGCCCTAGCGTCCGCGCAAAGGACGAGGAGTGTACATCTACATATTCGTGAGTGTATGTGTGTGTAAATGTGTGTGTGTTTGTGCGTGAGTGAATGTGTGTGTGAATTAAAGAGGGACGCTATCTGTGTGAGAATGTACAATATTTCACTGTTTAATTGGATATGGTAATAATTTTTTCAGTTTCTGCATAATCCAGTTGTAGGAGCCAGTTCGTAATTGCTTTTTTACAGCTAGATTTGTTCAAATGATAAATCTTTAATATTTTATTGACCTGGTTATAGACATGACTGCCGAGGAAAAGGAAGCTACGTTGCGTTGAGCGGCATTGTGTGTGGAAATAAGGACATACAATGTGTTTTCGTCGTTGGGAGCTAAATTTGGAAGGTTCGTAGGGAGTTTGAGCGTGAACAGTTAATAATAAGTTAAGTAGAAATAATTTACGCACAGACAGAACCATGCATTTAGTGTATAACTCAGAGGTAGGGAAGCGGTAGGGAAGCCGCCAACCAACCTTCAGGAGAGCCCTCTGCGCACGCTCCAACTTCAACATGTGGGTCTTTGTCGTTCCTCCCCAAGCAACTATACAGTATTGTATTACTGATTGACAGAGAGCCAAATAAACAAGTCGAATTACCCCGGTATCAGCAACGTGACGGAGAGACTTAAAAATATATATCAACCTGCGCAACCGTGAAGTGAGTGCATCAATATGTGAACCAAAAGACAAACAGTCATCGATGTGGACTCCAAGATATTTTATACAATTGACACGAGAAAGACTAGGGCAGTTACATACCCTTTGATGACGCATGGAGCAGGAGTGAGCTATTAGTGAGTGTGAAGAAGAAAGCGGTTTCCCAGCGGCAGATAGAGAAAAGACCAAATATTTTGTTTTCTCAACATTTAGTGTAAGGAGGTTCTGAGCTAACCAGTTTGTGATGATATTGAGTCCGGTCTGAGCATACTGAAACGCCAGATCCCAAGAGTCTCCGTGAAACAGCAGGGCAGTATCATCGGCATATGTGAAGATGGATGTATTGGGTAATGTGAAACAGCAGAGGTCATTAATATAAATGAGAAAAAGGATCGGCCCAAGAATACTGCCCTGAGGGACCCCGTAGGATATAGGAAGTTCACTGCTTGTCCATTCTCCAATCCGAACGCACTGTCGTCTATCAGTAAGGTAACTCGCGAAGAGTGCCAGCTGTAATCCTCGAACTCCGATCCTTTCCAATTTGGCTATAAGAGTTGTGACAGATATCGTATCGAAGGCTTTTGCTAGATCTAAAAAAACCCCAATCACTTTCTGCTTATTATTCAGGTTTGAGACAATATTATTGGTAAGATCTAGCACAGCCTTATCTGTCGAAAGTCCGGAACGAAAACCATATTGGGAAGAAGAGAGAAGATGATTCTGCTCAAGATATCGCACAAGGCGGTTACTCATGAGCCTCTCCAGCAATTTCGAAAGCGTGGGTAAAATCGAGATAGGCCTATAATTGTTTGGTCGATCTCTATCCCCACCTTTATGTACTGGATGTACAACAGCAAGCTTTAGAGCATTCGGGAAGACGCCAGAGGTAAATGCAAGATTAAAGATGTGGTTAAGATGTGGAACGAGAAGACTTTTAAATTTCTTTAAAAATGTGCCTGATATGCCATCCGAACCTACAGCACAATCACTTCTAAGTCTTTCAATTAATATTTCTAACTCAGATTCGTCCGTTTCAAGTAGGACAAAGGAGTTATGATATGCTGGGAGGTCTTCTGTTAGACTAGGTAAGCAAGTAGGGCCAGATATGTTCTCAGCCAATTGGCTTCCGATATTGGCAAAGTAAGAGTTAACTTCATTAACGGAGCGTTTTGGATCGGATGGTAGAAGAAGGGCATTAGCCTGAGTTTGAGTTTTTACGGTGTGGGTAATAGATTTAATTGCCGTCCAGAGCTTTTTACTATTATTTTGTGAATTATTTATTAAATTTTTATCATAGTTAGCTTTAGTATTTTTCAGTATTTTTGAACAATAGTTTCTATATCTTTTAAATGTAGTCAGTAAAATTTCATTATCGGGATTTTTTTTCAATTTTGTATGCATGTTATCCCGATTACGGAGGCATCTAAGTAGACCAGGGGTCATCCACGGCTTACTCATTATTTTACGATTAGGCACAGTTTTAAGCATTGAATTTTGAACTATGATGAGGTTTAAAGTTTTGATAAAATAATCTGTAGCTATATTTACGTCAGTGGTGCTATATAAAGGTGAAAAAGTGGTCTGAAGTAGATCTGATTCAATTTTGCCATAATCGGGAACCCGGATCTTTCTAGATTTTTGCTGAGAACAATTGAGGCGATTGTAGTTAGCAAGGAATAACAAAACAGTGTCATGATCCGTGAGAGAAGTATTTGCGACGAAACAAAAAGCAGGCTTTCTTGTTTTTAAGATGAGATGGTCGAGACAGGAAGTATTTTGTCGCGTGGGAAGTGTATGTGCTGGAAGCATTCCGTGAAAAGCGAGCATCGTCAGATATTCAGTAGCATGCGATTCTCTGGTATCTAGGATGTTAATGTTAATATCGCCGGTTAATAATATGTTGCTATAGGAAGACACAGATTTTAATAGTTCGTCTAGAGAGTTAACGAAGGCCGTGATGTTACGGACAGCGGGTGGACGGTAAATTGCTATCACAACGGTGTCACTGTTTAGTCGTAACAATAAACAGTTAGCATCTTGAACGAGGGGTTCGGTAGCAGAAATTTGGAGATGGGAACGAAAATATACAACTACCCCTTCGTTTTGAGAATAATGTTGTTTAGTAGCGACACAGAAATAGTCATGGATTGAGGGCAGGGGGGGAGAAGTGTAAAGCCAAGCCTCGGTCAGAATTATCATATCCCAGAGAGTTTCACTTTTTTCCAAAAGCGTTGTCAGTCCATTGAAGTTCTTAAATATACTTCGTATATTTTGACAAAAAACTGTGAGCGCCTTATTGTGCAAACTAGCAATTTTCCCACAGTCCTCAATCATACAGGTAGCAGAGTCGGCCACCGAGATGCTGTCAAGGTCTGATTGGATGTCATCTAAGATATCGAATATTAATTTTAAAAGATGAAACGAAGTCATAAAATTGTAGCACAGTAATCAAAACGTGTTGCGTATAAAAGGAGTACAAAACAGTGATGAATAGTGGAGAAATATGGATAAATCTGACATGTTCTGGTGTGTCGTATAGCTTAATAAGGTTAAGTATGCAGCTAGCATCCAAGTTTGAGTAGTGCTGTGTAGTGTGTAAAATTACAGGGAATATAGTGACAAAAAAATCAATCGTTACGCAGTTATACATTAAAAAGCAAAAAATATAAAAATAAAAGTAAACGAGAAATACAGAATAATGTTGAATGCATGCAAAAACACTAGTACAATACATTAGTGAGTACAATACAATACACTTTAACAAAATTGTTATTAGTCATTTTTGAACTGAGTCGGATAACTTGGTAAGGCATTTTTCTGATTTTATTTCAACCGGTTTATCAGATGGATCCTTTTTCAAAAGAATTCTTCCGTTAGAATACCAGCTGGAGTATCCCTTTGCCTTAGCAAACTGGCGGGCGTCGTAACATAGTTTTTTGATTGCGGGAGGTAAATGTTCGTCGACGTACACTGGTTTCCTATCTCCGGCAATTCCAATTTGTTGTGTGTTCAGCTTATCTATTATGGCACGTTCTTTATTGAAGTTCCTCACGTTCGCAAGGAATGCATTTCTAGTGTGGACGCAGTTAAATTCGGCAACAATTGGTCTACATAATCCTGATTTTCCGGGTATACGGTATACATCCCGAAAAGCAGAAGTTTGTATGTCCATATTAATAGCCTTTCCCACGCTTGATACTACAGAAATGAGATCTTGAGGATTTTCTTTCTCTTTATTAGGAATATTACGCAACTCGATGGTGGCTTGGCGTGACAAGAAGCTCATATCCTGAACCTGGTTTTGCAAACGGGTAATATTGTCTACGTTTTTCATTTTCTCCTTTTCCAGCTTGGATATTTTACAAGTAAGATCTTCATAATTTTTGTTAATAAACGCCATGCTGCGGTCCATTTCGGCGTTGCTTTCTTCAATCATCTGACATTTTTGTTTGAGCGCGGTGACATCGCTAACCAGCTTGGATAGAACAGCAGCTTGTTCGTCTTTCCATGCTGTGAGCATCCTTTCCTGTTCGGACTTCCAAGTTGTAAGCATCTCCAGTAGCTCCGACTTGAACGCTGAGAATGCTGTGGATCGATGGACGTCTATTTCTTTAATTGGAGAATCGGCGAGTCGTTGACGCTTGTTCCGTATGGTGATGTTAACGGCGTCCGTTTTTTCGGTGATGGAAGTTGGAATGTCGGGTTCAGAAACAGATTGCCCCAGACATAGATCAGCTTTAGGCGGTTTTTGCATATTGTTACAAGAAAAATAAAAATACAAAAAGCAAAAAATGCAAAAAGAATTTGTTGTACCCGGATTTGAACTCACGACCACTCTTGTACTGGACGTAGCGTCTTAACCGACGGCACCGATCTTACTATAGTAAAGTGGTTCAAATACTGATGTGCATCAATAAGCATCGACTGGGTTGTTAGAATCGGTACTCGTGATTCCTTTGTTTATCTAACGAGGTCAAAGTCCGAAAAATGAACACGATTTAAATATTTTGTACGTTAGCGTTATTAAAACTGCTCATACACTTGGTTGGAGTCGTGATTTCACTGTTATTTTGCACGTATTTTGTCACTCAGTTAAAGATGGATATAACTGTATAGTTTTGTCACTGTTTTATGCACTTTTAACTTGGTTTTGTAATTAAATAGCACGGAGGTGAGTAAAGTACGTAAGCGTGCAGTGGCGTCACGGACGAGAGGGGAATTAAGTGGTTGGCCTGGGAATCGAACTTGTTCCACGGGTAAAAATAATCACTCTGTAGTTTTATCATACCGATCGAAAGATTTCATTATAAGGATTATTTTTTGCTAAATAACATAGTGTCACAAATAAAAGGAAGACCGTGAATTTTAACATTTGATGTAAAATTTTGTTCAGAAAAGTTAAAAGCTAACATTGCCGTAAGGACATACAATTGACAATCATAACTACTTATTACTAATTAATCTACCCACTTAATTAATACGAATCATATAAATAAATTAATATCTAACAAAACAAGACCAAAAAATCGTCAGGGAGCGAAATAATCAAAAGTTATCACTTAGTGTTCAAGAAGAAGGGACTAGTTTTGCGCAGTTGAAAAATTGGCTAATTTTGTATTAAAAATGTTAAAATTCATGGTCTTTCTTTAATTTTTGACACTATGTTATTTAGCAAAAAATAATCCTTGTGATGAAGCCTTTCGATCGGTAGGATAAAACTACAGGCTGATTAATTTTCTCGAGTAACAGGTTCGACTCCCGGTTCAACTATGTAATTATTTAAATATCTATGAATGCAGTTAAAAATGTTTTCAAAATTCAAATAATGTCTTCTTTCAGTGAAATGTTCTATCTTCAATATTTAAGGTACTTTCCCTCCATGTGGCATAGCCGTGGGACACCCTGTATAATCTATTTACAAAATAAATATGATTTTATGGTTTTTTATGAGTTTTATCCTATCTAAACTTAGAAAGTATTATGAATTGAAAAATCACATTGGTACTTTCCAGATTTCAATCTTTTCTTCTTTTTTTTTTTTTTCAATTTTTTCTTTTTTCTTTTTTTGTGACTTTTTCAATTCATATGTACTTTCTAAAGTTTATCTTAGACATCACTGACATCCCGTGCCTCGGAAAGCACGTAAAGCCGTTGGTCCCGGTTGTCATTCGTAGAACTTTGACAGTCGTTACTGGTTAGTCAGAAACTCAGACCAGTCTAACCAAGAGGTATCGTGTCGCCCAGTTACTGGGTTGTGGAGGTCAGGTAGGCAGTCGCTCCACGTAAAACACCGGTATCCAGCTGAATCCGGTTAGGCTGGCAGCCGACCCCAACACGATTGGGAAAAGGCTAGGGAGATGATGATGACTTTCCAGATTTCGAGCACACATTAAAAGCAGCATACTTAGATCCCAAGCCACCAATATCTCCAACTCATCACAATTGGTTCAGTCGTTTAGCCGCTGTGTGGTAACAAACAGCAGAAACTGAACACCTGGGCTGACAACAGGTGCGCTACAACATTTAATTTTAGAACATACGAGTAGTTCCTAGTGTGTTACATATTTATTATCGAAACTTCATAACAGATATCATTCGTGGGGTCTGGTAAAGGTCGCCATTCATAAATAACCGTCTGTCGGAGCATTAACGTTGCAGGTGGATGGCTGACAGGAGGCTCAGCCCACGCTTCAGTGTCACAGCGGAGACATAACAGTGCGTCAATTGTTTATTTTACATCAGTAACTTTCAAATGTGAGACACAATTTCTATAAAACATCTTTTAATATTAGCCCTAGAAATCCGGGTAACTTAAAATTTTGTGTAAAATTTGATTTTTATTTGCTTTAAATCAATAAATAATTAACCAACTGAGATGTTTTCTTTTTGACGTCTTAAGGTGAAATTACCATACAAATTCTAAGGGTGGGATGCGTTTTGACAGCTCTTAAAAAGTACGTCAATTGATGATGGTGTAAAATACCGTATTGTTTAACGGAATTTATCTTATAAACCTTCGAACACACGTAATTTGAGACACAATAGAAAGAGTAGACAATAGCAGTGCGACAGCCGGCTGTCGTTTGGTCGTTAAAAGGTTAACTGTAAGTCTGTAATGTGTTAACAGCAGTGTTTTACTTAAATTGGATTTCTACAAAAGGGATATAAGAAAGTACTTACAATGCAATACCATAGTAGGACTAAAGCCATTTACGGTAACAGTAGAAGACTAAACCTAAGTTAAACCTATTACCTAAAGATACTTTGGCGACTGCTTGTGTTTGGATAGAAAATTGTGCTTGTCATGCTAAAAACATAATGGAAATTTATTTCTATTGTCATCATAACCAACTCAAATTTTCACGTTTCATAGAATAATAAACAAATGGAGTTTAAACCTACCTTTCAAGACGTGTGTAGGTAATGTAGTATATTAAATTAGTTTGGATAAGTGCACAATAATTTCGCTAATTCATAAAGTAAATTCTAAATTACTCGAGGCTCTTACAAATTGTCTAAACAGATAATGAGCATCATTAGGTACCATTACAAAATTACATATCCCACGCTTGCGCGGCGTTGCATGATGCTCGTGCAACTGAGCTCAACAGGCCGACGCTGGCACAACCGGTGATGCGATCAATTAGCAATCCGCTACTACTTACGCAACTGTAGTATTTAAATGAGAAGTTTATGCCTTTTTAGCATCATGCATGGGTATGAAAAGTATAATAAAAAGTACAAAGTGCGGCAATTTGGGAAAAACTTAGTGGAACACTGATAAAAATGTGATTTTGAACAATTATTATGAAAAGAAATAAATAGGTTTTTTTATTATGGGTTTGCTCTTGGTCCCAGACTATCCCGAGGGCATAGACGGAGCCTACGATGAAGCGAGCTTACCCAGTATATGCCTATGCACTCGTTTTTTAAATACTTCCGGTTTTGTTCGCTTTTAAATGCGGTCGAAGCAGAAAGGATACAAATAGTGGATAAGTAAAACTGTTCAAGTTAGATACGAACTTATAAGAATAATTCCTAGGTTTCACGCGAATAAAAGAGGTGCCACGAAGCATTTCCTACCACCAAATCAAGCAGAACAAGCATTTACCCAGTTGCCAAATACGGACACTAACACAATTCATTTTAATAATACGTTTAGAAACGCAATTGGACAGCAAGCGACAATAAATCATTTAACTAATTTGATAACCTATTAATTATAAGAGTTGAGTAATTGAACTTTTTTACACTGTGGCTTGGTACACGCAATCTCTTGATATGTAATTCAATAACAATAATCGGATTCTCTTTAACACCGACATGCGGCCTATGCCTTACAGCAAAAATATTATTATATCAACTTTGAAACATC
The DNA here is from genome assembly GCA_033675125.1 of Athetis lepigone. NCBI lineage: Eukaryota > Metazoa > Arthropoda > Insecta > Lepidoptera > Noctuidae > Athetis > Athetis lepigone. The sequence continues at coordinate 17,137,367 of CM066232.1, forward strand.
CGATTTCCACCGTCAAGTACAAAATCATAAGGGTCAGTTTCTCTTGAAAGTTTCTTGGCGTTTGCGGTGAGCTGTTGAATGGTCTATTCGGTTATAGGATGGTTTCGTTGAGCTTACGAATAATAAGTCGTTACGTCAGACGCTTTATACATCGTAGCTCTCGATTCCATTGTCTTACTGCAGTGTGCACGTATAATATAGTAGGTTTATGTAATTCTAGTCAGTAAACGTTTTAATAGACCGTTGATGTGTTTTTGTTACTAACGTCCTTGATTTTCTCACTAATTTTAAATCGAACCACGTGGCTAACAATGATAAATTTAATTTTAATTACTAGTTGATATATAATGACCCGTATAGTATATACATTTATACAATATTTAATCGGACAAATTGAGTCATTGTTTAATTTCGAATTGCAATGGGTTGCAAGAGTGACTAATAGATAAGTTATAGAATCAGCCGTTACTTTGCGGAAATATATGCAAATTAAATGCAAATATATTTACTTTTAATTCCCTAAATGAATGAAATAGCAGAGTTAAAACTAAATATTATAATTATTTGCGTTTAATAAATAATACTTATACAATACATAGGTACCTAGCAACAGTATTGTGTTATATGATATAAAACCGCAAGAGTTGCCAAAGGGGTGTATCCACGGCTTGTGATCCCAGCGAGCGAGATGTAGGCGTACCCCATTGAAACCTGTACCGCGTTGTACATACAAATTGTGATCTCGTCGACTTGCAGATGCAAGATAAGAAGCAATTACGAGCCCATGAATATACGAGCACGCATCCCCCACATACGTTACCACTTTTCCGAGACCAGATTAATAAATAAAATCTCATATTTGCGCTCGCTCTCCCAATGATATATAACGTTTGTTAATTAGGTTATCTCCCCGTCGGCATCTTCAAAGGACCAGGCTTAAAAGGCTCGTTGATATTAAAATGCCGCTTATAACTTTTATCATAAATCACCCTGTGGCTAAATCGCGAGGGCGCGCGAAAAAATTCGATCTACTTGGAACAAAAAATATGCAAGTAATGACGAAAGCACCCTGAGAGCTTTTTTGAGTAGCTGCGGACTTGCTTAGAATTAATTGTGTTGAGTCCGCTCAATAGCCGCCGTCACTAAAATATTTGCCGTGTAGTGCCAACATTCGGCCGTTGTTAAGGGCATTTCAAGTCTAAAATAACTGGAACACGTAATGATTTCGCAACGTATGTTAATAGTTGATGATTAAGCCAAATGTAAGGAAAATTAATTAATTGCTGATAACCTACAAGCCTATTAATTTATAATTATCCTTAAGGAAGCACACATTTGTGGTTTATTAAATTGTCAGGATAGTGATAACAATGAAAATTTAATTGAAAGATAATAAAATACAGTTTTAGTTAAGTAGGAATCGCGGTCGGCCACTGGTAAGTATAGAATCAGAATCAGAATATTTATGCTCGGTTGAATAGCAATATTTTATTTTATTCAATCGACCGTCATATCAGCTACCATCTAGGGCGTCTTATTTGCTGGTTTATTCTGTCATGCAAATTTTCATGCTTTTGATTCGTAAGCCGATTTCAACTAATACGTGGCACTTTTATAAACTATAGTTTAGTAGCTCTTTGTAGCGTATATGGGATGTAACGCCGAAATCATTATCACCCTACAAAAAACAAAATATTGCACGCGGTTATTTCATTCACTAACCATTCAGCCAGCAAAAGTATTAATTACCATTCGTTTCAACTTTTTTATCGATTACCAACGAATTCAGAGAACATTAACGTAGCTAAACCTATATTTCGAGAACGTTTTGTTGTAAAAGCGCCGGCGAACAGTTTAATGAGTCCCACGAGGTCTCGTCGAAAGCAGAGCGTGGGCTTGTGATTACCATGGGCCCCCTGTAATAATAAAACATCGACAGGCCGCCTTTATCGACTGCCTTCTCGATAAGCATCCGTGACGAATTCGCACCATTCGAGCGACGAGCCCTCGGACCTACGATACTCGTATGGCCGCATAAACACGTTATTAAAACGACTGATAATATACCATCAAGAACCAAAAATATATCTTAAAGTCAACTCCGAAGATTTATTTTTGAGGTCAACTTGTCATGCGAGCCGGTTAATTCCCAGGAAAATGTCCGAGAAATTCGTATCGGTACAAATTTAATTCCAATTATAATTATTACCTCAACGACTTATCGGCTTTTAAGGAAGTTGGGGCTACATATTTTAGCTAAATATTTTAGTGAATGTGATCACAGTAATTATCGTTAGTAGTTGCAGAATTTCTAGCAATTTCGATGACAATAAAGGAAAACTGTATTTCAATAAAATCGCTTTTAGATTGTTGTGTAGAAAAGAGTTAGAGCAAAAGACTGCATCTGATACGATTAAACACGAATTTTGAGCTAATATTTCTTGAAAGCCGAGAATACTTTCGAGATTTACAAAGAATTAAAATGAATAAAGAATACATATATCAGAGGAAATAACCATGCCCATGAAAAAGGAATGTTAAAGTTGTTGGTGTTCGTTAGACTGATGCAATGCCACCTATAGTCAGAAACACAGTTTTACTGCAGGAAATGAGCAACATTTCTGGGAGCTCTTTTGAAGGTTTAAAAAAAATCTAATTAAAAAACCTACTTTTTTGGGTTTTATTAAGAACCAAATACATATCTTTATATGTGTTATTCATATGCTAGGTATATCAATTCTCAACAAATTATACATAAATAATATTGTCCGTAATAGATCTTCTTTTCAAAGTGTTTTTTCAAAAATGATGTTGAGCTTCTATTTGTTTGGATCTTCACTTTTAAAAGTATGTAAGAAGCTACGGTTGAGCTGCGTCTGCGCGTGCAGTCGGATGTCACCGCCATGTTTTTACACCAGATCATTCACCTCACAGCCATTCACGAATTTAGGAAACGGTACAACAATAAAAATACAAAAACGATACTTCGTGATCGATGCGTCTATTAACGTTTTTGCTTTCTAAAAGTCAATACTGAGTCCAATCGTTGGATTGGACAATTTGGGTTAGATTAGCATGCCAAGTAACACCAACCACGCAACCAATTAGAATAGCAATTTAATTAAATATTCAATTAGCACTCAATGGTTGCTTAGCTTCTTAACTTAAGAGCGATTATGGTAATATATTAATGATGATGGGAAAGCGAAAATATATAGTACTGTTGGTAGACGAATGATGTCAATATTTGAAGATTAAGAAATATGGCACTTAATAACAAGATGTGTCCATTTTCTCATCTTTTCTAAAACGATTAATTAGATGGGCACAACTATGGGTGGGTGGTTAACTGCATCAACCATTGTGTAGGTCAGAACCAAACATTACGTTTCTTTTATCATCATCTCCCTAGCCATGTCCCAACTATATTGGGGTTGGCTTCCAGCCTAAGCAGATTCAGCTGTATACTAGTATTTTACGTGAAGCGACTGCCCATCAGACCTCCCACAACCCAGTTACTGGGTTATTACGTTTCTTTGATTCTACAAATAACTAACTAACATTGTTTATTATTAATCTTCTGTTAGTTCATCAAGATTTCAAATATTTAGGATAGGGTTTTTAGGCAAAACTGACTGTACAAAACTTCATGGTGCTGCTCCGCACGCCGTGGTCTGAGTTTTTGTTTTTGTGGGTTAGTAGCGTTATGACCACATCTCGATAAGACTAAATAGCTGATATGACTAGTTCGCTTTAGGACTTAATCTCGATATGACTAGATCTTGTTAGGACTATATCGTGTTTGGACTAAATCGCAATAAGGCCAGATAGCGTAACGACTACATTTTCGTTTGTTTTTTGAAGTACAGTTATCAAGTTAAAGCATTAAGATTTTTCCTTGGTAAGTACCTATACTAAAATACTTAAAATAAAAGCATTTCATTGTAACATATTTATTTATTTAAACTTACGCTTTAAATCGCTAATGTTTTTTAAAAAAGACAGGAGCGTAATTTCCTTCGTCTCAAGTTTATTTAATTCAATTTGATATTTTCGATTGAATAAGATGGTGTTTCTTTTTTTGTTGTTCGGTTCAAACAGAGAATTTTCATTTTTTTTATCTTGAAAATGTGCCTCTTTTTTTAAATAAAATAAAAATTGTAACAATGTTGGTTTGTGCTGCATGCGCACATTAAGGCGGCGATGCCATGCTTCTAATCTATTATTGGTTCTGTGCTTTTGTTTTGCACAGGAAATAAGCAAAGGATTCTTTAGCCATTGCCTGACAAAGTAGCTTGCGAATGCATTCATTTCAGGTGATTGCGTTGAATATTCCACAATAGCAGACCATCCGTCTTGTATATAACATGAAGGCAAGAGCGGCAAATTAGCAGTAATTCTAGTGATGTATCGTCCTTCTTGAGATTTCGTCAAACCAATATCGTTCGCCTTTTTCCACACCGATTTATTGTAATGGTAAAAACATCCTGTAACTTTAGCATTCGGATACACAGTTGTAAATGCATTGATGAGTCCCAATTCGTAATCACATTTAAAATGTTTAATATGTACTTTAAGCACATCACGAATTATTGTAAATAAAGCGATATAAGTTGTTTCGCGTTTATTTGGTAAGAGAGCATACAAGACGGGAAATATATTTGTCGTCTCTTCCGTGCTATCAATGTCTACGTGAATGGAGAACAGTTGATAGAAAGGCCTGGGTACACTTTTAAAGGTTCCGTCACCAAAAAAAACCTTTTCTTGATCTGCATAAATTATCATATTCCTTTTGGAAAATCGTGATGAGAATACAAGCATTTTATCGTCTGTTGGTAATTCAAACTCGGCAATCAAAAAGTCTTTCTTAATCATATTTGGTACTGTCACTTCACTGGATTTAGAAAATTCCGTTTTTTGCACTTGAAGGAACCTTTTACGATGTCTGTACAGGACATCCTTCACTGAATTATAAGGTCTGCCATTAAAGGTTGAAGAAGAGGGAAGTTGTTGGAGGACTTCTTCGTAAACCTTTTTTACTGAAGACATATCTTTGCATACATTTTGTTTTGCCGTATGCAGTAAAAGGTCTTCTTGCATTTTTTCATGGTCTTGCTCACATTTGTGCAGACTCTTTCTGATTATAATGGTATTTTCGTAATTTAGTGTAAGAGAAGCACTACACTCTTGTCTCTTGTAACAACGCCAGAACGATGTTCCGCTTGAATTGTTGGACACAAAGTTGTATCGGTAGCCATCATGAAGAAGTGCTTCCTTATTCTTTTTATTTATAATAAAATGAAATTTTTCATTATCCTGCATTTTTAATTACAATAAAATATGCCATGCAAGATAAAAATTCGAAGTGACAATGACAACTATTGTTTTAATTTGTTTATAGATAAAGTGGAACTTCATAGTGTATTCACATTTTAGTAAAGCTAAGTAGGTACTCCATGAAGTTCCTATACTTATGCCACTTTTAGATACGATTGTACGTCATATCGATAATGAGTCATTTTGATATCTGGTCTTATTGCGATCTAGTCCAAACACGATATAGTCCTAACAAGATCTAGTCATATCGAGATTAAGTCCTAAAGCGAACTAGTCATATCTGCTATTTAGTCTTATCGAGATGTAGTCATAACGCTACTAACCCGTTTTTGTGCGGCATAATCTGACACTGGACGCATGTGACTCAAATGTCAAGAAAAAACTTAATTCTGATCATGCCAAAAATAATATACACTAAGCATATAAAACGAGATTGAAAACAAAACTTACTGGTCAGTTCAATCTGTAAATTTATATTAATTCCAATAAAGTAGTTTTAGGAAGACTTTTATTAAAAAAAATCTGTAACTATTCTTTTCGTAATTACTTATTGCATTTTATTTTATTTTATCTAAAAATAATACAATAATAATAAAATATGAAATCTAGTTTGACGAATCTCAAGGTAATAATTTGTTGTTATTATGAATCACTAGCTTTTGCGCCCGGAGTCTTCCGCATGAGTATTGGTAAAAGTAGTAAGTACCCTGTGCATTAGTCTAAGCAATAGACTAGTTCCAAAAAATAGGTTCATATAAAGAAAAATGAGTCATAATGAAGATTCTTTTACAAACATGATTTCTTGTTATATTCTACATATTACAAGAAATTAGTTTTAACTGATATAATTTAATTGATAAATCAGTTTTAAAAAATGATGATTTCATTAGTTTTACAACATATATTTAGGTACATGTCGGCTAGCGCTGAAAACTAGCGTCGTGGACTCATGCCTATGTATGGGTCACGGCATTATGCAGAGCGCTAGCCGTATCGCGCAGTAGTGACGCTACTTAGCTGTCTTTAGTTTTAAGGTTTGTAGTACCTATATAAGTTTTTTATTTGTAGCGCACATTGCACGAATAAATTGTTTTTCTTTCTTTCTTACATTTATAATATCATTGTGATGTTATCAGAATGGGAGTTGCGACATCCACGCATTATCAAGTGGAAAGATTTGAATGGATAAAAATAACTGTAAATATTTAAAAAAATAATTTATAAATATAAAGTAACATAATCAGCGAGTAATATAAGACATATCACTCACGGGAGCGTAGCAGCAATTAAAACCTAACCATAACACGGTTGAAACCGTGGGGAATAGCTATCGATAAAAATGGGTTTGTCAAGATAAGGTAACAAACGGACAGAGTTATTTTATATTATTATTAGTGCGGATAATTTAAGCTAGTTGGTGTTGTTAAGCTATTTGGCATTATGAATACTAAAGCCAGGCAATAAATGTAACACTGAAGTCGTAACAATATGGTTATTTTATTGTCCTCGTGATTTGGAGACCCTTACACGATTCAGTCCTTGGCCTATGTTATAGTGGATATCGATTTCGATTTGACTATACGGGTTTCCTCCATTGTGAATTTAATAAAGGCCTGTGTAATATTGATGTATTAGTATAGCCTTATACATTAATGGTATTCAATATCGATTTTGTTTTCCTTGAATAGATTAAACCTCCTGTTAGCGTTAAAACTAAGTTACTATCCTAGTTTTAACGCGAACGGTGGGTAGGCTTTCTTTAGATTTTCTAAAATTATTACATTAAAATTAATGAAACAATTATAGACGAAATACTCTTTTTCTTTTTTTTTTTTTCTTCAATCTAATATCGTTATTAAAACGCCGATTTTAATAAAAGGTCGCTTATTAAATCTGTGTATAATTTAAAGCTCTTTTTCTGTATCATTGTAATTTACATATGCTAAATAAAAAGCGGTGTCATCACAAAAGATTTTGAATGCAATATAAACATAATATCAATTTAAATTCCTTGTTAGTGGAGCGAAAGCCGACATCATACCTGAAAGTGGCGGGCCCTGATTGGATGACGTGCGCGCCAATCGCGTGCGTGCTCTGCGGCCGCCGTATCCGGCCGGCAGCGGGCGGGCGGGCCGAGCGACGCGCTCGCCGGCACCGCTGCGCCTCAGTTCCTCTCCACACCTCGCATCGGACTGACGTGCTCGTACATCCGTGTGTTTTAGCATTTGATAACATTGACTGGTCCTTCTGGGACTCTAGGGGAAGTGACAATGCCGCGACCCTCGCGTGAGTCTTACGGCGATCAGAAGCCCCCGTACTCGTACATTTCTCTGACGGCGATGGCGATCTGGAGCTCCCCGGAGCGCATGCTGCCGCTGTCGGAGATCTACCGGTTCATCACGGACCGCTTCCCGTACTACCGGCGCAACACGCAGCGCTGGCAGAACTCGCTGCGGCACAACCTCTCCTTCAACGACTGCTTCGTGAAGGTGCCGCGCCGCCCAGATCGGCCCGGCAAGGGCGCCTACTGGACGCTGCACCCCCAAGCCATCGATATGTTCGAAAACGGTTCGTTGCTCAGAAGACGCAAAAGGTTTAAGCTGCTGAAAGGCGATAAAGACAGCCTGCACGCAGAGTTAGCGGCGCTGGCAAGTTTTAATAGAGAATTCTTGGCAAGGCAGGCGAATGCGCTACCACCACCACCGGCCATGCCAACTGCAAGTCTATACAGTCCACCGCTGGGTCCACAACTCAGCCCAGAGCCGGCGGAGCTGCCTGAGACGGCCACCATCACGATGTTACCGCGTGAGAGACCGCGAAGGGCGTTCACTATCGAGGCGCTGCTGCAGCCGGACGCGCCGCGCGCGTCACCGTCGCCGCCGCAGCCGATGCTGGTGTCGGTGCCGGCGTACGTGGCGCGCTACCACGCCGAGCTGCTGGCGGCGGCGCACGCGCTGCGCCCCTGCTACCTGCCGCCGCCGCTGCTGCCCGTCGCGTGACATCAGCTGCGCGCGCACACCAGCTGCGACAGTGTTTCGTGCAATGTTAGATTGTAAGTACACCACTAGTATTCATCATTTTGTATAGTGTTATTTTTATGTGGAACATTCGTTTTGTAGTATTTAATCGTTAGAGTTTTAAATTCAACACCTGTGAACACTACTGTTGAATCCCACTTCATGTAACTCTTACATGAGCTGGTGTTCTAGTTTCTAATAAAAGTCTAGGTAGGCAATAGAGATGATATACTTACAACGCATTTAGTATTATAACTATTTATTATCTAAAGCGAATAACGTCGAGGCTAATGTGATGGCCTGCTATTGTACATTCCACAGATGATTCATCTCATGTAGACCGGATCATATTTTTTTGTAGAAGATCTCACTTTAAGTTTTATGTAATTATTGACAAACAAAAGAAACCTGTGAGAAATGTTAAATACTTTATTGTATTACTGTGAATCAAAAAGAATCATGTAAATATAATTGAGAGAGCAAGTAAATGACTAAGACGGCAGATTATATATTACAAATAGTTGGTAAATTGCAAACTATGTCGAGTTTTTAATTGAACACAGTCACTTTTTTTCTAATAGGAATCAACTAAGTAGCAGTAAATGTAAAAAAAAATATATCTTTTTTATAGCAAGCGTAGAATAAGATTGTTATTTATTTAGTGATGAGAACTGAATATTTTTTCCTGTTCATGAATAGAGTAGATAAAATTATTTGTGTAAATATTGGTTAAATTGTTTTAAGTATTGAGTAGGAATATTAAATGGTATTAATTAATTATATTTTCTGGTTTTATTTAATGGTTGTATTCAAAGTTTTTATCCTTAAAAATCATTTGCACCTTCCGGCAGTGGCAGCACGTTAATCAATGCTGTTGTTACAATATTTTCAACATTTCAAAATATAATAACTTGAGAGTGTACTTATACTTTGATTGGTTAGATAATCTTCGTGTGGGGTGGAAGAAAAAAGTGGTAGAAAATTGTAAAAAGGGGTATTGTTGGTGGTCTGTTTCACGGTGTAACGCGGCGCGACGGGCCGCGCTGTGAGCTAATAGTTCCCGATATTGGCCTGCAGTGCTGACTCATCCGGCGGCTCGTTACACACCATAATGCGCATTATAGGCTTGTTCAACATTTTGACCCTCTTTCACAGTGAAAAACCTTTAATCTAATGATGGAGGACACAATAGAGCGGTCCCACTCTTCTGTTCCTTTTTGTGGGATCAATTTATGAAATTAGGTCTGGGAAAAATAAAACATAAACTTGTTTTGAATATCTCTTGGGTTTGGGTACCTATATTAAAATATTGATAGGAACTAATCGTTCGGAGCGAATTGAATTTGGGCAGTCGATACGTCTTCTGTAGTTTTCAATGTTAGGTATGCAAAAAATACGTAAGTCAATCGATATGTTATTCTTATTAAATTGAGGTTATAGTATCCCATGCACGTTTTTCTTTCTGTTCCAACGTTTTTCCGAGTAGAGCCTACTTTTTAAGGTAAAATCCAGTTCGTCTCTTTATCTCCTTCTAAGCCTACCGTGCATCCACCTTCAGTTTCCGATTTGATGACTTAATGAAACTAACCTGCTTAATATTTTATTAATACCTAGATTCAGATTAGACGAATTTAACTTCTTCGATAAAGACTGGTTCCAAATAGTTCTATGTAGATAGGTAAAAGGAGGGTAGGGAGGCCTTTACCCTGCAGTGGAAAATGTTAGGCTTGTAAAAAAAACCTAGATAAATAAACATGGCTTAGCAAGTTCTTAGGCTAAGACATACTACTGTCACAGTCGAACAATAGTGAAAATGCGATGGCGAGATAGAGACGGGAAATAGCTCAGCCAAAATTATTTATTTATCTTGGCCTAACTATTTCACATAGGCAATCCTTTCTGATGAGTTAGAAGAACTAATATTGCCAATAATATATATTAATATTCGATTGGTGTAGGGAGTTAACTAAATGTAAACAATCTTGATGTCTTTTTGTCTAAAAATTACGCCAAAAATATAAACAAAATGGAAACATTGTTGGTATGTTTCCATTTAGTTTTTACCAAACGTCTTTTGAGAATAACGCCGAATACCAAATTACTGTACAACATTAATTACTTATACGATTTTTTTAGACACAAAGACATGTCAAAATTGTTTACGTTTAGTTGAATACCTAAGCTAAGTATTTATACTACACTAGCTTTTGCCCGCGGCTTCGCTCGCGTTAGAAAGAGACAAAAAGTAGCCTATGTTACTCTCCATCCTTTCAACTATCTCCACTTAAAAAATCACGTCAATTCATCGCTCCTTTGCTGTGAAAGAAAGACAAACATACAGACAGACAGACAGACATATTTTCCCATTTTATAATATTAGTACGGATTGGTTTAATGGAGTATAAATACTTAGTGGCAATCCTAATCATGGCGGGGAGAAGGATAAAACTTTTAGTAAATTACAGGAAATAAAAATGGCGCAAAGAAATATCAGAGTATAAAAGTAAATAAGTAAAGGAAATCGGAAATATAGAGTCATTAAAGACAGCTGAAAAATGTCTACATGTTTGATTAGCTTGAAATATGTTAAGAAGTACCTAGATATTGCTTTTCATTTATCTCAGTAATTTCGAAAAAGAGCTTTTAAATGCCAAAAATAAGAACTTCATGTTCATTTTACCACGAATTAAAGAAGGTATTCTGATTTAAATTATACTCATAAATGTTATGTTTATTATGGAAAACTACATAGAAATCTGACAAATTGTTTCAAAGTCTTATCCCGAGTAAACTTTGAGGAAAACTTGTGCTGTTATTAAAAAAAAAACTACGGTTAGTTGTGCTAAAATAATACAGCAATGATATGAATATAATTTATCAATTCCCTATTGACTTAAAATTAAGTCAACTTTTTCGTTGGGGCCCGTTTTTTGTAGTCAGATTTTTTGGGCAAAGTTAAACACTATTGCCCTTACTAATAATCACTGTGTAAAGTTATGCAATGAATAAAGCCTGTGTAACCATACATTTTATGACGTATAAACCTGTCATAACTTTATGCAGCGATTATAAGTAAGGCGCTATAAGTTTTCTAGGACAGACTTTTATTTATATATTTTCGTTGTACTATTTTAATGTCATTAGTACGTTCAATTTTCCTCCTAAGGAAAATCAACGGTTAAGGAAAAAAGCTTCTTTAAACATTATTCGAAGATAAATGTATAGATAAATATGGGTCAGAATTTTAGTGGATTCGACAAATAGTAGACTTCATTTATGCGGCAGTTATGTTAATATTTATATTATTATTACCAACACTTGATAAATGCGTATTTTCTAATGATTTTAAGGAACCATTATCTATACTATCCATACATCTATACTAATATTATAAGGAGGTAAAATTTGTAAGTTTGTAAGTTTGTATGTAGGGGGTAATCTCTAGAACTACTGGTCCGATTTGAAAAATTCTTTCAGTGTTACATAGCCCATTTATCGAGGAATGCTATAGGCTATATACCATCACGCTACGACGCACAGGAGCGGAGCAGTAACGAAAAATGCGGGTGAAACCGCAGGGGACTGCTAGTACATAATAATTGGAAAAATATGTGTGTCTGTTTTTCCTTCTTTCATGTCAAAACTACTAAACCAATTTAGATGAAATTTGGTACAGAGATAGTCCATAGCCTGAGAAAGGACATTGTTAGTTTTATCCCAAAAACCATGGTATTGCATGGTATGCATGTCAATTATGCTCCAAGTCGTAAACTATACCATGAAACAGACTTGGGTAATATTCACACAGGAACTTACAAAATCTTAAGTAACATATAGTTGACGAAATATAGGATTTGAATGATGTCTTGAAATTCCTGTAAAATATCATACATCATCAAAAAAAAACACACACACAAAATAAACATACCAAAAATATTTTATGGAGTATTTGTGAGTGTATTTTATATTGCAATTAATGTATTGTATATACATATATAATGTGGTAATGTACCACGCCAAACATACACGATCAATGTGTCTTTTTTATTATTTTGCTTACTTGTCACTGTCAGGTATGTGATACTAGTTTATTGCCAATTTAAATATTTAATAAACTCTAATTCTAAACAACGTACTTTATCGTATATTTTCCGACAAACAAACTTTTAGTAATTTATGTACATATTTATGAATCTTATATATGTTTAATGAGGGACAGGTATAAGCAAGTATAATAGGGACAATATTTATGTCGTAAAAATGTGAAAAAAAAATAAGGCTGAAAGAATAAAGTAATTTTTGACACTAAACATCGTTGCTGTATTACGCTTTCAAGAGTATGAGTGCCGGCGTAAAAGGCACATGAGACATAACATCTTTGTCTCTCGAATGGCAACAAATCTGCGAATCTCCTTGGTATTGTACAGGTCCATAGGCGACGGAGACCATTACACCTGGTTTGGTATTCAAACATATAAAATAATTACTAATCATAATATTTGGAAAACAAAGTTACCAGGTCAATCTATGCTAAGTAATACTAAGACTTTAGGAGTTTCTCAATTAGGATAAAAATAAGAAAGGCAATCATCAAGTCCATTTATTTTATTTTTAACATTTAACAACATTGCATTGTGTTAAACTTCAGATTCGTATTAGTCAATGACCAATTTAACATTAGTGGGAGACCTTTACTCAGCAGTGAGACTGTATATTATAGTTCAAGAAAATAAATTTAACACCGCAAGAGATCTTAAGATTTGGCGACGCAACTTAAACAGGCAGCGGCACAAGGAAAGAAAAAATAAACCGAAGCATAAATGGGTGTTTGAATACAAAAACAGATTAATGTTCGAGTATTTAAGGATTTCCCGTAAAGACGAAGAAGCAAGAAATGATAATAGTCTTAAACTCTAAAATAAGTTCAGACAACAACACGATGTTTGTCAATCATTAGCTGTTTCAGACGCGTTATACAGTTTTTTCCTCGTTTGAGCGCGAGGTGTTTACTTACAAAGTTTTTACAAACAATCTAAATCACACATCAAACAATAAATATTTGTAGAGGCAGCTGCTCGGGACGGATTATTACGAACCTAAAATAATAATCGTCCTCTCTTAGCACTTCTGTTGATGTTTTTGCTTTGAACACCTTTGCATGCAACGCTAGCCTATAATTTCGAAATTAATATCTAACACATTGTGCCTATCCGACCGTCCCTCGATTTGCTGTTTTTATAGCTTTCCCGACACCGTAACTGCTAATTATATCTGCCGCGGCATCGCCTCGAGCCTTTCCCGAATTTATCGGCAAATCAATCTGAACTTTAATTCTTTGATGTAGGGTTTAAGTTCAGCCCCCAAAAAGGATTTAATCAGCAATCTGGGTTAAATGCGAATTTGCTACGGAATTTTTGGTCCTATACCTAATGATATCCGCCTCGAATTCGTTTAACAAGGACGTTGGCTGAATTCTTGGTAGTTACTTCTTCCCTTTATTTATGTAGTTTTTCAGTTGTCAGGTTTTTTATATATTAAACTAACTTTTGTTTTAAACATATTTTCATAATTTACATACACCTATTTCATGAATCACTATTTTTAATTATATTTTAATCATGTAGGCTATTAATTTCCATACTTTAATAATATACATCCTGATCTCTGTTTCTGCTGTGTTGCTCGACTCCTTTATTTTAATTAATGTTTTTGTTTTAATCACTTTTAGTTATATTAATCAACACTTTTCGATTACTTAACATCCTATTGATTGATTATTATAATGTGCTTGTAAGTGTTGTGAGAAAAAAATACTAACGTGTTTCTCATACGGTTTCCTTCAACGGTGCCTCTGAAACAATTCAAGAAGCTTTCTTCAATTTAATTGAGAGACCTTTTTTCGCTGCCGTTGTCTGTGCCTTTGTATGCTTAGATATTTTAAACTAAGCAACGGATCTTGATCCGTTTTTTAAATGGGGTGAGACAAGTGGTCAACAAGTAAAACACGTGCATATTATAGTAGAGTTTTAACACCCATGTAAAGCTGGGGCGGGTCGCTAGTTGGAAATAAAGAAAATAGGCATCTTCATAATTTTCAATAAATTGATTAAGATATACACAAGATATGACTGAATCATGTGGTCTCCTCCCTTTGTTCACGATATCTGTTATCAGGTATAATATCAACAGATGTGTGTCACATCTCTCACATCGATCGTCCAATAAAGAGAGAACAATGTCGTCATGGTGATCAAGGTGTCGGCGTATTGTCGCTGGTGTCGGCGTATTATCGTCGGTGTCGGCGTGTGTCGGTGAATGGGCGAGTGTCGGCGTCATGCCGCGTCCCGTCGTGTAGTTCCGGCGATTGTATCGAAGACACGCCCCCAACCCTACGACTCTTGGCCGAAACCAGATTTATTCACTTATTTATAGTTTGTCCTTGTTTTGAATATATTGTCTAAGTGTGAGGTTCTGTTTGTGATTTTTAATTTTTACATTGATTCCCGAAAAGTAATGTGGTACCTAATCTGGGTCGTAGACTTTTTGATAGTGTATCAGTAGTTTCAATTCGGATAATGTTATTTAGGAGCTAATCCTAAAAAATATTAGTACTGAAACAACCTATTTTGCCGATAGTTTACCTATCTAATTATAACTATTTCTTATATAAGTAGATGATTCTTCTACCATTTTATTTTCTATTAAATCATCGTCTGGCACTTCAACCTATTTACATGTCGTTTTGTTTAAACAGTTAAATAGTTTGTAGTTGTTTACCTTCAACTTGGACAATGAAAATATTTTTATAAACTTGCCTATACGTAATACACTAATAAACTTAAACTTTGTTTCTTTGTATCACCGAGGTATTATAATATACATATAATAGGTCCATTTAAAAAAAAAACTTTATTTGGTTTTACAGACAGCCGCTCCATGTAAAATACAGATATTTAAATGTTACCTAATTTTTTGTAAGTCGACCCTAACATAGTTGGAAAAAAGCTAGAAAGTTTCTAGGGGTTTCATTCATATAGTGCTATATAAATAGTCGGTATTTAGCACGTACTTTGGTTAGGCACTATACCTGTCACTGTGAAACGTCTAGTGCACGATAGAGACGGAACATGACTAGGCCAAATTACTTGCTTAGTAACATTTATTGTTCTCGCCATTAGTGTTGTAAGCTATAAAACTAAGCGCCGCGCCGGCCGAAGTCACGGCAAAAGGAATGCATAAAATACATAAGAACAATAACTAATTACAATTAAATGCTTAAATAAGATGTCAAAGAGGCATTGGCGACATGGCAGTTGGTATTGTAATAATCACGAGCACGTGTGGAAAATTATGTATTATGACAACTAGTATAATGATTGATTGGATATTATATACGTCTCCATTTATAGCCTACGGTTCAAAGAATCCTTCTAGCATATAATGAGTCAAACGGTGTTTGTAGACATACTGACGAAAATGTAAAAACCCTTGGTACAAAATAACTAAACAGTTCGTAAAAATATTTACCGCAACGAACTGTAATAATAATTTACTGTAGTAATAAACACGCAATTTCAACAGGCAAACAAAATAGAAAAATAATTGAAAACTAAAAAGAAAACATGATCATTGGCCATATTATTGCACAAACGTAAATATAATTGCGAACATTTAGTCAGCCTTTAAGATTTCTAATTAATTATTTATAATAAACATTTAACTTGGTGAAATTCGGTAAGCTTGTCTTGTTAAATGCTGGTTGTGACGAAACCACAATGGCTTCGCTCAGTCATGCGTTGTTCCTTCGTACTCGTTTCCGTCAACACAATTACTAGCGTCTCACGCTTGACGCTGCATTCAACTTTACGGTACATAATACATTATTTTATTACCTAATTATCTATTAAGAAGTTGCCACTTTGTTATGACTTCCTACGAAAAATCAATTCTTTTTGGAAGCCCTTCAAACACGTCCGGTGCGCGTGACTAGTAGTAGGTCTGAAGGTATGGAGGTAGGTGAGTATTCCAGCTCTTTAAGGTTCCGTACCATAATGGTACAAAAGGAACCCTTGCAGTTTTGTCATGTTCGTCCGTCCGTTCTCGGTTTACCGTCCGAACGGTTATAGCTGGAGAGGTGAAATTTTGCATGAATGGTGTATTTACACTTAAAGTGATTAAATATATTTTTTGGAGTACCTCTTATACGTTAGGTGTAGGGGTGTTTTTTTTCACGCATCTACGACAAAGAAGAAAGAAGAAATCACAATTGTAACCCACATCACATGACAAGCTTTGATGGAAAACTACTTTCCTAAGGCTTAGATAACTTTGGAAGTTCAGGAGAGAGGCCAAACTTGGGAAACGTTGATAAAGCTAAACCACGATATAATACCAAACCGGCATAATGCGTAATGGTTGTTAATCGAAATGATTCATTGCGGAACCCTATTCTATGCGTCTCCTGACACGCACTTGGTCAATTTTTATTAAAATAACTAGATAGTTATAGTAAATCTACATAATTCAATCTATTTAATTTAAAAAATATAGGTTATAAAGATATTAAAAGTATTTAAAAAAAATAACCAGCTTACAGGAAAATCGCACCGCTAATATTGTAATTAACATGAATGTAGGTGTAAACAAACACTATGATTTATTTATCTCTTATTATTCAGCTAAGTATTTTTAACGAAATTAAAAGTACTGAATAAACTCAGATTTGGTTATAATTTTAAGATTTATCAACTCTCTGTAAGTGATTTAGTTGCTAAACAAAATACTTTTTATGGATTATCAAGGAAAACACCATGTTTTATGTGTTACAAAAATATGTTTCCTAAAATAAAGCTGATGAAATTATTGTGTAATCGCCGTTATAAATAGAATGCCCTTTAACCATTAACTGTTAATTGTTTGCCAAAAACTTTTTGCACATTGGTATTGTGTCTACTCCATTATCGGGAAAACTGTAAAGCGTGGCAGAACTGTGTGTTATGGAGGTGATACTTGCGTCTTTATATCTTTGTTGATAGAGTCTATATTGTAGTGCGTGGTGTGAGACGTTTGCGTGGTTTACCGTGGTCAAGTTGTCATTAGGTCACGTATGGCAGGGTAGAAGATGGCTTGCCGGCGGCCGGCTGATGGTGTGAAATGAGTGGTCGCCGGTGCTTTTGAACTCGCCGCCCGACACCGTTCTGTACGTCATAGTTTTTGTGGCGTGCGTTTAGGATGCGACCTCTTTTTTGTTGCATGTTTGTAATGCCGAGTGTGTGGGACTTGACACGTAGGTAACTATTGTTGATTCATTCCTGTTTGTTATTGTTGCATTCCTACCTTGTAATAAGCCATTTCGTGACGGAAAGATGACGAGTAGTGCAGTCTCGTTTGATTTCCTTTGAGTATATTAGCTTTCTTTTTTGTATCTAGTTTTTATTTTAATATCATAAACTTACGGTTTAATGATTGTTTTGCAACGAATACTTTTATATTTTTACTCGACGTAGACACGACACATACTCTATATTGGGTAGTTTCTCTCGGTGATATTTTGTTCCGTCATTGTTTCTTCAACGATTGTTTATAATTGTTTCGTGATTAAAGTTCTCAGCACGTTAATAGTTGCATGTGAGGAAGTGGGTATCGATATCCATTAGACAAATGGTTGGTAACTTTATGTTAGTCAGTGGTCAGCGATTTATTTAATGTTTGCACGCGAACTAATAAATGGTGTCTATCAATTAGTTGAAAGAAACATTTGCATAAATTTAAGTGCTTATCATTACTAAATTGCGTGTAATTGTGTAAGTTATTTTTCATTTCTACAACAGTGATAAAGTGTAGATTTTATTAGTTTTTACTGCAATTAATTAACGGATCTATAAGTGTTCAATAACTAAATATGTTAACTACCGTTTCTGCTTTTTATAATTAGCGAACTCGGAGATGTTGATTGCTTTTTATTTTGTTAATAACTACTGGATTAATAAAAAGGATCCATTAGTCCGATAGCACTATTGGCATCGTTTAGGTTGTTTTCTTACATATTTTATTTCTTGTTTAAAAAAACAGTTATTAGCTGTTATTTTCTCGCGTAAGCTGCAATCTTCTGATACAGGCGGCTTGCTTAGATGTGCTCACGACTGAATCATAATAACGTGTTAAACTGACACTAGTTTTGTATTACAAGTTTGGTTAATTTAGTGTGAAAACCTTCTCAGATGTACCGCTTAGCTTTTAAACAACAAAAAAGGTAGAAAAAATGGAAAGGATGCGTCCTAAATATATGAGCTCGTCTACTTATGGCACTTTGATTATATGTCTGAGGACAGCAGATGACGATTTGTTTAAAGTAGAATATAATTCAACGGTTATCTCGCGTATCCTGATCCTGAGTGAAGTTAAATGATAGAAGTGACGTTGTATACAGGGTGGATCGAGACATATTGTATGTTTTCAGGAAAAATTACATTGTGTTTCCTGAAACATAATATTTTAATAAATTATGTATGATCCTTAGAAAGTTATTATGCGACTTTTTCAATTCATATAAACTTTCTGAACTTTATCATGGATTACATTGAATATCGTTTATAGCCGTTCATAGAAGTCAAAGCCAGAAAGTCTGACCAGTCACTAAGGGGTATGGTTTTGCCTAGCAACTGGTTTGTGGAAATCTGATGAGGCCGTCGCTTCACGTAAAACATTGGACCCCGACAGAGTTGGGAAAAGGCTACGAATGATGATAATGATAATATGATCCTTGTCTGTCATATATTAGCAAAACGTTGCACGTGTGTGCAATATGAAAAATGTAGAGAGAGAGCATTTTTTGAGAAAATAAGGGATGAAAGATTGTATAAAAATAAGCGGGTGAAGCCGCAGGAATCAGGTTTCAAATAAATTAATAAAAAAAATGTAATAATTGTACGTGTTTTTCCATAAAAATATGGCAACTGTTATGTTTCTACTTCCTTACTGTAGTAACTAGTTGTAATTCGAAGTAGTTAAGTGAAGCAATCAATACAATAAAGTAGCATGTACTTACAAGTGCCATCGTTAAGCTAATCTACTTCACTTAACGTCTACATGCACGGATTGCAAACTGGTAGGTACTTACTTGTGTGTTATAAGATTTTTTAGCATTTATAGTGATAGTAGTCTTAAGACTGCTAATGAAAAGTTTAAATGATAAAATCAATCGACACAGATTGGCCAAATGGCCACAAATTCAAAGGACTATTTTATAAACATCTAAGTTAATCTAGGAACTACGAAGGACATTATTAAGAGGTGAAAATTTTGCAGCACTTTTGAAGAGCACGGAAAAGTGTGGATTTCAGCATATTTTACCTAATTGGTAAAGGAAAAAGTGTGTAGAAAGCTGGATAAAAAAATTACAGCCGAAATTCAACTCTTGAGTAAAGGGTGATAAGGACCCTACTTCCTTAAGAAACAAACACAAAATCCAGTGAAGTCAACAAACTGTTGGTACATGTTGACACGGCACCTAATCCCCCTGTATAAACAGTACCACAAATATTGACAAACGGACTAGAAAACGGGTTGGTTGACAAACGGCGCGCGTCGGAGCGGCTCGCACCCTGTCTTTATTTGCACATTACGCCTTCAGCGGCGCCCGCGCACCTCTCGCCGCCTCCTCAAATTAGTTTCTAAGTAATCACTGATGATTGCGAGCATTACCGCAACAACCAGACAGACATTTAGAGTTTCTATTACCATTTACTTTTAATTTTATGGTAATTTTCCACGGAGTGTTGTGTTTAATTTTGAACTAGGGAGCTAGAGGCATGTATAGAGTTATTTTATGTAGGTTTGCTCCTAGGTTTCCTTGTTAATCCTCAAGACATTTAAGCTAGAATTAAAACAAGTCCAGCTAGTTTTGTCAAGTTTACCGTAGATCAAAATTAAGATCTTTATTTTTACATTTCTTAATTATTATTTTTTATTCAGGTACCTATTAAGCTTTGGAATATTGGCTCTATCAATATTTTTGACAACAATATTTCTTTCTGAACAAGAGATTTAGGGCGTGCGCTGCGTTAAGCGGGCGTCCGTCGCGGGTGTCCATCGTGGGCACCCACGCCGTCGCGGACAAAATCAACCCGTCGCGGACGCCCGCGCCGTGCTCCGTCGCGGACAAATACTTACCCATCGCGGACGCCCGCGACGGTCTCCCGCCTCTCGCAGCGACGGACGCCCGCTTAGCGCACGCTCTAAGGGGACAATATCGGAAATTGAGAAGATATTCTAAAATGAAAAAGCGAATTTAAAAGCAATTCCAAAAACATAGAAAACTCTAGAATGGTGTCATAGAGCGTCATGATGTTTTTGAAATTGCTATAAACTATGCGATATACCAAGCGCACCTTAAAGGCGAGCGAATAAAGTGCCCTAAGGTCGGCCATTTTTAACTTCTTTTTTAAATAGTTAAAATTGTTTTATTGGTGTTTATTTTTACGTTTCATAGTGATGTAAACTATTAAATACAATATTATTTTATTTTACATACACAAAATATTTCCTTTTCTGTGATTAACTGATTACTGGAGATTAAACGTTTAAAGCGAAAACAAGATGCAAAACGCTGTAGCGAAACATTTTTTATTAAGTCTGGAGAATAGAAACGGGGTTTTTACCCCTATCGACTGTTAGGTATAGAGAACTAAAACTCTAAACCCTCTGTTAGTATCTCTAAAAGCTCTATCGGAAACTCTAAAGCGTAAAATTGAGTCCGAGGTAATAAACGCTGCTCAGCACATACTTTGGCTAAGTATTGCTCCCGGCACTCTCACAAAATAGGTACCAATGCAAGATATAGCAAAAGTTATATTTGTTCATTTCAGCCTGACTTTTACTAATAAGTAAAGTCTTTTGGTCAAATTTATTTCAATTCATAATGCACTCTTGTTAACCATGCCCTAAAAAGATGTATGTAGTTTTAACGGGTAAAGTTAAAAAAAAATAGAGAATAAACGTTTTTACATGTGATTGTATGTAAATCTGGAATAAGTAAGATTAATTTCTAATGTAAGGATTTTACCATTTATTAACAGAGTCTTTTTATTCCTTTAATAAACTAGAACCTACTAGAAGACCCGCGTTAATAAATCAGGAAAATGCGAGGCTGTCGAACAAGTGTGAATAATTGTGTCTAAATCTGATATATTATTATAGTAAACATGGTTCCATAACAATTTATCTGAACACTCGGAATTATTTGCGTCTATAGTGATTACTTCAATTACTTATCGTTGAGTTAATACATTGTAATGAGAGATGACTCCGATCATTGATCATGTTATTATTGAGATTATCCTCATACTGCGTACCGCGGGAATATTGTAAATCATTATTATGCAGAATAATTAGTGTGTACAAGTCAAAGCTCTGAACATCAAGTTGTTCGTAAATTACCACGGTGTGCCATATAATTTTGTGCTTTTAATGTTTAACTTAAAAATTGTATAGAACACCGTAAAATTTTTATTCAATAAGTAACTTCGTGGGTAAAAAAACGAAAACACAACATTAGCGGCAGCTTCTTTCTTTGTCATTCAGTGGAACCGATTTTGCATCATTACAAGCGACGTAAGATTGATTCCCACACAAAGGCGCTGTCAAGCTCGGCGGATGAATAAAACGCAAAACGCAGGCTTTCATTGTTGTTATAACAAAATGAAGTCGTAATGAGTAGGAGTGCGACCGCGGAGCCGCTCAATGTGAACAGAATGTCGCACGATTGAATTAAAATTGCTTCAATATTGTGGCTTTAAAATGTTGACATTTGACAAGCGTTGCTGACGGCTGTCGTCTTTTGACGCGCGGCGCGGGAGCGCGGGCGCAGCGGCCTACAAGCTCCGGCGACGCACCTAAATGCATAATGATTGTTGATCAAAATTAAATTGTGCATTTATTACGTACTTATAAGGTTATTTATGAGATTAGAGTAAGATTTATTACAGTTGACATACCATTTTACTATTCTGCATAGTTTAGAATATGAATTACAAAAATGACGGAGAGCTTTCACTTTTTCAACATACATATTTATTTCTGTCAAGATTCGAACATAATCGCTAACATTTCATTTTTTTATTTGTTTATCCTCGTTTCTTGCTTACATTAACAAAATGTTCTGTGTGAATTGCCTGTTATGTCGATGTCAGCGCACTTATTTATTGCGCCTATATATAATAATTAGCTCATAATTTATTCTGTTTAACGTAAATTGTGTCCGACATTTAACAAAATTTAATTAAGAGATCGCGTTTGAGACAGGCGAACATATAATTGCATAAATTCGCTGTAAATTTTGTACAAAAAACTGATACCCAAATGACTAGATATTATAATTTAGGTAGATTATAAGACGGTTATTATTATGGTCGCGAATCAAGTTTTTGTCTGATCTATGTTAATTACTGGTAGCTCCGGTAGCAACCTAAAATTTGAATATTAGTTTTGTCTCGTCGTAAAGAAAACAATTCTTATGCATACTTATCTACTAAAATACAATATTTGCTTACAATTCGTTTGTTTGTTTATTAGTTGCAGAACGTACACAATGGTATGTTTAAAATACTATATTGCTATAATAGTCACGTACTTGAATACAAATGTATTGTAATAGGTATGCGTACATAGGACGGTTACATATGTTGATTTGTATATTAGTAGCATCCACACAACATTCCTGTGTCAGTGTATTTTTTATATAATTATGTAGGTAAAGTATGTATCCATACATACGAACTTACATTTTTGTATAAGTGCAGCTTTATTTAAATCTAATTTAGGTGACTAATGTAATAAAGCGTGGCGGGTGATATGTTGAAAGCTAATTGATATTTAACAATCTTTATAAATAAAGAGACCGGCTTTTTAGTAATCAACGTTTAGTTGAAATTAAAGCTAAACCGTACCGTTTTAGGTAATTAACCAAATGTAAACAATCTTGACTTGTTTTTTTAATCTAAATATTGCATAAAAAATATTCCAAAGTTTAAAAAGTATTCCTTTTCGTTTGTTACTTAATGTCGGTTAGAATTCGAAATTACTTCACAACAATAGTTGAATGTTTTTTTTTTACATAAAATACAAGTCAAGATTATCTACATTTAGTTAATTATTTAAAACGATAGGGTACAGAAAAATGAAATGTCCACAGTAATTTATTTTTATGATGTAGTGGAAAACTAATAAACTAACGGAGAAAATTGGGGGTAAAATTGGCAAAAAAATAGACCGGTGATGTTGCAGGAAACAGCTAGTATTAAATAATGTTAGATTCAAGGCAAGCAGATGAATATTTCAATATGGACGGACGTTTAGTTTATTGCTAAGGAATTATGTGAAAGCGATACCTGTATGTAAGTTACTGATGAGCGTTATAAATATTATAAACATGGTGCCCGAACAACGAAGATCGACATTCAATGCACGATTTTGACATATGATATAGGTTACCTCTGAACAACGTGTACCGATAAGTTCAAGTATCATTTCATCAGAATATCAAACTAAATGTCAATCTATTTACGACTAGCTCGATTTAAAATTAATGCTTTATAATCTAGAGGCGGCAATAAATATTAATTTAGGGGTTATGTAAATAGGTAGCGATATACATAATTATACAGATCGGCGAAGGCTTGTGTAATAAAACAAATATACCTTTAATCTTAACTGGTCTGTGAAGGGCAGCAGGTTTTTTGGTTCTGAGCGTCTCTTGATGTCCGGTGTTTACGATTATAATATGGGTTATGATCAGTACCTCTACCGTGACTTGTTATCGAAAACTTAAAGCGTAAGTGTTAATAGAATTTAATTAAGCAAAGTCATAGTAGAAGAAAATATGAGTAAGTAGTAAGTACTTAAATTACAAATGTCACATAATTCTGTTATTAGAAACCGCAGCCGTGTGCCGTAGCTCCGTAGCACATTTGTCGGCACATGAAACATCCTCAGTACACAACCTCATGCTCTCCCTTATAAGCTAAGCACCACGGTACTATACATTCCGTAATATCTCCCACACCCACAACGAAATGCGACTTCCATACAAAAGTAACAAAAGGGCAAGTCTACAAAGGCATAAACAAGTTCGATAGGCACTTTGAAACTGTTAAAGCAATCTTCGTGTCTGGTCGTAAGGGACACGGCACATCATATTTCCATGCGTTATCGAGCCGCCTCGGTAAAAACTCGCGATGTGGAGAAACGTGTGTAGTTAGCGGCGGACTTTTGTCTTGTTTGTTATTAACAACAATGAGCTGGACTGAGGTGCATGGCTGAAGGAAAGTCCGGAGTAAAAAAGTAGATACGGTAAGGGCCTATTTCACCATCTTCAAGTAAAGTGTTGATTAGTTAATTCCCAATTTGCGTTAACTGGCAAGTAAAAGCTATGAGTATCTTCTGTCAATTTCACCATCGAAAACAAAGCTTCAAGTAGTAACTCACTGGTTTAACTGAATGATGTCAAAATCATACGTCTCATTCGTTCAATATTACGTCAATTGTCTCTCGACAAACGTCATTTGCAGTTGACTTTAACATTCGTGTCTTTTTTTTTAGCTTCTTTGTTTTTTTTGTGAGTTTCAATAGGGTAATATTTTTTTTACAATACGGCATTCTGTTATTGATACTTGAAGGACTGACACTACAAATATCAGCCGCACTTTAACGTTAATAAAGTCTATTTTTTAACGCTAAAGTGTTTTAGTTGAGACGGATTGATTTCTACAATAAATAGTTGACGCAACGGAGCGTAGGCATAAAGTTTATGTAGGCCTGGGCACTTATTAAACCTTTAAACACACGTGATTCGAGACACAATAGAAAGACAACAGCAGTGCGACAGCCCGCTTTCGGTTGGTCGTTGTAAGGTTAAGCTATACACTTCCATTATAAACTGCTCCCCAAACCACATCGGGGCATCATAGCCTAGAAACTTCGAAATGTATTTAGGTTGATACGGTACTGAAAGTATAAAGTCATTTCTGCAATTAAAAAACAATTCTCGTTTACGAATTATCATTTAATTTACTTTAAGATTATTTTATGTTTTATTCAACAATTCACTCGGTTCACTGCATACGTACTTCGCTTAACTTGAAGGTAGTCAAATATGTCCGAAATCAAGCAAATTTAGTTGTCTGGTTACCGCAATACAAGATCTGCTTAGTTTGGGACCAGATGGTCGTGCAAGTTTAAAAAAAAAAGGGATTGCACAAAAGAACAACCGTTCTAAACACGTGGCAAATATTTTTAACCGCCAAGTAAAGACTCTATTGGGCAGATGAGGTGGCTAGTAAGTTACGGGCCAGTTAAGCTTATAAGTAGTGCTACTTGGAGGTGGTGAAATTGGCATGTGTAGTCACGGGTGACTTTAACCAATGATTAGCTAACTTGACACTTTACTTGGAGTTGGTGAAATAGGCCCTAAGTGTTCAGTTTGGGTGTTTTCGTCGAGATTATGTGTTCAGGAAGGCTTTAGTGGAAAGAAAATAATAATGTTATGGTATCGTCGTTGTTGTCATCGTCGTGCTTTTAATGTTGAGTTAGATAGTTACCACAGCGGCCTTAGCAAATGATTCTGAAAATTTACTTTCTGTACATTTTTCAGGACTTAACACAACACTGCCGGACATTCGTCAGTAAATTTCTGCAGCCATACCCGTTCTCGTATCGTTCGAGCCGTGTTGCTGGAGTGATTAGCTGCGCACAGGCCTGTAATCACGCCTCTGCTGCCCGTGCGTCTGCGCCGACCGGGCCCCCCGCCCCGCACGCCCGGCGCGCCCCCGCGTTCCCTGCTTACACCCCGCATTGCCCTGGGGCGAATATCTCCAGAGCAAACAGAAAAAAACTGAAACACAACGTTCGGTTCGGCGTGCGTACACTGTTAACGACCCGACCTGTTTTCGATGCCGTGTGGGAAGATTTAGCGAATTTGAATTTCGATTGCCCGAGTCGGGTCCAATGGTCCATCCATCATGAGAATTGATGGATTCGGGGCCAAAAAGACGCGAAAAACTTTATGAGATGAAAGCGGGCTATTTCGTGATCGATATTTGTAAGCGAAGCTATTACGCTCAGCTATTGCTTTTCCTTGGACCTGTTTATTTTTGTTTCGTCAAGTTAATGAGAACTGAACAGTAAAGTGTTAAGTGAGTTTTCTAATTTGTTAATGTAATTTATTTAACTTTGCAGGCCCGGGTCTGTATGAGTATTTTATTGTATTGCTAGCTATAGCGGCTTTCAGTCTTACAACGTAACAACGTTGTAAGTTGTAACACGTAATCCTAGGAACTTGCACTTCATGGAGGATACCTCCGCGTTTGTGAGATGAAAATAAATACAATCGAATACTTGTCTGAACACCTGCAATCTTGCTTCATTAATACTTCATTCGAAGTCAACCAGGTAAGTACGAGAGTACCCATATTTATCTATTGCAAGCATACAACAAGTTACTTAAGTGTTTTATCACCGTTGCACAATTATTGAACATTCTGAAATGTGTTTGAATATAAAGTGACAACTACAGCTGAGGTGTGTGGTGCCTCCGCGTCTGGTCTCCACGCCGGCTTGTCTGACCCCGAACACTTTTTATTACCACTCGCCGCGCAAGCACAGATATCAAATAATTCGCCATGAAACTATACAGCCAGATGTATTGTTTTATTGAAAGCTCATGCAATGCTAGTACCATCTGTCCATTCAATTGAAAGTATTTCTTTACGATTTTTTTATAGTTCTCTTCGGGTTTAGTATTCCTTTATTTCGTAGATGTTTTGCTGTATGACAATACTAAAGTACTCATAAACTTAACTGCCCATTAATTAAATGTCTTAAAAGACCATTTTGTCACACAGGTTTTTGGTGATTAAAATCACTTTTGAAAGCAAAATCTTTGAAATTAATTATATGTTACCAGGTAATTAATAGAACTAATGTTACATAAAGAGCTTAACAATTACATTTCCAAGAATTATAAAACGATAGTAAGAAAACTTCAAAACAAACTAAAATCTCTTACACTTCATAAAGGTGTGTACACATTAATAATATTATTATACTGTAGACTGTGAATGTTACTTAAACTGGAGGTACCTTAACTTTTCGAAGACTAAGCGAAAGCCGGCTGTCTTTCTATTGTGTCTCGAATCACGTGAGTTCAAAGATTTAATAGTTTTAGGTTTTATAAATAGTAGACAATAGTTTACTCTTGATCAATATCATAATATTATTGTTTAAATACTTGTGATTTGCGGAAGGTAGGTGGATTATTAAATTTGTTTAATATATTTATTTCAACAGACCTTGTATAACAGTAGTCTAATAGCTACTTAATTAAGCAATTCCACAGAGACGCCCGATTATTTATTTACATATTCATTATGTATGATGGACTTCTCTTGAAACACTGCTCGTGTCAAAACTAGGTTATGTTGTAGGTTGATCCCTTAATCTGACAAATTTTGAATAGCCTGTACCGTACCAAGGCACGTCTCAGGGAATATGTCTTAAAAATAAACGTATTTGTATTGAAATATTGTCCAATAGACCGTTCCCTCATGGACTAACATCGTGGCGTGTCGTGCACAGAGCGTTGACAATAGTCAGCGAGAATATTTTGCAGGTGTCATCTTCGAGCGAATAAAACGAGCGGACATGACTACATGAGACACTTTAGTGAACATAGTAACTATAGTTCATGCCGTGCCTGACACGTTCAAAGCACGGTCAAGGTATGGTATGCTATAGTGAGTAGACCTCTTTACACAACAAGTACCTATAAAAGTTTTGATTACATTATTTAAGAAGAGAGGTTGTCATTTTCCTGTGTTGTTTAATGATCTTGCAGCTTTAAGTATAATGCCGACTAATGAAAAATAATAAAATAGTGTCGAGTTGAAAGCACCGTCCACTAAACTATACCGGACTCGTCTCAAACAGATTTTAATAATGACTACGACTGCGCTTCGTCAAGAACATAAATCATAATATATCTATGTCGAAGTATTTTTATTGCTCCTTAGGAGTTATCATATTAATATTGAGGTGATACAACAAACCTAAATATTGCGTTGCGCAATTTCGACGCGAACTGATAATTTTAATTAATATCCGGGTAATAAAACCAATGCAAATTAAGGGTTATATTCGAATTTTAATTTATAAAAAGCTACTGTATTTATTAGATATATTAAATTATTATTTGCTTCTGCTGTAATTATATATGTATATACTTTACATAATTTCGTAGCAGGTTCTGTATATATATACGTGTGGCGGCCGTCCGTTTCGCCGATCCGTTTTATGACAACACATCTGCCACATTTCACGCTCACCTTTCCAATTTTCCATCGATTCTTTCTTATGCCGCTATAAAACTTTATGTTTTCGAAAAGAGCGCTATTCACCACTGAATCCATATACTCTGACATTGGTCATGCCGTCTGTCCATGTTTACGTATCTGCACGTGCAAAACTGTATACAAAATCGGTACTTAGGTGTGTGTGCTTTGGGGCGACAACTGCTTGCGGGGCGGTGACGTCGCGACTCGCGGTGAGGGTACGCAGGTGGCGGAGCTACGCGACAAGCGACGGCCCTGTGTGTCACGCATGCACTCGTAACGAAGCGTTCAACAATTCTTTAGAGCTGGTTATTTAAATATTTGTTGTTCCGATGTTATTTATTTGTATATGTGGAGAGGCTTTGTGGCTCGCCGACAGACGTTCTGTGATGTAGGTGGTTCGCCGGAGCCCTGTATGGCTGCCATTGTTGACGACTGAGACCAATTCTTGTGTGTGAGATAATAACAGCAAAGTTCCCTTTATTTTTTATTTCAAGAATGTATAAATTTTTTGCATCAGCTTTATTACAAACAGTTTGACCTACATTGACCTCGTCTCGTCACTGACACTGCTCTGTTAGTGAGAAGTTTAAGCGTCAGTAGAAGTGTTTGTAATTCAAAACTTATACCGGATTGATCAATCATGTAATGTATTAACCTTCGTTCAAAGTTAATGGTAATAGAGATTGG
Organism: Athetis lepigone; assembly: GCA_033675125.1. Classification (NCBI taxonomy): domain Eukaryota; kingdom Metazoa; phylum Arthropoda; class Insecta; order Lepidoptera; family Noctuidae; genus Athetis; species Athetis lepigone. Next base: position 17,166,792 of record CM066232.1, read on the forward strand.
TTCTCATTAATAGACACTTGAAAACGTACTCGTATGTACACGAATGTACCAGATGTGAGAGTCGAAATAATCAATTAACAGGAATCGATTACGTGAGCCTGAAGCAGACGCGTCGGCTTCTGCGCTAACTCCTCGCCGCATAGAACGAATCGACTCAATTATTACTAACCCGAGGATGAAAATTAAATTGGACCTCGGCTTGATGCGCTCAAACGATGAGACTGTTAAAACATTATGAGCCATACAATTTTTATCTCCCTCTTGGATCTTTAAACAGAGAGGTGCGCGGAGCCCGCAGACGCGCCGGCGCAGCACGATCGGGACGCAGCGCCGCGTGCGACGGAGACGCAGTACCGGCCGGCAGAGGTCGAATATAAATGTGGAATGTTTATGGTTCTACCGTTTTATTTTATTCCTGGGCCGGCAAAGCATTAAATATTGTTTCAATTGAAAGCGGGCAGATCAGACGGTAGTGTCTAATGAAGAATAGATTAATAAAACCCGACAGTTGATTGAGTTCGATTCGCATTCGTCGATGCTGCATCAACAGATCGTATCTCGGGCGCGTATGTACTACTTGTATTACGAGTGTTGATACAAATCTAACTAATTGATACGACGTGGCTGTAGGCGCGCTAGACCGTCGGGTCAGCACTAGCGAGGTGGAGGCAGGGCATGTCGGTGGCGGAGCGAGCGACCGCCCGCGTACAAAGGCTTTGTCGCCACCGCTGGTCTTTGATCGCTCGGTGCGGCATAGCGGGCCAGCGCGGCGGTATTGTCGCGCGATTAGTCGCGGCGCCGCGGCCGCCACATTTGTGTGTCGCGAGTGTTGTGACACTCGCACAGAGCATCACAAGCGCCGACACAGACGCCGACTGTTTGCATTGTACTACGTGCCGTGACATATCGTTTGTCGGACGGCCGCCGACCATGCTGCGCCATGACTTACGATGTTTTATGGAGCTGAGCTTTGTTACCATTGAATAAGCTGGATGTTAAGGAGGGTCGCGTTAACAATTACACAACACCTAGGCATTACCTACGACTATTGTTTGTGCGGTTTATGTGAGGATGAGTTGACACTTCTAAGTTAAGGCGTGATGTTGCAATATTTACGGATAGCTAAAATTATTAAATTGAGTCTTTCAATCACTCCTTTAAGTTATATTCTATTAATATTCTTATATGATAATTTTACTTTCACCGGCAACTTTGCTCGCGTAAATTTCGGACTTCCATTCATTATATTAGGAGTCGAATTTTTAAAAATCCTTAATTCTTAGTATGTAACTACCTACTCTTTACTCTTCACAAAGAACGCACCCTTCAAGTTTCATGTCTCTATCAACAATCAGGTAGTTTTCCATTTGATTTATCTATATATTGATGAAATGGTAATTAAAATTTCTCCTATACTAACATTATTTCAGTTAAAAGGGCGTTTGAAACCCTGATATACCAAAAAAAAAAATTACCTCACGCAAAGTTGTAGTACAATAAATTTTATACACTGCGTAGTCATGGTGCTACGCCGCTCGTAGACAATGGCTACGAACAATTTTTAATGCTACGGGCGATTATTGCATCATCTTAAATACTTGTAGGTACTCGTAGTAAAAGTTTGTACGTAATTTCTTTCTCTTGCAAGTTCTATTTCAAGGTCAGTTCACATTCAGATAGTTAAGCAGCTGCTAAGAGTCATCTCCTCGCGATCTTCTGTTTAAGGGTCATTAAGTTCCAGCTTATGCCTCTCATCAAAAGACAGAGAAACTGTCAGTATTATCGATGATTGAGGGGATTTTGGATGCCTAATAAAGGGTGTCGTTGAGTCTGGCTCGGAAGTAACTGGCGAGATGATTGTAGATGGGTATCACGAGGGTTCTAACCAACCCCCGTGAGGGAGCGTCATCTGATAAGAGAGAACAATCAATTATTTGAATTATTTTAGCCGCTTTCTCACAATACTCTCAATATACTTGATGTGTTAATCCGTGCTAATCCCTACTAATATTATAAATGCGAAAGTAACTCTGTCCGCCTGTCTGTCTATTCTTCACGCCTAAACCACTTGAATGAAATTTGGATGAAATTTGGTATAGTCTGGGACCCGAGAAAGAACATAGGCTATTTTTCATCCCAAAAATCCCCTGGGAACGGGAACCATTCCACGCGGACGAAGTTGCGGGCAAAAGCTAGTAACATAATATTGTTACGAGCTGGGGTTCGGGATAAATAAAAATAACAGTTTTACTCGAAAAAAACACAATCACTTTATTAGAATTCACAAACACAAAAACACTTCACTAACACACAAAACACACACTTCGTATCGCAGTCGTAGTTCCGCTTCGCGGCGATGTTCACTGTTTCGTTCCCAAAACTGAACTGAGTCCCGTGCCGACACGTCCGCTATTTATATCTCCGGTCACATTTTCTAGAAAGTTCGACAACCCGAGGTACCCAGGTGCATTCGAGAACATTCCAGTAACATCGCGAATGATCGACGATGATCTGGAAGTTTCTCGAATGACCCCTCGGAGCTCCATCGAACGTTCTAGAACGTCGTGGAACTTTCCCGAATTTTCTAGTAAATGTGCCCGGAACAATCGACACTTACGTCACCTATACCTACCTACGTAACACTGCCCCCTCCTAAGACATGCTCGTCCCGAGCATCATTATTCCCGTAGTATCGTGCCAGCAGATCTACGTGAATAATTTTAGGCGCAGTTCTCGTACTCTTCCGTATCCAGTAGGTGACGTCGTTGATCTTGGTCACTACTCGGTATGGTCCATCCCATTTTGCCTGTAGTTTAGGCGACTTCCGTTTGCTACGCACTGGGTTATGCAACCACACCAGAGAACCTTCATCAAATCCGCTCTTCCGGTCATAGCGAGTTTCCGTCCTCTCAGGCATCTGCAGACCTGACTGTGTGGCATACTGTGGGGTTTCCTTCCGCTCGTCACTCAGGTCTGTTCTTAACATCCTGACAGGAACTGCTTCCCCAGCTTCTTGCCTATGACGGGAGTGTTCACGAGCTGCAGCTCCTTCAACGTGTGCCCGTACTCCTCCTGTTCCACCAAGCTGCTGTTGTCGAGCCACTTGATCGCATTGTTGCATTCTCTCCTCGTTGTCCTCTTGTCTACGGCATCGTCCAGCACTAGCTTCACACTGAACACATACGCTTCCAGCCAGTTCCTCGCCCAGATCCGCTGCCTCTACGTCTGGTCTTCGTCTTTGTACCTCTCTACCACGGCGCGCAATCTCTCGCACTCCACCTGCGACAGGCGTCTCTTGTCGTTCTTGCTTCTGGGCGGTGAAATTAACTGCCCTCCTTCTCCAGGACAGGTCTTTGTTGGCATCACGTCGCTTAGGGCAACTCGATCTAATGTGACCCTTCTCTCCACAATTGTAACACGTGGGACTGTACCTCAAACGGTCACGCACAGGTGATGCCGCAACCTCGCTAATACGGTGGGCACGATGATCATGCCTTACTGCCTCTACTTCCAAGGCATGGGCCAAGGCACTTTTCAACGTCTCATGGTGCCCAAGTCTCACAGCAACCTTGACTTCAAAATTCCGTATGCCATCGACGAACGCTTGCACCAAATTTACGTTGATGAGCTCAGGCGCAGACCGATATGCCTTTCGAACCAGTATCTCCACCTCCAGAGCCCACTGCTGCAGGTTTTCTCCGCTGCGCTGCACGCGATCCTTCAACTGGGCACGAAAGACGTGCTCCAGGTGAGCGTCCCCGTATCGAGACTCTAGGGCTTCAATCAACTGCTCGTAAGTCGCATTGTTGCCAAGAGTCTCTAATACCGTCAAAGCCTGGTCACGAAGACCCAAGGTGAGTGCGGTCATTGCCTGCGCATCTGTCCACCCATTCGCTTTCTTAACAGCTTCAAATTGGAGCTTGTACGCGGACCAGGAAGATGTTCCGTCGAAGGGTGGCGCTTTAAATCCACGCACTGAAGGTACCGCAACCACAGAAGCCACAGACCCATCTCCAGATTTCAGACATCCAAACGCTTTCTGGAGATCGGCGATCTTAATTTCGGCCCCAGATATACGGCTCTCAGCACCGAAGACACGGTTTTCGGCCTCGGAGATACGGTTCTCGTGAAGTTCGATCTGTTCTCTTACCGCTCCGATATCTTTGCCGAATGTTGCGTGTAAGTCCTTGATGAGGAGGATCTGTTCCTCCTGTCGACGGCTCTGTTCTTCCTGTCGCCGGGCCTGCTCTTCCTTGTCGCGCTGCAGCTGTTCTTCTAAACGACGGGCCTGTTCTTCTTGACGGCGGGCCTGTTCTTCTTGACGACGGGCTTGATCTTCTTGACGGCGGGCCTGTTCTTGCATCATTGCCATCAGGGCAGACAGATCCATTGTCACCGGTGCTGCAGTAACACCAGATCCTGATACCTGAGCTGACGCTGGCTCCGTCGTCGGCTGGCTACCACCCGGTACGTGCTGCGACGTGGGGTCAAATCGTCTCTGGTCCACCTCTTGCTGGCGTTGGCTCCTCGTACGGATTCCTTCCGTGTCGTCCTTCGGTAAAACCGGCATGATTTATCCCACTTCTGACACCAATTGTTACGAGCTGGGGTTCGGGATAAATAAAAATAACAGTTTTACTCGAAAAAAACACAATCACTTTATTAGAATTCACAAACACAAAAACACTTCACTAACACACAAAACACACACTTCGTATCGCAGTCGTAGTTCCGCTTCGCGGCGATGTTCACTGTTTCGTTCCCAAAACTGAACTGAGTCCCGTGCCGACACGTCCGCTATTTATATCTCCGGTCACATTTTCTAGAAAGTTCGACAACCCGAGGTACCCAGGTGCATTCGAGAACATTCCAGTAACATCGCGAATGATCGACGATGATCTGGAAGTTTCTCGAATGACCCCTCGGAGCTCCATCGAACGTTCTAGAACGTCGTGGAACTTTCCCGAATTTTCTAGTAAATGTGCCCGGAACAATCGACACTTACGTCACCTATACCTACCTACGTAACAATATATTAAGTAAGTCTTCATCATTATAAATTAAGCGGTTTGCATTGGCAATTAGCCTAATTAACTAGTATCATTTTAACATCCATATCTTGTGCCTATTTTCTGTGCAAATTAGATCTATTTTATTGCATTATATTCTATTCTTATTTCTAAAAAGAGTTAAAAGAAGAACGGTAGGTGTTTTCCTATATAGCAATGGCCTGTTTACACATAAAGCAGGACTTTATAATTCCTATAATTTTTTAATCACCTTTATAATAAAATAAGCGTCCATTTAAATAACTATAATTAATATTATAATCCAGGAAGTAACTCGTACAATATAATGATCATCAACTTGCAGACGTTTATGACTACAACCGGATATGTTCCACAACACTTTCCCACAAGAATTAACTAATGATGCTCTGCTTTGATATTTAATTAATTAATTATGTTAAACTAGGTTAACTTGAGTTTCATAATTAGATTAATTAAGAGTTTTTACTGCCTCATTGGTTGAATTGCACTAGATTCAAGTTGCGTATGCGTAAGCTAGTAAGATGAAAATATTATGGGTCTTAATTTTTGACTGGAGACGTGTTTTCTTGGTGAACAAAGATCTCCCTCTATTTTTTCTTTTCTGCGACATCAGTTGTAATTGCTGAATGCGTATGCTCAAAACTTAGACACTGCTGCATTTATTGGCTAAATCTTTTCATCGTGTTTTATTGTCTGTGCAAAATATACAACCTTGTTTGTATGAGAGAGAATGGTTAAGAAGTGGTGGTGTTTATTATAAGATAATGGTGCTGATTCTCTTGTTCACAAACTTAAGTTAGATGCATCTTTCGCTTTCAACTTCTTAAAGAAAAGGACAGAAGATACATTTTAGATTAATCCTGTTAAATTAGACAGCGCCTGAAGAAAATTGACGTATATGTAGTCGCCATGTTTTTAATCGCGTCTAAATTATCTATGGAGTGTCTAAATTTGACAGGACTTAACTAAATTATATTTTAAACTTTCGCGTTGCGTATTAATACTTTACTGTTTTACGGGATTTACCGCGCACGTACCTTTTTTATTTGTTTTAGGCTTGACGTTTCGGCAGGGTTACATCTGCCACGGTCACAAGCAGGCTCTGCTCTGGTATGCTTGTTTGCGTTAAATCCCGTAACTTAACTAATATTTTATCTTCTGTCCTTTTTTTAATTAAATGAAAAGAGAAAGATGCACTTAACTTAAATTTACGTTACTTTGTGAATAAGAGAATCGGCACCTACGTAATAGTATTTTAAGCAAAAGATAAAATTATTATAGTACGATTATTTTCTTTTATTTATTTTGAATATTTATTCTGTGATTTTAAAAATAAACCAACTAGTAGGTAGTGGTATTTATTGGCATTTCTTTTTATCGGATTAATAGGATTTTTTGTATTCGAGGGATTGACAGCTAAATGAAATGCATATGCTTAGTTTCCTCTCAATATTAAATTAATGTTATCTGCTAAATCCGGCCAAATGCGGACCAACGGACAGACATATACGGCCAAAAAATTATCGCAAAACGATTCCGTTTCTACTTTATCCGTAGGTGAACCCGAAATAAAGGAGAATAAATTTTGAGGAAATATTAGAGTGTTATTTAAAATGATGCAATGTCGGAAATGGCGGTTACGCTTTTACGTCATATGCCCATTTCGGTAACAAAATAGTGATCAGGAATAAAACTTATTTTTTAATTAATAAAATATTTGTGGTGACAAAATCAATGTTTACCTGTTATGTGTTTATATATATATTTTTTTTTTTTTTTTTTTTTGGTGAGTGGGAAATCATCCAATGACTGCTCCCGTCCTGGGTGCGACGGGAGGGCGTGTCAGACTCTTACTGACTAAAACCCACTCATGTTCCTTCGATTGCCCTTTATGTTCCAGGGTCACGGTAACCACTATAAACATTCCGCAACAATAAACATTCCGCAACTATGTGTTTATATTCCCTTTTGAATATTCTCGCATTTTGCACCAGGTCGTCATTTTTATTTCCTTCTCAATTTAAGAGAATTTAAATTATATTTTACAGTTCCTGATAGAATTTCACAAAATTAATAGATGTGTTATGAGTACATTTTTTCTACTATATATTTTCTCAGGCTAGCTATGGATTGTCTCTGTACCAAAGATGCAGCCCTAGGGCCTAGGTACATAATAGTAAATAGGGTAGGTTAAATGATTCAAACTAGCCTTATTTGTAAGAGGATATAATAACAAGGACTCACTAAAAGTTTTGTGAAATTTGGCTACCCAAGAAACAAGTTATGTATATGAAAAATAGTAAAAGCAGAACATTATGTTTTACTTTATTTACGAAATTGTACATCACTGACGAATAACTGTTAAAATTGCCTCATCATCCAAGACTCTGCTAGCAATAGAGTTACTGCGGCCAGTCGCAATCATACAAAATTTGATTATAAACATAATCAAATCATTTAATTCATTCAGCGATCAATGTCGAAAATATCCAATGGCGTAAACAGTTGTCCAAAATAGATAGCCAGGTAATTAGGAGTAACAAGATCCGTTAAATAGCCCGTTTAAATAGCAAAGTCGAGGTAATATAAATAAAATATAATAATAATAATTTATTCGACAAAAAAAGTGGTACAGTCTGTTACATGTTAAAATGACACTTAGGAATAATTTGTGGTTAAAATTATTGTAACAATACATAAGTTCTGATGTCCTAGCTAGGTTACTTTGTAACCTGTGTTAAGGAGAAACAGCCCTCCTTTACCAAAACAGGTTACATTTTTTTACTGTTTGTCAATTTATTTTATTGATGAGAATATAAACAACGATAAAAGTATTTTTAAATATATAACAATAATCGATGATGTAATTGATGTTTTTATGCACAATCGAGTGAGTAATCGAGTAAGTGTGTGATAAGGGTGTAAATGTGTGACTGATGTGAGTAATGTTGTGAATGTGTGAGTAGGTGTAAGTGTGTGTTATATGTTACTTCAGCGTTGTAAGTAGGGATTCAGTGTCCTCATAATTTCTTGCAGATAGAAAATCAATTATCTTTTTTTTTACATTTTGGTTTGGTAAGTGTGTGCAGTGGGATCTTAACATTTATTTTGTTATATAAGAATGGTCCCAGGTAAAAGAAAAAAATTTTGGTAAAAGAGAAGTATGGATGAGGTACAGTGCATATCCTGTTTCTTCTTCTGGAATTTATTTGATCACGAGTTGTTGGAGTATTAGTGTGCTGTTGCATTAGTGCGTTGAGTAAGAAGGTTTGCCTGACAGTAAGGACCTTGCAGTTCTGATAGAGGTCAAAGGTTGGATAGAATTTTGAACGAAATTAGGCCACCTTCAATACCGCTCGCTGAGCTACCTCAAGTGGTTTCAGTATGGATTTTGCTGCACCACCCCAACCCAACTCGTAATACAATAGGAAATTACAGAGTAACACATGGCGAAATAAACGGTTCTTATGATATGTACATTAGTAACTTGCCTCAGAGTATTAAAGAAATAAATTAGTTCGCGCACCCTGCCCGTCAGCTGAGTAATGTGTACTTTAAAGTTAAGGTGCTTGTCCAGAGTGATGCCTAGATATTTAATGGTGTCAGTAGGTGTGATTTGTGGACAATTGCAATCAGGTGTGTTGGAGTAAAGTTAAGGGCGTCGGGGGTTGTGATGAATTATTTGGGGAAAAAGTAATAAGTTTAGTTTTGGAGGTATTTAGAGTAAGTGAATGAGATACAAGCCAACTTCGTACGGTATCAATTCCCTTCTGAGCGGTAGTTTGAAGGCCAGGCCAAGAGCTGTTAAAGAAAGTGATGGCAGTGTCATCGGCAAAAGAAATAATGTTACCAGAATCTAGACTAATGTTGCAGAGGTCGTTAATGAAGACTAAAAACAAGGTGGGACCAAGTACACTACCTTGTGGTACTCCATAGGCAATAGGGAGTTCATTACTTAAGTATTGGTCGATTTTGACCCTCTGTGTACGGCCTGATAGGTAGGATTGAAAGAGCTGAAGTTGTAGGTCTCTGATGCCTAGACGTTCAAGCTTAGATAAAAGGCAGGGGAGAGGAACTATATCGAAGGCCTTTGCGAGATCAATATATACAGTTAGACATTTTTTGCGGGTGTTAAGTTTGTCAACAATACCCGCTATCAACCCCAGCGCAGCATCAGCGGTTGATTTGTTTTTTCGGAAACCGTACTGGCTAGTTGACAACAGGTTGTTATTTTCGAGGTAGTTGATGAGTCTCTTATTTGTTAATCTCTCCAGGAGCTTCGAAAGAGCAGTGAGTACCGCAGTAGGTCGGTAGTTATTTACATCTGCTCGATCTCCTCCTTTGTAAATGGGATGAATGATTGCCAACTTAAAAGATGAAGGAAAGATACCGTGTTCGAAGCAAAGGTTGAAAATGTGAGATAGAATGGGAGACAACATAATGCAGTACCTTTTTAAGAAAAAAGTGGAAATACCATCGTTGCCCACCGCTACATTTGATCTAAGTGTGTTTATAGTCCAAGTAATCTCGTCAGGGCTTGTTTCTAGCATTAGGAAAGAGTTAGGGTTGGTTGTGCACGTAGAGCTCAGCTGGGAGCCCCTAGGGGTAGGTGGGGATTGAGTATTTTTAATACATTCATCAAGATTCTTATCAATGTTAACAAATAATGCATTAACATCATTAACAGATTGTTGAGGGGATGTACAAGAGGAGAAAAGTTCTGTAGGAATATGAGTACAACTGTTGGTGTTTGTGTACGCGCTTGATCGTCTGCCATAAGAGTTTAGTGTCCCGACCGGCTTTAGTTAATTCCTCGGAGTCGAACTGGCTTTTCACTTTTTTGAGAATTTTATTGCAGAAGTTCCTGTATCTAACATAGGTTACTTTGAGTACCTCATTGTCGGGGGATTGTTTTTGTTTTTTATGCAAGGCATCCATTTTTCTCATGCATCTTAGTAGCCCTGGGGTAATCCAGGGCTTAAGGATCCGGTTACGTTTTGGCACATGCTTTATAATTGTGTTTGCGCTGGTCTCTTGAGAAATAGTGTGTATGAATAAATTTGTTGCTGCATTAGGACCAATAATTAATAAAGTATTTGAAAAATCTATTTTTTCCATAGCTAGATCAAGATATGTAAAAACAAGGAAAACCGTGCGCTCACAGAACGCAAAAAAACAAACAAGTGCATCTATCAGTCAGTGACTGACGGATGTCAGGCACCAGTTAGGGTTGTTGATAAAATATAAAATTGATAGTCAATATTTAAAAAAAAGGTTGAGATTTATTTTTTGTCGTCTCTTATTAAAACTATAACATTTACGTAAACTTAGTCAATTGTACTTTATTTACACTATTTACAGTGTGTCAAAGAGTAAACTATTTTTAGGATGGATCGGATACAGATAATTGTGGCAATATACTATACATAAAGGTATTTTGCTATTTAAGCTTATACAAGGAAATAGTAATGTCAATTTTAAATACAGCTCCATAAAAAGCAATGTGTTTATTTAGGCAAGTTAAACCGCAAAATTATTACTTTGCTAACCGATATTTATATATGTGCTAGTTTATTTAAATCTATTTATTTTTAATATATTTTTACTAGATTCAGAGTGCTACTACGTCCGTGTGGAAGTATATATAATCACTACATATTATAAAACAAAGTCGCCTTCGCTGTCTGTCTGTCCCTATGTATGCTTTAATCTTTAAAACTACGCAACGGATTATGATGCAGTTTTTTTAATTGATAGAGTGATTCAACAGGAAGGTTTTTATATAACATATAAGAGAAACACTGATAATTTTTGAGGTTTCTACACATGTCGCAAAATAAACCCATGTTTTGAGCTTACATTGCAAACGCGGCTGAGCCCTATGAGATATATCAAAATAATGTACTACAGTTTTGTAGACCTTAAAAATGCCTACAAAAAAGTCCGCGACACCATATGTCTACCTACTATAGTTTCTTCATTATGACTACTTTTTTATGTTTGAAAAGTTAATTAAAAAGTTTAAAAGTTAAAGTTAATTTAAATGCCACTATTTATTATTTATAGTCATATGAAAAGTAATTTCAGTAGCAGCAGATTTCTTTTTGAATTATTGGAATTGGTGGTTTCATTCAGGAGATATCACGATTTATTCAAAACTAAACACCAGAAAAAATCAGCCGGCCGCCTACTACTTGATAACTTGAGTGTTTCTCTGCCTAAACCGCGGAGGGAGTGGGCCGGAGCGGGGAACCATTATTTCGAACAAATTTGCTACCCCGGTAGGCTTTCATTCTGTTTGAAGGTGGTGGAACTGGCTATCCATGGACAATTAGGTCGGTGTATCTTAGAGAGTCAGATATTGGCTGATGGGCGGCACAGTAGACATTATTTTTATTGAAGGGCAACCGTTTCTTGAGGAAGGCTTAGGTACCTATATCATTTGTCCACGTGCGAAGCCGGGGGGTCGCTAGTAAATGATGCTAATTACTTTTATATAAAGGGTGCCCCACGGCAATGCCACATGGAGGGAAAGTACCTTAAATATTGTAGATAGAACATTATACTGAAAGAAGACATTATTTGTATTTTGAAAACATTTTAAACTGCTTTCATAGAAATTTTAATAATTACATAGTTGAACCGGGAATCGAATCTGTTACTCGAGAAAATTAATCAACCTGTAGTTTTATCCTACAGATCGAAAGGCTTCATCACAAGGATTATTTTTTGCTAAATAACATAGTGTCAAAAATAAAAGAAAGACTATGAATTTTAACATTTTTAATACAAAATTAGTCAATTTTTCAAATGCTCAAAACTAGTCCCTTCTTCTTGAAGACAAAGTGATAACTTTTGATTATTTCGTTTCCTGGCGATTTTTTAGTGTTGTTATGATGGATATTTATTTATTTAAATGATGCGTACTACTCAAGCGGCAAAACGGAGCGACGAATTGACGTGATTTTTTTAATGGAGATAGTTGAAGGGACGGAGAGTAACATGCCAGGCTACTTTTTGTCTCTTTCCAACGCGAGCGAAGCCGCAGGCAAAAGCTAGTTAGTAATAAGTAGTTATTTATGATTACGGCAATGTAAGGACATACAATTAACAATCACTTAGACTTTTAACTCTTCTGAACAAAATTTTACATCAAAAAGAAGACGGGCGAAGGTCCATACATTATTGGGTTTGACTATACAGCAATGATTCTTGCATTATTAATTTTTGATATTACTATTATTAAAAAAAAAATACCAATATTTACAATTTCTACATGGGAGAAAAATAAAAATATAGGATGTTATTAGTCCGTACAAAATTAGCTTTGTTTGTTTTGAAATAAACGCCTTGAATTGATAATTATGGATTATTGACTGGATGTTTCCATTATGACCAGCCTTGGTTTGAGTAAATATAAATCAGAAGTATTTTAGTAATAGTTACAAAATAACAGTTTATGACCATGTGAACTTATTTTGAAATAAATTACTTACGACTGCGTGCCATCCATTGCTGTCTAACTGAAAGAATTCATTCCTCTTCTATTTAGCGCAAACCAACAGATGAATTACGCCACCAGGTTAATATAATGAAGATGTTGATCACTGATTGTATTTAACTTCGTAATCCAAGATAACTTATCAGTCCGATGTAAGAAATGCGTAGGTCGTTCGTCAAAATAATAACCGTCAGAATCCTTTATACGTAGCCAAAGTCGTAAAATAATAGCAATCAAATAATTAAACCGCACGGAAACACAACAAAACATAATATCCACTATTGCAAGTTTAAAACCAACGAAGTGAATGATTTGTTTGACTTTAGATGTGACATTGACATGAGTTTTTACTGTGTGGCCTGTATAATAAAAAAATATATTATTTATTGCAACTTCATTGATTAAACATTATTTTGTGCGATATTTAAAAATAAAAACAATTATTTATAATATATTATAAAACATGTCAACAGATGAAATCATGATTCATTGTTTCTTCTGCAGATAATGTTTTATTTATTTTGTTTTACATTTCCATTATAATCTTATTTCAACTGATCGATTAACATATTTCATTTAGCAACATTGTTAAAAACCGGAAGTGCAGACAGTCAGTAATGTTTTGAATAATTAATTAATTTATTATCCCATGACTAAATATCTTAATATTTCATGGTAAAAAATAATAAATCTTGAAAAAAATATTGATAAAGTTTTCATTAGTGTATTATAAAAGGCCCAGATTCGCTCGCCTCCTTTCACGGTCTTCCTTTTATTTGGGACACTATGTTATTTAGCAAAAATAATCCTTATGACGAAACCTTTCGATCGGTATGATAAAACTACAGGATGATTATTTTTTCTCGTGGAACAAGTTCGATTCCCGGCCCAACCATTTAATTATTTGAAAATCTATGAATGCAATTTAAATTGTTTTTAAAATTCAAATAACGTCTTCTATCAGTAAAATGTTCTTTCTACAAGATTTAAGGTACTTTCCTTCCATGTGGCATAGCCGTGGGACACCCTGTATACATATAATTATATACATATATATATATATATATATTTGGGGAGTGGGAAATCATCAAATGACTTCTCCCGTCCTTGGCGGGGCGGGAAGGCGTGTCAGACTTTTACTGACTAAAACCCACTCATGTTCCTTCGGTTGCCTTTTATGTTCCGGTGTTACGGTAACTACTATAACCATTCCGCAACCCCGACCCTGTATATAATTAGCATCATTTCTTAAGATTTTACTTCATTTGCCAAAATCATACTTTTTTTTCTTAACTTACTTCTTTGTAGTCAAAGTTATTCTTTATAATGGTAGCTACCTGCCAGATCTGAAATCTAAAACCCTGATCAGTCTGTTGGTTCAGGTTGGTTTTTGAAATCGTCCTTTTTAATTAATATTATTACAGAGAGTAAATTAGGTAGGTAGTGTAAAAGTTAACTCAGCAAAAGATAAAAATATGTATAAAAAGCGACGTCTAATTTCTTTTATCTACTTCTTGATTTGCTTGTGACGAAAAAGGAACAAAATATGAAAAGGAAAAATAGAATAGGTAAAAGTAGTAATTTTTTGTTAATCGTTTTGTAAAATGGAATTTACCATTCGATAAGCTCTAATAATAGATAAATTGTATAATGTATTAATTTTCCTTTCATAATAAAATGAATGAGTTTTATGAATTCTGTTAAATCGGCCACTTACGGCTATTTTTGTGTATAATTAAATAATAAACGACAGCTTAGTTGTTATTACATACTTGTTATAGTTATCTCGTTTCCTTGTACTTTTAGACAAAAATTATATAATTTTTTTACATTATTTTTTATTGTCACAAAATGACTTTTTGTGACATTATTCTAGGTCAATGATTTGCAATTTTACTATATAATCAACAGGTGTGCAGTCAACTTAAAAGCTCCAGCCAAGAAAAAGGTCTGGACAGTCCGACAGACAGACAAATAAATGTCAAAACAGTGATCCTGTAAGGATTTTCCTCCTTTTGCGGCACTGAACTCTAAAAATGAGGTGACGAACTTCAGGAAATAACAGTGTTTTTAGTGTGAGAAGCAATAATGCCCATTTCTGTAACAATATGTGATAAGAATAATTGATTTTATTGTTTTGCCTTTGTGGAGTCATCAGGTATGTCTATTTCTAGCTCGCTCCCTAAGGGAAGGTCCTGTTTCTGTATTCAATCGAAATAACAATAGCTATAAGAGCTCAGCTATATTTAAACACCTTATCATTATCAGCTTGCATCAGGTCATTATTGAAAGACTCAAGGCGCGCTATTTAGCCTGTAGTTCTTCTGTTTTACTCATTCAGGTATACCTTTTATTGCTCCAAAGAGATAGTAGTATACGATATCTATAACAAACTCATCATTGTCAAGGTATAGCAGTCAACAGTGAAAGTGTCATCAACAATGGTAAGCTGATTCACTTGATAAACAAAGATTAATTTAAATTGTTGGCTCTAGACCACTGCAACCACACCTTTTAGCTACAAATACAAAAACAGGAAATCCTTAATATGACATAGTAATTGGGGATTTACGTACCGTATATTTATAAAATATTTAGGTAAGTTTACTAACTATAAAACATTACATACATAAATATTATTCTAAAACAAAATTAAATCTTACGTCACCGTAAATCGTACGATATATTTTAATAACATTTTGTCAGCACACTGGACAAATAACATGAGGTGAGGCTTTTGTAGTTACCCAATATTACCTTATTTGTTAAGGATACAGATTAAGAGTAAAAATATTGATTCACTACTATTTTATGTTTTTTTTTTAATAATATGGCAATCAGCCGATACTATCAGCAAATTCTGCCAGTGTCATATAATATAATATTTATTAGATTGACATTTATGGTCATTGTATTTTTGACAGCACGGTTGGCGCTGGGCTTAAGATTTTTACTATGACCTGAATTAATTCCCGTATATGTGATCAGAATTTATACTTGTACCGAATCTGATTGTTTGTGTATGTGGGTTTATATGTTTATAAACGCTCCCACGATAAATGAAGTAGACACTACCGGCACACCTTATTAAGTAATGATTAGAGATGTGCTGACTCGGCAGTAATGATACCTGTAAGTGATGTTTATAATAGTTTATGTCTACTTAACTGTATTAAGAAAATAAATAATTTAATTTGATTTGATACAAAAAAAAAACTACATAAAAAACAAAACCATGATTTTTATGAAATTAATAAATTCTATCACTAAAAGCCAAATCCACCGATTAATAAATTATTAAGATTGCCCTTTCCTTGTCAACTTATTTTGGTGTTTCTGGATCTAATAAAACTTTCCCTCTAACGATATAATTAGTGTACAAGGCTATATTTCACACCTAAAATTGGAACAGTGCTGTTTGGTTTCAGAGATTAATTTTGGAAGTTATATTATGATTATTCTGACACTGAATGTTCAATAAAGCTCTTATCCGATAGATAAAGATTCATCTAATTTTACTCTCTTCTCATCTTTTGTTTTCTTTTCAAGAAAAAGCTCTTTTGTTATCAAGTCAAAACAGCGTATTTTTACTAGCATTGAGCAATAAAAGAAGAAAAGAAAGAAAGAAAAACATTTATTTTGGACACACACAGGAAAGAAAAATAACACAAACAAAAAACATGAATTTATATAAAAAAATAAATGAAAATGTACCTGTGCGAGGCTAAAAACGGTCCCTATCTCAGCATGATAAAAGAGGTATGATTGTCAATAATTCAAGTGAAAATCTATATAAATGAAAATAAATCGCCAAATGTGTCTGAGCGCAAAACTCGAGAACAACTAAATTGATACGGGCAAATATTTCTTTTAATATTTTTTTCAAATCCATTAAATAATTTTCAAAAGTTTGACGGAGGCTTTTATAAGGAAAGAAATTTGAAAATTTGACACGAAAAATTATCAAATTCAGAAAAAAAGACAACCGCTTTTTACATTATCGTCTTTGTTCAAGGTCTGTAAGTGTCAGAAAGTTTAAAATAAAATCAATTGCATGCTTGGTTCTTATGTTACAACTTTGTTTCGCCGTATTAATAAGTGTGAGACACAGTTATTATTACAGTGAACAGTTAAAGGAAATGGCGCTACATATCCTTTAAATGTTGTGACGTCTTGTGGTTAATATTTGGATAACCGTTACTCATGCCTATGTACTAATTAACTGTTTTTTTTCCCTAACGGCCAACCAAATTTTAAAAAGCTTTCGAAAAATATTTTATATGCCTTAGAGTTTAGCCTCAATAATGTCATTAAAATAGCTATGACGGTGTCTTCAGTCATCATGGCTATTTTCATGATATTATTCGGGAATACCATAATAGTATAGCGCCATAGTCATAGCGCCTTTTCCTTGATCTTCAAGGAAAAGGCGCTATGACTGAACTGAAATAAAAAATGAACTGGTATAAAATACACAATAAGTACCTAAAATAATACGCTGGTCTCATAACTTCTACGAAAACGCAGGTGTTTTTTTATTAAATAGAAATTTTAATAACTCACTTTTCCCCCTGTATATGGAACCAACATTTTAGAATAGAACCAACTTTGAACTTAAAAAAATACATTTCTTATCTCCAAAAATCGTATTTTTTTTTGGTAAAGTCGATTCATTTTATGTAGAATGTCTTAAATCGATTTTACCTCCCATCACTTTTTTTCTGTAAACATTCATAAACGCAGATGAAGGATTGTTGTACTTCAGTTTCTGGTAAACCTAGAGATACTGTATGGACTCATATTATAAAAGCAAGAAGCAAGGTTAGAACAATTTATTTATTATTAAAGAGAAAAGATTTGAATAAATTTTTGTTTGTTACACTTCCACGCAAAAACTGCTGAACGGTTCTTGATGAAACCTTATAGAAATATAGATTACCTATATATCAGAATAAGACATAGGCGATAATCTGTGCAGTATTTTCTTCTGGTCTGAAATAAAGAGTATTTTATTTACTTATTTATTTATTCAACAGTGATGTTTGATTAGTTGTATTTTTCTATGTGCTGATGAGATGATTGGGACCTACTCTGGGATAAAGCTACAAAGGCTTTACGCACTAACCATGATTGACCAAAATAAGGATATTAAAAAAAAAGAGAGAAACTATGAAGAACTTGAAAATGTTTCAGGAACTCCACTTGCATATTTTCTTCTTCATCAGATGAAGATGATGAAGACACGGATGTATTAATAATAAATCGATCTTCCTGCCTCTCATCCAATCTGTCCTTTTTAATTAAATCCTCTTCCACTTTTATGACATGCCAATTTGTTAGAAAGCTTCTTCTGTTAACATGATTTAATTTCACTATTCACATTTTATTCGCTTACTTTTTGTTTCATTATGCCCCAAATCATTTCTATAGGGTTGAGTGTGCAATGATATGGTGGGTGCCTCAAAACTTTGATGACCGTGTGATTTTAACAATTCATCTATTTCATACTTTGGTTCAGGCAAGTTTCTTTTTACTGATTCAAGTAATTGCCATTTCCTACATTGATCATCAAAATGAATGTTATTTTTTTGGAGCCATTCAATTTTATTTAATTCATCGTATAGTTCTACTTAGTACACACCCTGTAATAAGCCAAAGTTATATGTTACGTAATATAATCTTATATAAAAAAATCTCGTGTCACAATGTTAGTTACCCTGCTCCTCCGAAACGGCTTTACCGTTTTTCAGTAGGTCTGAGAATCAACAACTATCTGTTTTTCATATCCCTAAGTGATAAGGGTTGTTCACCCTAAACATTTTTAACGCGGGTTAAACCACGGGGGGCAGCTAGTTAAACTCATATAAATGGATATGAAACAAAGTGTCAACATTGGCGGGTCATACTTACCAGTCAACGTAAGGAGCACGCGGTCTAAAATCGGAAATTGCGTGTTAGCTACATCTTCTTTACAGACCTATCGGTACACGTTGCAAATAGAGCTTCTGGAATGTGACCGCATTGAAAGATTTATTGAAAATAACAAATGTAAACAAACAAACGTTATGTCACTTGACAGATGACATGACATGATTACCATAACAAAATATTATTTGTTTATTTTTTTTGTCATCAGTTTCTGGTACACCTGTAGAAAACAATATCATTAAAAAATTACATATTGATTAGTTAAAACAGAAAAACTATATCTAGGCCGAAAAATCTTTTTAAAATGCGTTAATCTTATTTTCTTTTATTGAATCCAGAAAAATTAAAATTGAGAGTTTGATGCAACAAATTCGTGTATAATTTTCACTTGAATGTACTTAATGACGTTGCGGAATGTTTATAATAGTTACCGTGACCCTGGAACATAAAGGGCAATCGAGGGAACATGAGTGGGTTTTAGTCAGTAAGAATCTGACTCGCCCTCCCGTTGCACCCAGGACAGGAGCAGTCATTGGATGATTTCCCACTCACCAAAAAAAAAAAATGTACTTAATGACTATTTTGTTGAATAACTACGCAACAGTACTTATAATTTATATAATCGTTAAAGCAATTAATATTGCATTACCTATTGTCTCCATTGAAGCTCTGTTGCCCGCCGGAGAAAGGGCCGCCGCGAAATCCCTTTTTTTTTTAAAAGAGTTTAATAATATTTAAGCCTATCTATCAATTCAAAGTAAAAAGTAATAAATAAAAAAGAAGCTTTAAATTTACTTTATATAAGTACTTTTTTACTCTATATAAATATGTTTTCATTACTTTATTTATATAAATATCTTTATCAGTTGTACGGTTACCATAGAACAAGCTCCGGATTGGTTTTGATCAGATGGTCGTGTGTGAGTTGTCCAAAGATAATCCAATCCAAATTTTATTTTATTTATTTATGAGAAAGTTAGATCTACTTTTAACCTTCCTGACCCTAATTACGAGATAAATAAACGTTACTTAAGCACGTACTTTTGCTTAGCTGCGTTCCGTCTCTATCGTACATACACTGATGTTTGGCAGTTGTATAACAGTGACACGTGTATAGTGCTAGGCCAAAGTCAGTGCTTAGTCTATTTGTCTCGCCATAATAGACCTGCCCTCTGCAAAGCGTATAGTTAGATTTCAATAATTCAATATCCCGTGAAACCTAACGAACCTTTTGGAGCGTCAATTTTTAATGATCTATAAATAACATTTTCTTTCTCGTACTCCAACAAGTCATCTCGTCAACAAAAAATCGACTCTAAAAATTCCAGGGTGGGTTTTTTTTAAAGTTTAATATCGTTTTGGAAAAAAAATCTTAAAAAAATGATGCCTTTAAACCTTTTCTACAACATAAAAATCTATACTTATAATAAAACTGTAGAGAGGTCAATTCTGTACATTGAATATATTTTCAAAATTTTTATTGGAGGATGATTGGTGATCGATACTGATGCCAAAAATGCAATTAGTAATTTTTTTGTCTGTCTGTCTGTCTGTCTGTCTGTCTGTCTGTATATGCACGCATGGGTTAAAAACTACTGAAGGGATTTAAACCAAACTTGGTACGATTGTAATCCATACTTCCGGGCAGGTTATAGGCTATATAACGTACCGCTAAGACACATAGGAGCCGAGCAGTAATGAAAAGTTTGACAAAAACGGGGGAAAAAATATTTCTTTTGAGAGATTCCGTTGCGTGCGCTGCGTAAGTGGTTGAAGTTACGCAAAAATTATGTACTAAAGAATTGTTCCTCTTAAAAAGTTCTAAAAAAAAGTCCACGGCAGCATACGCCTAATATTTATAGTTCACTCACTATAACCATTTTTATGGCAATTAAATTAGCTCTAAGATAGTTCATGATTTGCCAGGGTGTTTTGATGAATATAATATTAATCCTAATCGATGTAAATACGTTATCCAATAAAAGTTTTTAATTATGTACAAAATTGTCGTGTACATCATTTAATTAAAAAAATAATATCTTTGGAGACATCACAGTTTTAAAATTACTCCGCAGCAATTTAATAATGGTACGTACGGGCAGTAACAAAGCTGGCCGGCTTTGCAAGATATTCGTAGCTTATTCATCAGAATAACACATAATATTGTTCTTCATTACATTGCACCATGAGCCACGGAAGCCAATCAGTAACCAAAAACCTAACATAACGCGGGTACGCGAGGATCGTGCCTAAGTGGTGACCTCTCGCGCCCGCTGCTGGTTTAGACCATGCTCCGGGGCCAGACTGAACGGGAAGCCCTCACCTCCTTCTGCGAAACAGTCATGCTGATGCAGCGTCAAGCCTCGCGCCCCGGACAGGGACCCAGGCGTAGACGTCGAGAGTCGCAAGACGACTACCGGCCACCGTATGCGCGGGTCTGCGGACGGCGAGCGATGGGTAGCTCGCCGCCCGACTAGGACCAGGCCCGTGTCGACGGCACGTTCGTTTCACGCGCGCCTCAAAGAGCAGTCAGCACGTGACGGGGCCCTCTAGGGCTAATGCCTGCCAGGGTTGCGGAATAGTTCTAATAGTTACCGCAGCCCCAGAACATAAAGGGCAACCGAAGGAACAAGGGTGGGTTTTAGTCAGTAAAAGTCTGACACTCCCTCATGAGAAGTCATTTGATCAATTCCCATCCTTAAAAAACATAACGCAGGTGAAACTGCGGTATATACATATATAATATTAAACTCACTGACCAATATTAAACGCGTTTGTTATTAAACTAACTACAGGCATGAAACTTGGAGGGTTTATTCTTTGTGCAAAGAGTAAATAGCCACTAATAATTTAACATCTTAAGAGTTAAAATAGAGGACAGAAGTACGACATCCACGCAGGCGAAGCCGCGGGCGAAAGCTAGTAGTTAATAAAAATTAAACTGTACTGTTGCTGAACGGGAAAACCACACAATGTGATACAATTATTTGAGTAATAAATGTGGTTTCAGTAATAGTAATAACTTCATAATTTATAACATATGAGTAACCAATGTCTGTACTGTAAAGCCATTTATTGTACGTCTTATATATAATTATTCATAATTTGTTAAAAAACTTTAACACTCAAGTAAGCGCATGGGTGCAATTCACAAAGTTTGCTGCTTCATCTTAAAGATTTCAAATCATTACATAGTATAAAACAAAGTCGCTGTCTGTACCTATGTATGCTTGGTTCTTTAAAAATAAGCAACAGATTTTGATGCGTTTTTTTTAAAAGATAGAGTAATTCAAAAGGTAGGTTTAATACTTGCAAATAACAAAAAGGAAATCACAGATTTCCAAAGATTTATAATACCCGTGCGAAGCTGGGGTGAGCCGCTAGTCTACGTATTATGAAAAATATATTTACAAAAAAATAATTATAATTTTTTGTAAAAAAACTTACTGATTGGCTGACTGTTGATAAATAAATGCACAGCCCAAACTGCTGGTCCTAGAGACAAACTTTGAGGGTGTGTCCTTTTTGAAAAGTAGGTAATTATTAATAAAGAGTTTTTGGAAGTTCGACCCATAAATGGATGAAACAGGAAATGAAAATCCGAAATCTACGCGGGCGGAAGCTAGAGTATAAATAGCTAACTACTAACCGAACTCAACAATTCTTGTCCTGTTCAATGTTCAATGCGGTCAGATATAATTGAGAGGTAGTTATCCCTTTCAGCGTTTGAATTCGACTAAGTCTTGTATTTCATTTATAGCTGGTCTTTTCCAAGCCACTGTCTACTTTTTTTTGTCAAGTGAGCGCAAAAACCGATCCAACTAATTCTTCAATTCAAGGATTACCGAGGCAGTTTCAGTTGGTAAGAGTTCGGTGTCTAGTCCATAGCGATTTTCTTTTAGTCTAAAAAAAGTGTTGACAACACTATTTTATTCACATCCTCATTGTCACAAATTCACCTAGACTGGTCAAGTTAAAGTCATCAATACAATCAACAACTTGTCGTCATAACATTAGACTTGTAATCAGTCTGCCATATCTGTCACCTGTCATGATTTATGTTAGAAGTGGTTCAATGAAAAGGCTTGCTGCGGTGTAACTGCCATCACCTTTAGGGTCATAGCCAACCTCACCTGCACATGGTACACCCTGCTGAATCACTGACGAGGCTTTGACGGATCAGGTCTCTTTACAAACAGGAGACCTTCGCAGCCAAATTGCATATATTTTCTTCGGTTGAGATATTGTAAAATACACATGGCCGTGGCAGAATTGTGGTGTCTTTTCCTCAAGTAAAATTGAAAAAAAGTTGAAGGTGAAGTTAAAATAGTCTTGCTTGGTTGCTTTAGAGATGTTGGTTGTTATGAACTTAGGAATACCTTTTTACACTTAGTGGTATGTTACAATTCGTATAATAAGCTTTATAAATGTATACATACTACATTAAGTAAACCTAGAATGTCTCATAATTTACACAGGGGCAGTACTCAAATAAAACACTGAAAAACGGTTAACACAGTTTTTTTCTATATTTTCCCTTACTATGTCTATAGCAATAAATTATTATAGTTGTTAATTCAATATACTACCGTTAAAAATCTGTACATATTTACAAACAGTTCATACCTAACCTATATCACAGTTTACACAATTACAATAACTACGTAGCAAATGTAGGGAACCGTTGACTTCGAAATGAGCTTCTTTGTGCCGATACCTGAAATAAAAAATACAATCTCATTTTATTTACATTTAGGTAATACAATGATTTACACAAATTGCGAGTCGTAACAATAATTACACAGCAACTCGCGGCTTATTTTAGAAACTGTCTTAATACTAGTTTTGTGTAATTTTATTTGTAAATAAATTGCAAAATTATACGCTTGGGAATAACACTGTTAGCATTAATTAGAGCAATAACATGAATTAATGCTCCAGTTACTGTTAACGGTCGGTTACTTCACCTTTTTTTAATTACTTATTTATATTTGAGATATTTTGGACATTCCCGATAGGCGTCACTGTTCCTACTACACAGTAAAATATTGTGCTTTCCTAAAGGTACACTGGTGCCGATTCTCTTATTCACAAACTAACGTAAATTTATGTGTTAAGTGCATCTTTATCTTTCCATTTAATTAAGAAAAGGACAGAAGATAAAATATTAGTCAAGTCCTGTCAAATTTAGACACTCCATAGATAATTTAGACGCGATTTAAAAACATGGCGTCTAAATATACGTCAATTTTATTTAGGCGCTGTCTAATTTGACAGGATTAAACTAAAATGTATCTTCTGTCCTTTTCTTTAAGAAATGGAAAGTGAAAGATGCATTTAACTTAAAAGTTAAGTTTGTGAACAAAAGAATCAGCAGCATTGTCATTCATATAAGAAAGTAAAATTATCTGCCATGCCATATAGATCAATCAAGGAAAACATTGGTCATATATTATTTTCCTTTGACTTGATTTGTGTGTCTATCATTCCTGTGCCTGCATTAGTTATTGAAACTGAATAGAAAGAGTCGGTAACGTAAATGATAAAATGTCATTTTAACAACTTGGTTGAAATTAATGGACATCCGCACTGGGATTACGTATCTTGCAATAGCCGAGCGATCGCGATAATTTAGCAAAATTTTGCTGCTCAAACGTCAATTCAAAATACGTCACGTCAAATAGCAAACTAGCGATAGTGCTGCCTCTGTGGAGCAATCAGTTAACTAAAATATGCATTTTTCGTTTGGTGGTTTCGTATTTAGTATGGTTTTTAAGAGCAAAGTTAAGTTTTTTTTGTTAAAGGTGATATTTAATTAGTTCCAGCGATTGCTACTGAATCGTCATCGTAGCAATAAGTGCATTAGAACAATCAGCGAGCGAGTAGCAATCGGTTCATGCATAATACGATTTTTTTTGACGATCGCGCGGTGATCTCGCGATCACTGCGCAAATATTGCTCATTGCTGTTTCATAGGTAATAACCCCGTCGATATATCAGCTTTTCCTGATATAAAAGTTAAGAATACTAAAAAATCTTGTAACCGGCCCAGTACTTGTAGATTGTTGAACTTTTCTTGTTTAAATAAATACTAATAAATTGGTAATGGTGCTGATTTTCAGTTCACAAACTAAACAAAGTGCAATGATGAAATTCTAGTTCTTTAAGAAAAGAACAGTTGGAGGTTAGATTAGTCCTGTCAATATAGCTAGAGCCTGAAGCAAATCGACATATCTTTAGTGGCCATGTTTTTATTCGCGTAAAAATAAATTATCTACGTAGTAAGTTAATTTGACAGTACTGAACTAATATTTTATCTTCTGTCATTTTCCTAATGTACGAAAGAAAACGATGCACTGAATTTAAATTTAATTTAGTTTGTAAACTAGGGAATGGGCGCCAATGTTTGTATTTTTGATCTATAATATGACTTCCTAAACCCTTGATCAGATTGTGATGAAACTTTTTTAGGTAGTTCTGAGGAGTTTTATAACCAACTCTTGCAATTCATAAATAAAAAAGAAACAAGGTTGACCTCTTTTTAATATTAGATATAAATAGATTACATGCCAGCAGTGTACGAACGATTAAAGGTAAGCGAGTGTCTTTTATATTTTGAAAGATTGTTCTTTAAAATGTCAGAGCATTGTGTTATGTTACTTAGCTATAATGGTCATAATTAAAGATAATTACGATGATTTATTAGTCACCTTTTCAATTTATTCGTTTGCAAATGTCATGGCACGTGAGACTTAAGCGACTGTTATTGGTTTGGTTAACCAGGGAAGCAAAAACGTGAGCTAACTGCGACAGATTTTTAGACTTGGGTTTTTATATCAACGGTTTTTAGACTCATGCTATTAACTGTTGTTTAAACTGGTATTTGTTTATGTATATATTGCAGTTATTTATGTTGTTTTTATTTCATGTAATTTTGAGAAGAAAATGTATTGTTTTTGCACATGTGTTTATCCTCCACTGCAAAATGTCTCAATCAAATTATGGTTTGCTGGAAGAAAACTCATTAATGGGTTCAGCTCGCATTTGTATTTTTTTTTTTTTGCTATTATTATGTATTATTCTTCTTGTTTGTGTGCAAAAAAGAATATCAATATATAAAAATGGTGTCACCGCCTTTTTTTTTAAGATTAATAATGGGTTACATGCAGCGCGTTTACCTCAGTAATTGAAAGCGGTTCAAGTAATAAACGCATAGGGCCTTAGAACAGAACCTAGTAACTTCTTTGGTCTTTATAGATTATTTTCACTGACTATCTGCTATACATTATATTACCTGAATACTTTTCTGTCTAAAATTATTAATTATTACTATTACATAATTTATAAATTTGAATAAATAACTATCGTTTATTTTTTTCCTTTTCCTGTATTTATGACACAATATATTTGCACATTTTTTTTGTATTGTAACTAAACTTAACAAAACTAAACGGGCTTTAGGAATTGCTTGTTTTCTAACTTCATTTTACACCTTTTAGGAATTTTTCATTTTACACCTTTTAGGAAGGATAGCCGGCTGTCACTTGGTCGTCGAAATGTTAAGGAAAATATGCTGCAACTCACCACAATATCTTCATGAGGTTTATTGCCGCCAGTTGAACAGCAACTTGCACAAGTAGTCCCAGGTCACTAATCATCTAACTAATTTACTTGCATACATGAACTGTCTCTAGACATTTTCTTATAACTAGAGCTACCTCTGAGATCTGTCTATACACATATCTGCGACACCTGCGGACAAAGGAAATATTACATCAGATGTAACTTAACTCAAATTATGAACATTCACTTAATAAAACATTTACTTCGATCAGAAAAGTCTATAGAGTTTAAACCTTCGAACACACGTGATTTGAGACACAATAGAAACACAATAGCAGCCCGACAGCCGGCTGTCGCTTGGTCGTAGAAAGGTAATTTGAATCAGTAATCTTCCATAGGGCGTTATTCTCAAAGGTTCAAGAATTCACTGTTGTCGGTTTTGTTTCTTACATTCATTCCCAAGTAGTAAAAGCTTGGCTAGGAATATTTAACAGTTATCCCCTGTAAAATATTTCTTAGAAAGGAAACGAATACAAATATCTAAAATACTACATCCTGTATTAATAGTATCTCTCCACAGTATTGGCCGGCCAGCAAGAAGAGTCGTAAGTTGTGTTTTTTTTATGTAAATCTAGGTTCAATTAGTCTACAAAAACAATAATATGTTGTTAGCTGTCCCCGGCGGCTTCGTACACCCATAAAGTCATTAACTATTGCAGTAGTTTTTTTACGAGTACCTTGTACTTGCTGGAGGTATCGATCGTTGTTACATATATACTTAAGGCATAGCCTTAAGGGCTGATTTTTTAATCATCAGTTAACTTTTATCTGAGGAATAAATATGACAGTTTGACATATTTTCTATACAAAAGCTGTCAAAACGTCAAACATACTCTTTTAGTCTACAAAAACTATAATATGTTGTTAGCTGTCCCCGGCGGCTTCGTACACCCATAATGTCATTAACTATTGCAGTAGTTTCTTTATGAGTACCTTGTACTTGCTGGAGGTATCGATCGTTGTTACATATATACTTAGGCATAGCCTTAAGGGCTGATTTTTCAATCATCAGTTAACTTTTATCTGAAGAGTATGTTTGACGTTTTGACAGCTTTTGTATAGAAAATATGGCGATTGAAAAATCGGCCCTAAGTTAAATAAAATCTTTTTGACATTTCTCTTATTTATGAGTATTAATACTTGCTGGCAAAAAAACAGTTAACGAGTTGGTAACTTGGTATATTTTTCTTTCTTTTTGTATATATTTACTATAGTATTATTTGTAAGTTTTGTATAATATATATTGTTTTTAGATTTCATAGTTAAGATACTTATATTAAACGATGAACAGCTAGTATTAAATAAACTGGATCTATGCAAGTCGGATAAAAAAAATCTTACAAGTAATTGTTTTTATTAGCTGAACTTTGGACAAATGGACTCATAAAACGTGGAACATTTGAAACTAAGAACAATATAATCGTAAATTCTGGGAATAACACCCATAGGTATACATATTTATCTTTCACTAATATCTGATGAAGTAAACAATCTATTAATTATTGTTTAAAATTTCATGAAGCTTTATAATAATGCAATGTAACAAAATACGAAGAAAGCGCTCAGAAGAAATGCTAAACTATCATTAAGATTCGTGTGTGTTGGAAAAACATTGTAGGGTATTTAGCATGACAAAGGGTCCGTGCGCTTTGTGCCTCGAGCTCTGATGGCGTCCCGGTACATTTATACTTTATAGTTTTCTTACTATTCAGGATCACACAAAGTCATCAAACGTTGGTGGTCAGTGTCTGCCGCGTTATTGTTTAATAGTCACCATTTTTCTGTAACCTATGTATTACAAATAATAGATGGTATCTATCATAAAATGTTCCATTATAAATACAAACTTTGGAAAATTTATCAGCGGTAAAATGTCGTAATAAACCATACGAACATCACTTTCCTAATTTGGATATTACGAGAATTAAAATTTATTACTTTTATCATAAAACCGGCGATTCTTCTGTTAATAGATATTTGATGATCGCAATTATGATTTCGCAAAAATATAAAGTGTTTTATTGCAAATAATTCAATAAAGAAACCCCAAGGTTTATGAGGTTGAACGTTATATAATATCAAAAGTCTTGACCCGTTCTATTCACATCATGGATCAGTCGTTTTCTGCTTTTATCATGAGTCGGAAATTCTGCTGTATTTAATTTAGAATAGAATAGTTTTTTCTTTGCTCAGTTAGTAGGTGTACATGATAAGGATGTTCAGATTTGTATAAAGATCCTCTACTAACTACCTTAAATTAGGCATGCAAAACCATTTTATTTAGATTGGATTTAAGGGTTTTGATTGCATCATAGTAACTAGAGTCTAATAAGTATGTCAATTAAGAATAATACAAATAAATGTCATTAATAAATACCAAACAATATATAAAAGTAAGAAAACAAATGAACATGTCATTAATTATAAAACAATGTGTATTTTTGTAAGATTTTGGTTGCATCATAATAATTACAAAATAACATTTATTATATAAAATAAAAGATAATATATATTAAAGTCCAAAGTAATCGTTGAATAATGTAAAAACAAATAAATTCCATTCATATTTACAAAAACAATGTGTTAAAAAATATTATTTAGTTTCTCAGAGATTGAATAATAACATTTTGTTAGTTTAAAACAAATGTGTGAACTTCTAAGTAGGGAATTTTCATTGTTGACAAGAGCTCTCGACTAATACCAGCCAAGGTTACTAACATCCGTACTAATATTATAAATGCGAAAGTAACTCTGTCTGTCTGTCTCTTCTTCACGCCTTAACAACTGAACCGATTTGAATGAAATTTGGTACAGGTATTAATAGTCTGGGATCCGAGAAAGGACATAGAACAGTTTTCATCCCGGAAATTCCCCAGGAACGGGAACTATTATTCCACGTGGACGAAGTCGCGGGCAAAAGCTAGTTTTTAAATATAATAAATGACATTTTTAATCTTACAAATTATAGTACATTAGTAAAAGGATATCCATACTAATATTATAAATGGGAAAGTGTGTTTGTCTGTCTGTCTGTCTGTCTGTTTGTCTTTCTTTCACGGCAAAACGGAGCGACGAATTGACGTGATTTTTAAGTGAAGATAGTTGAAGGGATGGAGAGTAACATAGGCTACTTTTTGTCTCTTTCTAACGGGAGCGAAGCCGCGGGCAAAAGCTAGTTTTTAATAGATTTTATAAGTTGTCAGTAAAGACTTTTTTATGTTCTTTTCCTTTTCTCTATATTCAACTAAAATGACGCAGTAAAAAACTGTCGACTATAAACTTCGTACCAGGTAAAAATGTAAATGTCGAGTGCATTTGGCTAGAATAATATTATAAACGAGTATATAGGCGTATGAATTACCTGACTGAAAATTCAATCTTCGCCGAGTATGTCTCCGTTGTTACCAAGCCGCTAAAATGCATGATTTAGAAAATATTATCAAAAATAATCCGTATTTCTCTTGGTCTTAGTATTACTTGAGGACAACTTAGCCTATTTAATTTTTGTTTTTATTATTAAAAGTTTTCTAAAATCGTAAAAAAATCTGGGCCGAAGATCAGAAAAACTAAACGATAATCTTAACTTGAAGTTAGTCATAACTTCAAAAGACGCGGAGTGCGAAAAACAGCGGGCAAGAGCTAGATAAATATAATATTAATTTTATAAAATATACTTTATATTATAAAGCAGAAGAGTTTGTCAAAGGAGAATGGGCAAAAATGTATGGGACGTGGTACCCGCTCCAATAGTCATCATTAATATATCATTGAAAAGACATTTTGATGCACAAAAACGTCTACCATGGCGCTTGTCGCTATTCACGTTTGGGAAGCAGTAATCTCACCAAGTTTTATAAATGAGAATTCACTACAAACTATTTATATCAGTAAAATAAAGCTAGAATAAGATTGACTTAGACAATGCGACAATGAATGCTTGTTTTCTGACTTCTTTTAATAATAGACTAAAACACACTTAGGATTCTATTATTAAAGAAGTAAGAAAAAAAGCATTCTTTAAATAAAAATCATATATACATATAATCATATGCAATAAGTGAGTAGATTTAAAACATTACATATCGGCATCAACTAACAACCACCGAACACCGACGCCTCCCTCACTGCTCCTGCGCACACCCCACGCTCAGGAGCAGCGGGGCTCGAAGTCTAACCTAAAAGCGTTATTATAGAAAACTTGAACGGAAAAATGCAGAAAATATTACCTTGGTACCTACTCATTTTTTTAAGTAGAGTAAGTGGTACCTAATATACTCGAATGTGTATGTTTATCGGCGGGGCCACGGGACTGTCTAAATAGGTAACCGTGGCCCGGGAACGTAAATGGCAACCGAAGGAATAGGGTTTTTATTAGTTAGTAAGACTGTCGTTTATCTCCAAACGCAATCAGATTTGAGACTAGCGGCTATAGTAAATATTGCTCCTCTTGGTGAGACCTTTTAAACGACACTACAACTATATCTATTGGAGCCGGGTACCATTTTGCCCATTCTCCTTTCTTGAACAATCTCAAAAACTACTGATCCGAATAAAAAAAAAATATTTTTTTTGTTATGTTCATGTATTGAGAATGGCTATGTAATATCTCGCTACACCCTTCGGAAGTGGAGCAGTACACAAATACTTGGGTGTCTAAGCATAGTAACAACAAGTACTACGCCGAGTTAAAAAATAACTATAGGTAACCAACGAAGCCACCTAATAGCCTAATTTAATTTTAAAACAAAAATAAAATACATTATTGTATGTAGATCAGTATAATTTCTCAAAAAAAAACCTAACATTTTTGTATGTAGAACAATTACATTCCTGCGTGTATATTAGGTATCCTGTATTATGTTGTACGTTGACCTTTTAACGACCAAGCGACAGCCGGCTGTCGCGCTGCTATTGTCTTTCTATTGTGTCTCGAATCACGTGTGTTCGAAGGTTTAAAGCAGTGCAATACGAATCCCTTTACAAGCGGCAGATTTTGAAAAATTATTTGATACTAGGTACTTTTATGTATGGCCACTAAAGAAATAAAAATGCTGTGAAATAAAAGGAACGAGATGCGTATAATATTACGTGATTTTTAGTAGGTACAAATAGTTTTACAAACTATGTTGACTGTCACAAAACAACAAAATTCAATTCAAATCGAACACACAGTATTCTCTTTAGAAAAGGACACTCAACCATAGTGGTGTCGAGAGGTTGCATATCCTCACAAATGCCCTTTAGTGCGGTAAGCTTATAGCTCTAAGCAAACATTTATGGTCCTACTAGCAATGTTATACAAAATTATATTTATTGTTTTTGACTGATTTTTTTAAAAGAACTTATATAGTCTATATTAATATTACAAAGAGGAAGGATATATAGTTATATGTTAGTTTTGTATTTTTGTGTGTAACTAATAAACTCAAAAGGTACTGAACCGATTTTAAAATTTTTTTTCATTAGAAAGATACATTATCTCTGAGTAACATAGGCCAAAATAAAACCTAACGTAACGCCCTAACGTAACGCGGGTGAAACCGCGAGGAACAGCTAGTTAGTTATAAAAGGGCGCATTTTAAGATGCAAAATCGTTATCACTTTTCAATTTTTTTCCCAATTATTTTAGGGTCTGATGAATGATAATGATAAATTGACTGCATATCAGACCTCCACAACTCAGTTACTAGCTGAACCAAACCATGGTCTGATATTTTTTCTAATACGACTTTATGCTCTCGCAAAGGTCTCAAAAGTTCATCGGCACCAACTTGTAAATACTCATTGATTCAGCAAGTACTTCAATTATTCTAGGAATTATATATAAATATATTTCCCTGTTCAGTAGCTTATCTTTCAATTAGGTACATAACTAAAATGTTTTCCGCAACCATTTAAAATTATTGAGTTATGTATACCCATTCTAATATTAGACGGCTAAAAAGTTTGTTTGTTTGGTTGAACTCGCTAATCACAAGAAGTATTGGCTCGATATTTTTTTGTCTTCGTTTTTTCACTTATTGGTCCGTCTGGTTGTCTGACAAGACCCTTTATCTCAAAAAGGGAGTAGGGGTATGGTTGAAATGAAAACTATCCTATATACTCAGTGCTGCGGTTCCTTGAAGTTGTGAAAAATTCAAACAAGGAAATCAAAACTCATAGGGTACTTGTCGTTGGCCTAGAACCAAGAAATTGGGCTCGATGCAATTTCATATAGCACCAGTAAAGAAAAGATCTGAAAATCTGAATTTGTTCTTGCATCAAAAAAAAAAATACTGTAACAAGATTTCTTTACCTACAAGTATGTATGGAACCAGGGATATAAAAATAGTTTTATCAAATCAAAATTCTTGATTTTGTTTAAAATTAACTTTTTGGGTTAGATAGGGGTTGGTCGGGGTTGCATTCGGACAAAATGGTATTTAGGGGAACTAATTATATTTTTTAACTACTAGAACATTTTTAAAAGTACCTCGTGATCAGTAAAAAGGAAAAGGAACATTTCAAGACCCAAGAAATATGCTGTTAACCCCTCAGTGTTTACAAGCATGATTGTTATTTATGTCTTACTAGCTTCTGCCCGCGGCTTCGCTCGCGTTAGAAAAGTAAAACAAAAGTAGCCTATGTTACTCTCCATCCCTTCAACTACATATCTCCACTTAAAAAATCACGTCAAGTCGTCGCTCCGTTTTGCCGTGAAAGAAAGGCAAACATACAGACATACAGACAGACATACACACTTAGTATGGATGGATGATGATCAAGGTTTCTATTGTGAACAAGGAACGCTATTAGTTTCCCGAGGTCGGGATTTAGCACAGTATTAAAAGGCTTTTACTTGCCATTTCATAGTTTGTGAAGAGCATTTTTCACATGCATACAGTAAATTTTTGTGATATTTAAGGGTACTTAGAAGCGATTTTTGGAAAGTAAATCCCTAATGAAGAAAAATAGAAGATACGTTTGTATTAAAATGGGTAGCGAAATCGCAAGAAATAATCAGTAATTATTATTAGTCTGAAATCCACTTGGAACAAGGGTGTTGATCAATGCTCGTGTATGAAAAAGCCTTTGTCATGCAGTGGGACAATTTTACTAATATTAGTTACTCATAGTTACACTGTCATATACTTATGAATTTAATTTTGGTGTTCTCTTTATTGATCGTGTTTCAATTTGTTTAGTTATTTTTAAATACTAGCTATCCCGCCGTGGTAACACCCCCTAAAAACGAACTCGTCGGCTTCATAATATTTGTATTTGATAGAATTGTGCAAAGCTTTTCTGCATTGGGGCTATAAGACCCCATACAAGCTAAGCTATTATGAGGGGAAGTTTGCTAGTGCGACCTGTCATGTGATATTGTTGCTGACAATCTGTGTTACAAGATCTGCGCCATTGTTTGTCCGCATCGTATTAAGATGCTGTGGGGAACATTGTTCCTCGACATGTTTTATCAACTTTGTTTATAATGTACTAGCTTCTGCCCGCGGCTTCGCTCGCGTTAGAAAGAGACAAAAAGTAGCCTATGTTACTCTTCATCCCTTCAACTATCTCCACTTAAAAAATCACGTCAATTCGTCGCTCCGTTTTGCCGTGAAAGAAAGATAAACATACAGACAGACAGACAGACACACTTTCCCATTTATAATATTAGTATGGATACGCGGTCTCAGGTTTACGCAATGACTAGTGGGATAAATTAATAATTTTATTTTTGATTAGTCATTTCAGGCAAGACAAGTATGTTTCACATTCACTAATAATATACAACTTCCTCAAACTAACATAAACGAACAAACGCAAAAGAGGTAACAAGACATTAACTTTTTCATGCTCAATAAAAAGTAGTAATGAGCTTCAGAAAACGTAACAAAGGCAGAAGCGTAAATGAGGTATTTTTATTTGTGTAGTTTTAGATTATTTTGGTTAAATAATAAATACCAATTTTGAAGTTTTGTTTTATTGTTGACTTTTTAGAAACACTTATTATTACCATATTAAGGTTTGAGGAAATTTTGTAACCATCTCATTCAACTAAAGTTGTTACTCAAGGTTTGTTACTCAATCATACAAAAACTACTGAACACATTGTAATATCACATCATCATCTACCTCTAGCCTTCTCCTAATTATGTTGGGCTCGGCTTTCAGCCTAACCGGATTCAGCTGGATACCAGTGATTTACGTGAAGCGACTGCCTATCAGACCTCCACATCCCAGTAACTAGACGACAGATACCCCTTGGTTAGATTGATCAGACTATCTGGCTTCTGACACTTCTGACTACCCGAAATGACTGTCCAAATTGTACAATGACAACAATTTTAATGTCAGATTATCAAACCGATCTGGACATACGGGATTCAGCTTTGGAGCTCAGCTAGCAACAGCAACATTGAGATAATGAAGACGTTCCAAAGCAAAACAATAAGGAGCATGCTTAATATACCCGACATATTAGCAACAAATACAAGGTATATAGACATCAAAATAAAAACTGTCAAGCAAGTAATAGAACCTAACCGCAGAAGCTGCCAGAGTAGATTGCTTAGACACAAAAACGATCTTGCTGCTCAGCTACAAGGCCATGGAAGTCTTATATTCTCCCGACTGAAACGTCATAGCATACAAGGAATAGCACCAAGATTTGTAGACAATGAATGAGAGACAGACAACTCACTGGACAAGTCTCTCAGATAGATGACAAATAGAAATCTTCAGCCAACTTATTGAACTGTTGTCAATTAGGCAGATTGCCAAGAATAGTATCCAAAAAAAAATGACACATAAGTTACCTAGAATGGAGCGAGAACGGAGCTAAATCAAAGAGCTTACTTAACGAGATTGAAACCGTAAGACCATCTTGCGAACTTATTACTGCTTGTTAACTGTAATTTATTTATTTTCAGGAGAAACAGGACTTTTATTAGTACCTGATAATGACTTATTTATTATGGCATAATGTTACAATATGATCTGAATTTCATTTTAATGAAATTTAACTGAATTTTATAAAAGTAGCGGCTTTTGTATTCCTAATGTACCTTTTCTGTATAAACTAATTTCTGTTTAACTCCCGACGAAAAGGGGTGTTATAAGTTTAAGCACTAGTGTGTGTCTCTCTGACTGTCTGTCTTTGGCACCGTTAAACTGATAAACCGATTTAGATGCATTTTTAATATTTGAAAGTAAGATATCTAGCGATGGTTTTTAGTCTTTTGTTAGTACAATCGCGATCTTAATAACTTCGTGGACGGTTTTTTACACTTGTTATTTGAAACGGTAAGTACGTTTCTGATGTAGTTCCATATTAATTTTGTGAACATCTATGGGGATAAATAATGTAACTCTTTATTATAGAATGTTCACTATAATATGGGTTGTGATTGGGGTATTAGTACAGATGAACAAAGATAATTGCTGGCTAGTAGACTTCGAAGATACCCCAAGGAGCTTCTCAATTTATGCATGTTAGGGTACAAAATGGGATATGATGTGGAAGATCAATACTACACGATTGGGGATTAGGGGTTTAGTCTTACAGATTCAAAATTGATGGTTTGGACCAGTACTAGGTCTTATGCGTCGAAGAAGTAGTGAAGTAAACTTTGAAGTCGGTGATAATACGAAATCAAAATAGGAACCAAAGCCGCCAATTTCCGAAACTATTTTTCATTTCATATTTTTATTTTGTAGTTTCTAATGGTTGTAGGCCACAAAGAGAAGAAATACCTAAATGTAAATTATGTATTTATTGTAATCGAATTATTTATCTCAATGTACTATTTGATTTTCCTCAAAGATAGTCTGAAAATATTTAAGTCTTATTGGACTTAAGCAAGCTTTATGGTTTGCTATGGATGGAGTACAGTCCATCAATTGGGTGTATCGGCTCTAAGTACAGTTTAAAAATATGAAAGAAATAATGTGATGTACTTACCATTCATGAATTAAGCGTATAATGTGAGAATTGACTTGTATCTCGCCACGTCCATAAGGGAGGCAAGCAGGACTGTTGCAAGCCGGCCAGCAGCTCGGCGTGGTACCTCTGCGCTGCCAGCAGGTAGGGCGGCGGCAGCGGCAGCGGGCAGTGCGGCGGCAGCGGCGGCGGCGCGGGGGGCGAGGGGGACGAGCGCCGCGGCTCCGGCTCCAGCAGCGCGTCGATCGTGAACGCTCTCCGCGGCCGGGGACCCAGCGGCAGCAGGGCCGTAGTGTCTACTGGCTCGGCCGGCTCAGGGCTGGGCCTCGAAATGTACGTCGATGCTGGGCTGTACATGCTTGTGTTTGCCATCGTCACCGGGGGCGGAGCAGCACCAGCCTGTCGCGCCAAGAACGCTCTGTTAAAACTGGCCAAAGCTGCTAATTCTGCATTCAAACTGTCCTTCTCTCCTTTGTGCAGCTTGAATCTCTTGCGCCTCCTGAGCAGCGAGCCGTTCTCGAACATGTCGAAGGCCTGCGGGTGCAGCGTCCAGTAGGCGCCCTTGCCGGGCCGGTCCGGGCGGCGCGGCACCTTCACGAAGCAGTCGTTGAAGGAGAGGTTGTGCCGCAGCGAGTTCTGCCAGCGCTGCGTGTTGCGCCGGTAGTACGGGAAGCGGTCCGTGATGAACCGGTAGATCTCCGACAGCGGCAGCATGCGCTCCGGGGAGCTCCAGATTGCCATCGCCGTCAGGGCTATATAGGAAAACGGCGGTTTTTGGTCACCGTAAGACTCACGTGTCGGCCGAGGCATCTTTTCGCACAATACTGTTCTGTAAAGCCAAGTTTGTCACCTCCGATGGAAAACTTGGGCGACACGTCTCTCACAGTGGAGTGGAAGATAAGGACTGGGTGAGTGAGCGAGACTGCGCGCGCGAGACGGGAGTGGCGCGCGCTCGGCGCCGCCCTGCCGCTCGCCCGCCAATCGCGTGCTTCTAAGTTTGTTTGTTGTTTTTGTCGGCTCCGGACCCGTTACAGAGGAATTTAAATTGTTATCACGTTTACATTATACAAAATTTATTCGACACCGACAACAGCTTGAGCTTGTTTCGAAATTGCAATGATTAAAGTAGTAGATACTTATTGATGGTGCGGGAGAGAGAGAGGGAAAGAAATGATGTGTAGCGCTGTACATACATATATGCTTAGTGACTAGAACACGTTCATAGTTTTGTTAAATAGACAGAAGCTTCGATCTATTCAGACATGATTGGTCAAGACGAGATGGATAATGAGAAGGTATGACATGATATGTAATTTAATCAGATTATCAAATTTAATTAAGATAACTTTATGTTGGCGTGACAGGTAAGCACTATCACTATTACTTATTGAACAAATATTATAGATATTGGGAAACTATGGTAGTGACTCGCACAATAAGAGTATAAAAAAGTATATACATCTGCGCTTATTGGTCATTGGTTGTCTGGAAGAAATTGCTTTTTAGCGATAAGGCCGCCTATTGTACTCTTGCATATTTGTTTGTATTGTCCTTTACTGTTTTTGTCCTATTGGTGTACAATAAAGAATATTCTATCTATTTATCTATCAGTTTTAATGAGCAAATGTGCTTACAGTGCCTTGTTAAGGTGATCTGTGAGTAACAGTCTGCAGTCATTATCTAGCAGTATGCGCAGGCGCACAGCTTTGCCTGCTGTGCTTCCATCTTAGTTCATCAGACACCTAAATTTTTTGCTTAGGTATTAAAACTGACTGGGTTATTTATATATCTATGCACAGCCTAAACAGCTGGTCCTAGATAGGTGAAACATGGAGGGTATGTTTTTTGTGAAGAGTAAGAAAATTCCAATCCCAAAGGAGTACAAATAGGGGATAGAAAAGTTTCTATCCCTATTTTAAAGGGGCGAAAACTAGCCCGTTTTATTTTTATCGTCTATTCATAAAATTTTGACACAGATATACTTAATGGATCTAGGAGGATATTGCCTGTTTTCTAATATACTCCACCTGAATTCCCTATAACCGACATTTAGATGGACGATCGCGGGCAGAAACTATAAGCCATAAATAAATGTTACTCACATTTTAGAACATTTCTTTCATCGACATAGGGAAACCGAGTGACCGCTAAGTCTAAGTGGATGCGGGGCTAGTTAGTCATTCCCGCATCGCTAAGATCTCCGCCATCGCTCGGAGCGGCTAAAATACCGGGTTCCGTAATACTGGAGTAGCTACGGTTTAAAACGAAGCGATCAGGTGCGAATGTTGACGTATTGCTTGTATAAATTAACCAAAGACCTATCTTTAGGTGGCGTGTCCTAGTTAACAGTTGCAGATTGTAATCTAAGGACCATCATCTGTCAGTCTGTATGTTCAGTGGAGTGCTTCATCACACTTTTTCAAGTTCTTGACTTCGTTAAGTTTAACGGACATTTTTATGGAAGTATGACAGGCGATTTTTTCGCTATAAGTATATTAATTTTTTTAAAGACTACTTTTTACTCCCTTCGTTTTTCTTTACAAATTTTGTAAAGATCTGACAGATTTATAGTGGAAATCTTTAATAACGGAAAGTACTTGTCGCGATTTTTCAACTTTGTTAGGGATCGGTTTTTAGTCTAATTAAACCTGGTGCGGCTGCCAATCGGACCTACACAGCCAAGTTACTGGGTAACGTTCCCTGAAGAATATCATAGTCAGAAGTCATATACTTCTGACTGTGACTTATTAATGAAAACTGGGACCAATTAAATTAAAAGCCGGCGACTGAAAAGAGTAACCCAAGATCCTAGGATCTTATGCTGCTCTTTTGTTTACCTACACGATGAAATTCGTTAGCATATTATTATTTTTTTAAAAATAATCCAAATCGTATGTCTTTTTTTTTTTTTTTTTGGTGAGTGGGAAATCATCCAATGACTGTTCCCGTCCTGGGTGCGGCGGGAGGGCGTGTCAGACTCTTACTGACTAAAACCCACTCATGTTCCTTCGATTGCCCTTTATGTTCCGAGGTCACGGTAACTATTATAAACATTCCGCAACCCCGGCAGGAAATCGTATGTCTCAAAAACCTAAAAATTATTAGATAAAAAAAATCTGAATTGAACTCAGCCGTTGAGCTCAGTGATAGATAAATTTTTACCCACGACATCATTTCTGGACATGGGGTTCTCCCAAGACGCACCATTTAACTCAATCTTCCGTAACACGTATCCAGAAGCTATCAGCTGCTTTTCACAAGGACATCGACTTCGTTCGCACGTAATTTTATGGTGTATAACACTCAGAAATAATGTAGTTTTCTATCAGCGACAGAAAAACGGAACTGCTATTTCAGAGATTACCACCCTACAATCAAAATAAGAAAATTTTAACTTCTTTTTCATATTAGTGCAGATTAAGTATAGAAAATTATAATTTGAACAACGGTCATTTCACATTCACTTTACCACTGATCATGATCACAGGCAATACGATACTGTTGTAAACTGATATCTGTCTGGTTAGTTAGGAAAGAACTGCACAAAGTGGTCCGAATATATAATTACTGGTGTGGTTAAATGAAGACGTCTGTATGTTAATTACAAAACTTAATGCACGCCTTTTACGACTGTTTGCGATAACCCGATACCTTGCTTAATGAGCGGTTAATGATCAAATGTAACGGACTTTAAAAACCAAGTACGAAAATGTAATAACGATATCTTCCTACGCTTATTTCTTATTTGCCATAGCATAGTCGTTAAAATCGAATCATTTAAAACCTTAGAATTGAGTAACGTGTTTATAAACAAATATCTAAGTATGCAACTTGATTATGAAGTGCAATATATTTTCCTATAGCTACTTAGGTATATACGTGGTAAATCGTGGTAAACTAGATCCACTCACGTGCAGTTTTTTCATTTTGCTGTAATCTGGTCTCGGGAATCACGTCATTTGTAAGTAAGGCACCGCCTTTGATCTCGCCGCCGATAGATGTAATAGAGGCGTACATCGTTCCATCGATCTATAGGCTAACCACGTCTCGCCAAATTGTCGGCGTCTGCGCAAATAGCTCCATTAAATTCAATCGGTCGCTGAGCAACAAGACAGAAGCGTCACTTACGCGTCTCCTATATAATTTAGGAGTATTAACGTAACACATAAGGTACAGGACCGCAAGGTGAATCCTGGTGCTTTGTATTCCAAATATGTCTCGACTCATCGTCCATGGGATCACATCGTGCTCGCGCAGAAACGTTACAGCAGTCATAAAATCTAAAATGGCCTCCTTGGCAACAATAAGCCGACCCGAAACGAATTCGGTTTATTAAATGTAAGCTTGCGTATAATTACAACACGCATTTTGATGTATGCCTAAAGACGTCTTTAGGCATACGTTATAAAGTTTAATCACTAGGTATTGGTATAACGTTGTGCGGAGTTACAATGTTCGTCTGTAATCCTTCTGTCTGTAATCTTCTTCTATAATGCTAACACATTTCCTATTAGGTACATTTTAGACAGCTGGTAATAAACTTATGGTTTAGGTTAAACTTCGAAATGTTACTTGCCATTACAATAATTTTAATTCCATACAAAGTGTGAACAACATGTGAGAAGCGTGTCCCAATGGTTAAGACACCCTCATTTTTGTGACTGCGGATTCGAATTCAAGCAAGTATTAATGTTATTTTATCATTTCATATGTACGTACATACTTACTTTTTAAATTTTATCTAAGTTAATACTGACATTCTGTTGTCTATGGAAAGCTGGTAATGTCATTTGTAGATCATTGACGGTTGTTAAAGAGAGTTAGAAACCAGAAAGACTGACAGGGCCATCGTGTTAACCAGTAAATGGATTGTAGACAATGATATTAAGTAAAAAGGTGATTGTAAAGGTCTGACAGAGAATTGCTCAATGTGAAATTTCAATAATCAGCTTGATCCTATCATAATCTTACTAATATTATAAATGCGAAAGTAACTCTGTCTGTCTGTCTGTCTGTCTTTCTGTCTGTCTGTCTGTCTGTCTGTCTGTCTGTCTGTCTCTTCTTCACGCCTAAACCACTGAACCGATTTGAATGAAATTTGGTTCAGATATAGTCTGGGACCCGAGAAAGGACATAGGATAGTTTTCATCCCGGAAATCCCCCGGGAACGGGAACTATTATTCCACGCGGACGAAGTCGCGGGCAAAAGCTAGTTAGAAATAAACTAGGGAAAGACGATGTTGAAAAAAATTTGTAATATTCCACACAGAAATTACTATTAAACGTCATGTTCGGTTATAAATCATTCAGTAAAAAGTTTACAAAAGTCGCGTTACAAACAGTGCGCAGGGGAAACACAATTACAATTGCATTGTACTGTCTTTTAGTCACGGCGACGCGATTCTGTACAGACATGACACGCATTACACGACAAACTGTACAATTAAATAGTTATTTTAAAATGATTCTTTACAATGAAATAATTAATAACTGTATCGTTGTGGTTTATATTCAATTACAATCCTTTTAAGCCAACCAGACCCTTTTTTAAGTGGGAAGGGAGTTTCGTCATTGTATGTATTTTATGTAAGAATTTCTATAATACGACCAACACAACAAAATTAGATGAGACGTTTGTCATCTTTTCTCACCATTCAAACATACCAAAGAAATAAAAAATTGTTTTATTTTTTATTGCCGTTGCCTCTGTTCTTTGTGTAATAATTATAATTCAGTAGGAACTATGAATTTTATGATAAAGTTTGCAATACGGTATTTGACACTATTGACCGATAAATCTAAGACATATTTTTCGCATCGGATTTGTTTTTAATTTACTGTAAAATTAGATTTTTAATTGCTTTAAAATCAATAAATAGTTAGTCAATAGGGTTGCTAGCTTGTGACGTCACAAGCTGGTATTGGCATACAAAGTCTATAGGAGAATTGCGTTTTGACAGCTCATAAAAAGTACGTCAATTGATGATGGTGTCAAATACCGGATTGTTAGTTACATGGTGTAACGAATTGTTGAGTGAATCTCAGCTCTCATAGCCATATTATTGGGTAATCTGTATTTAGTAGAGACAGTTTTCACGCTGTATTTTAGTATCTTAATAATACTTATTTCATACTGAAGTTTAAACCTTCGAACACACGTGATATACAAGACACAATAGAAAGCCATTGGTGCCGATCCTCTTATTCACAAACTGACTTAAATTTAAGTTAAGTGCATCTTTCTCTTTCCATTTAATTAAGAAAAGGACAGGAGATAAAATATTAGTTAAGTCCTGTCAAATTTAGACACTCCTTAGGTAATTTAGACGCGATTTTAAAACATGGCGTTTAAATATACGTCAATTTTCTTCAGCCGCTGTCTAACTATAATGTCTCTAATTCTGTCCTTTTCTTTAAGAAATGGACTGGAACTTAAATTTAGTTCGAGTTTGAGAGAATCGGCACCAATAGCAGCCCGACAGCCGGCTGTCGCTTGGTGGTTGAAAGGTTACTTATTCCCTTCCTATTAAATAAAACAAATTACAAAATAAAGCGTTTAAAGTTGCGGAATGTTTATAATAGCTACCGTGACCCTGGAACATAAAGGGCAATCGAAGGAACATGAGTGGGTTTTAGTCAGTAAGAGTCTGACACGCCCTCCCGCCGCACCCAGGACGGGAGCAGTCATTGGATGATTTCCCACTCACCAAAAAAAAAAGCGTTTAAAAATTAAAATTTTATGATACAGATAAAAATGAAAACTGTTTCAGTGGTGAGTCGAATGTATCAATAATTGGTGAATGTGTGTGCATTTGTTTATCTAATAAGAAATAATATGGTTACGATCGTCTCCTTTTCAGCCTTTTATTCAAGAAGGAAACACGGATGGCGATTTGCTGTGGTCAGACAGTATTTGAATGTGATATTGTATAGAAACTAAAATCGAAGTACAAAATAATGGTGTGCTATGTGACTCACAAAAATACCAGTCATGGGTACTAATATTATAGCACAACGAAACACGGTGAATTTGTTCCCAGGCTCTAACTAAAACAACTACGAATAGCCATTTAAATTCGTTCAGCAGTTTTGAGTGATTTGCGAACAAACAAAGGAATTGACGAAAACAAAACGAATCGATATCAGTTTTAGTTCCCTATCTAACTTGTTAATTGTGTACTTACACGCGTATATGTTTTCCTAGCGTTAGAAGATTTTGGTAAGAAAATTGTTGATTATATTTTTGCAAAATAATGGTGAAGATCCTATGTTTGGGAGACATAATATCATTTCAGAACAAACGAGAATTAGGTGAATATGATTTCCCCAAACATTTCATGTCATTGGTGCCGATTCTCTTATTCACAAACTAACGTAAATTTA
Organism: Athetis lepigone; assembly: GCA_033675125.1. Taxonomy (NCBI): domain Eukaryota; kingdom Metazoa; phylum Arthropoda; class Insecta; order Lepidoptera; family Noctuidae; genus Athetis; species Athetis lepigone. The sequence continues at coordinate 17,210,200 of CM066232.1, forward strand.
AGTTAAGTGCATTTTTCTCTTTCCATTTAATTAAGAAAAGGACAGAAGACAAAATATTAGTTAAGTCCTGTCAAATTTAGACACTCCATAATAATTTAGACGCGATTTAAAAACATCGCGTCTAAATATACGTCAATTTTCTTTAGGCGCTGTCTAATTTGACAGGATTAAACTAAAATGTATCTTCTGTCCTTTTCTTTAAGAAATGGAAACAGAAAGATGCAGTTAACTTAAATTTAGTTAAGTTTGTGAACAAGATAATCAGCTCCATTGTCGGGGTCTATGAAATTGCCGATTTGTACTTAAAATCAAAACTGTTAATTTTAATAATTTTTAACAAATTTGTTTAATTAAATAGTTACCATTATTATCTATACATTGCTGCCATCTAATATGAAGAATTTAATAGAAATTATGCCTTTGAGATAGAACTCTGAGAGATCCTCAGAGTTCTATCTCAATAGCATAATTTCTATATCAGACTGCACAAACTGTGTGAAAGCATTTTGTACTGCCTCCTGGGAAGAAAACTTCTTGTCACGTAGATAATTGTCCATGGTAGCCTGTTGGAGCAAGGTCTGGCGAATACGGAGGATGACAAAGAGTTTCTAACTGCAGTTCCTAAAGGGTTAAAATAGTTTCTCGTGCTGTATGAGATCCGCGTTATCATGGAGCAATAATGGTGAAGATCGTTCATGAGTCGGGGCTGTTTTACTGCTAGTTTTGCCAGCATTGGTCGGAGTTCGGCACAATAGACATCAACGTAATTGCTTGACCAGATCGGAGAAAACTATATCTGTGACTATAGTGAATAACACCATGCTAAGACCACCAAACAGTTACCATTACTTTTTTATTGGTAAGTTTTGCTTTAGGACACTGTTGAGGTGTTTGACCTGGGGTCAGCCATTGCATTTTTCTTTTACGGTCATCATAAAGAATCTGGGGGCAAGGTCGTGCCCCCGCCAAGACAAGCAAGCGAAGTGCAAGGGCACCACCTACCTTTTCTCGAAGTGTTTCGTCATTTTCCACTTTTCATGACATGTCCCAATTCGATTCAATATTCATTCATTGACGCAAATGAGTCAATATTGTGGGTAAGGTAACGTCAAACCATACTGCTAATTCCTGGGTAGTTTGACAAGGCTTACACCATCTCTCTTAATTCATAGTTATTCCTGTGGTTTTCCTCGTGGCTCGTTCTTCAAGTCGAAGTTTCCATCACGAAAGCGTTTAAACCAAAATCGCACGGTGCGTTCATTAGCAGACCCCTCTCCAAATGCAACATTGATATTGCGGGCTGTTCCTGCCGCGTAACTTCCGCGTCGGAGCTCGTATTCAAAAATCACTCGAATTTTCGCCGTATCCAACTTTCTTGTCTGAGTTGAACAACAAAAACTATTGAAAGTCAATATTTAAATGTTTCACATTTTATAGAAGAAGAACATCATAGAAACCATGTGAAGAAAGTTTCATTCGAAAACCCCAAACCATGAAGTTTCTACGTCAATTCAAAGAACCTATTAAATTATAAAACGGGAATTTCATACTTTAACCCCTAATATTTCGGTTTGGATTGTCTACATCGCCATCTTTTTCTGAATATTTTTTTTGGACAAGTTAATAGTTGACCAGTTTTGTAGCCTTTCGCCCTTAACCAATAATGTATCAATCACCGATAATAAAGTAATTGGATCATTAGTCACACAGATTACAAAGAAAAATCCTCTTTATTATTTTAGTAACAAAAATATACTTTTTCTTTCTAAATACATCTATTTAAAAGAAAAAGATTTTTTATGTGGAATGTGTCGTATTTTGCTCAAAAAAGATACAATACCGTAGAACCCTATCAAATTCTGCAAGGCTCTCAGCCTGTTTTCTCAAAGAAATGTTTTGTTTCCGTGCCAAAATATATCCAGAATAAGTTTGTGACTGTAGCCTTCTTTTAAGCAAATAATGCCTGTAGTACGATCAACGGTCAAATGTTTGAGGTCTCCTACTTTAAACAATTGACTGTTAATCGTAAAGTTTGTGAAATGGGGTTCTTTTCATCAAGAATATCATATTTAATATTTTACTAGAAATAAAAACCTTTTTTATTGTTTTTACAAAATATAGAGAGTACAAAGTTATTTGTCAATATTAAAAAATATTTCCATTTATTTTAAAGTCGTGAAACACAAGGCATCTATGTACTTAAAACGGTGACATAAGAGTTACTTTACGAACCAGAGTTTTAAAAATATGTTTACATAATACACCAGTTATGTAAATTAATGAATATTTAAAAAACAAACATTATAATAAATCGAATTGTTTACTTTCTTATTTTAATAAATTAATTCATGTTATTTGCATAAAAACATATTTTATCTTTAGCAGTCGGTGGTTTTGGTTCTTTTTGATATTTTGCCAAAACTAAATTATTATAGTTTATATTTACCAGTTGTTTTAATTTGACGTTTTTAAAATTCCATACCTCAAAAAAAAACTCAAACTCAAAATTATTTATTCAATTAAACCATTTACAGGTACTTTTGAATTGTCAAGAAGTCAGTCAGTTTCAACAAAGTGAAGCTATTTGCTCGTTCCAAAACAGTAGGTTTCTATGGAGAAGAACGAGTAAGAAACTCCAAGAACACTCTTTTAAAATCAGTTTCAATATAACAATATTAAATGGTTGCATTATTCAATTAAATGTAGGTACAATGTGAGAACAATGTATACCTAAATTTCCATTTTGAGAACAATATATTTAAAAAAAAACCGTATACCTTATAGGATCATTTGGCGCTCTGTCTGCCTATCTGTTAAGACCTTTTATCTAGAGAACGCATGAAAGTAGTTGAAATGATCACTTCTATTATTTTATTATTTATTTATCTTTAAATCACAAAGTAAATTATAATATAAGGTAAGCCCTACAAAACCGTTGCAATGGTTTGACTGTGGAGTTTAGGGAAAAAAGGTATTTCGACACTGTCAATGGAAACCAAAATTTAAAAGGTACCGCTGACCGCCGCTGACCTAGAACTATGAAAGGCACGAAGCATGTCATATAGAATCATTTAAGGATAAAATCTGAAAACGACAGTAGCAGGATGTCAAAAAAAATACTTTAACAAATTTTCTTTCCCTGCTATGTACGGAACCCTCGGTGTGTCCAACTCGCATTTGGGCGGTTTTTTTTTAATTTATTTTCGTTCCTACTTCTTTTCGTCCAAATCCATTAAGAAAACGTTAAAGTCTAAATAATAAGCCAGCATTGATTCACTTTCCACAGAATACTCATTTAAAAATGATATTTGTAATGAACTAATAATTACATTTGATCATCAATATAATAATGAAATGACAAAACGTGTACTGATCGTTTTCGGGAGAAAGGATTTACTACAAAGGATCTTTACAAAATAAAATTGAAACTTTGACAATAAAATACCCGTCTAAATATTGTTTTTTAAATCGGTTCAGTATTGACGAAAACATACAAAACACCAATGACAAAACATACAAAAATTCAACCAAGACGAACAAAGAACCGCTTGTTATTTATGTTCGTTAAAAAGCAGCTTTTATCCTTCATGGGGTTCAAGCGTACTTCCAAATTTCATCATAATCAGTTTACTGGCTTAGCCGTAAAAGTGTATGATTGACAGACAGAAAATTAGTACGAATGGAGATATGGAGTTACGACTACTAGTCATCCATAGACCTCTGTCAGTGACGATCCCCGTCTTTCACCACTCAGAGCGCGATGGCAAATAAAAAAAAACACTTTGGATGGAGAGTATCCTTACTAAAAAGAAGATATTATTTATTGTTAAAATAGTAAACTTATTGATTGACTGACTGGATGATAAATCAATGCACAGCCCAAAATAGTAAGTTTAAGAGTAAGTTTTGGAAATTCGGCCCCTAAAGTTGCAAAACAGTGAATGGCCATTCGACATACATGCGGGTGAAGCCGCGGGCAATAGCTAGTTCATTTTATAAATTGCTATTGGAAAAATTTTACTATGGCTCTTAGTCATTTAGTGGAGGATAGCGCGAATCGTGTTTGTTTCCTTGATCCTTGTTGTGTGTTGGAGAAGCGACTCTATGGTGGGTTTTAGTCAGAAAGAGTCTGAAAGCATTGCTCACTTCAGGAATTCACGATAATTCTCCACACCAAACAATAACAAGTACTTGTTCGGTTAAATATTGTAGTTGCTCTCTAATATGTCCTATTTCGTGTATATATACATAATTATATCGGATGTATCTGGAAGTTCTGTAAAGATTATGATGACCTGTTTTCACAAATGAAACATATACACAAAAAGAAACGATATGGTTATTATCTCAGCGATCGCTGTCACCTGTTGCAGTATCCCATGGAGTCAATCATAGCACCTCGCTCGCTAGGATCTCCTAATGATGAGCCTTTGTGGTCGCCGCCTGGACACAAGGCGAAAAAAATTAAACACCTCTACCTTGTTATTAAGTGTGAATTCTACAAATTGTTCACAAATATTTGCGTCTACCTGGGCTTTTTACCAACATTTGTTACATTTAGCGTGACCGAATCAAGGACACCATAAAAGCTCTATATGATTAAGCACGGTGAATTAACGATGGTACTTTAATACATATCGGATCTTACACGGATTTTTTAAATTGTTGTGTGTGAGATTCTGAAAACAAAGTTATTGAGTGCCTTGTGTTTTATTTTAATTCTTTGTTAATTTAGACATTTTAAAAAATAACGTCAAGAAATCTGGATGGTAACTAAGTACTAAGCAAAATGTTTTCAACGATAGAAGTTAATCAATTTCGGAAATCTATTTTCAAGCAAATTGTTTGAATACATTATTATATTGAGTGTGAATACAAGTCTATAGTATGGTAATTTCTTATCTCGTAAATTGCCGCCCTGCCTCGAATGCTCATCTGACTGTTTAGCAGGTTATTTTCTAATACTCGTATAACGTCCTTTTTATTGAGTGTAAATAATTGAGTTTGTATCAACGCCGCGCCGCCATCTGCTCGCTGGAGTTTTAACACTCCTTTTCGGATTTCCCACTTAACTTTAATGTACCCATAAAATTTTACGTTTTTTGAGTTTACAAAGAATATTGTTTCTTATTTGGATTGACCAAAATTGAGAATCGCTCGTGGCTCGAAATTGTATATCACTTCGCGGGGATTTAAAGAAACTTTATTCTGGTTAGTATTTAGTGTAACACGACATTAGTCCTTAAACTCTCCACTTGTTGGACACAATTTTATTTGGTTTGTGTCGGGCAATATCTTGTCATGTGCTGGCTCGTGAGTTCGGTTATTACAATATTTGTTGTTGAAGGTTATTTATTTGACTAGTTGTCAGGGCTTACGTCGTCGGCTTCGACTGTTGTCGGGACGGTGGCATTGATCTCTTTGCCTTGCTCTTGAGATTATAAATCTCACGCTTACAATTCAGTTAGCACTTCGGAAGGATTACGTGATTCTAAATAAGGATTCGGGTTGTCTGTTTGTCTTGTCAGATTTGAGCGCATTTTGTTTACGCCGCGAATGATTGCGACTCCGCACAAAGCTGTGAATATTTCTGTCGCCGAGGCAAGTCCTCCGAGACAGTAATCCAATATTCATTATCCGCGCACTATATACAGATATCCAATATTGAAGGTAATTTATTCTCCGTTCATATGTGTATTTTTTAGGTTTTATGCGATTTATACCAACAAGCGAACCGTTTTATCGCTCGCTCGTATGGGCGCGGAGAATAACGAATAATGAAATCCTTTTGAGTCCATATTTACGATTTAATGCAAGGTCATTTTGCATTAAAATATTTTGAGATCGTCATGATTTACAAAGGTGTGTTATTTATTGCGTTTTCAATAAATCATTGCTAAAAGAAGTTTTGCGTGTTCAGTAGCTCGTGGTCGAATCGTTAGTGAGTATATCTTGTTTGAAATACTCGGTACTGTATTCTTTGCGTTTGTGGTCAATATATTAACAATCGCATTTATAGGCAATCTTGTCGTCGATTATTAAATGGACGGACACAATGGCCTGATAATCGGTCCAATCAACCCCGAGGCGATTACTGTTATTATTTGATATTGTTGTAGGTACCTTTTACAATTTAGTCCTACTGGCAGACCAGCGCCACATGGTGCTGTCGCTTGAGGCCACGCAACTTTTATACTCACCGCAAAATTAATTTAATATTCTATCACTCAAATGATGCAACCGTAGCGGATGTAAAGTATATAAACATGTTCAGGAAGTTTATGTCATGTAATAGCGATGAAAATGTAGAAACCTTATAAGTAAGGTACAGGATAAATACAGGAAAATAATTATATAACTTACCATACAAGCCGGTACTATTAATATACTACATATTCTATTTGGTATTGCTTTGAAATATGTAAACAAATGTATACCGAAAGCCGCTTAGCCGGATACAGAGTGGTCACAACAAGGGCGCTGACTGAGCGAGATCTAGATCTACAGATTGTTACATTACGTTATACAAAAGTACGATAATCTCCTAAAAGGTGTTCGTAGTGTTGTAGATAATTAATATTTAGAGTGAGGCGGCGCCCCGCGGCGCGCGCGCACCTCGCCGCTTTGTGCCGCGCCGCCGACACCCGCATTTGTCATGTTAGCGCGCACCAAGGTGTGAATGACTTTTTTTCTAACTATTATTAATGACAATGATAGAAAATATTGTTTTTTGTTGCAACAGTGTTGATTGTTGTCAATTAGTTTTTTGTTGCATCACGGACTTTTGATTATGAGCGTGGCCGATCGATTCAATCGGATTTGAATTGAATGTTTGGATTAAAATATGGCGAGCTTCATTAAAGCTTTTGATATGATTGAATACCGATGCTTTTGTATTGAAACTGCTAGACAATGGGTTAAACATATCGAAAACCTTTTGAGATGGTGAGGATCAACATCTTTGTAATTTGATGCAACAGAACTATTATTTTTTTGGTTAATGGATTTGCATAAACCAATGTCACTCTTGCAATTCTTTTTTCCACAAGCACATTATTTTCAACAGGGTCGGTTACTTGTTTTGTTACTTAAAAAATGAGCTAAATCACGGAGCCAAGAAAAGCTCTCAGCCCTCGCGGCCTCCCCTTCGCTCTCGCTGAACAATGAATAATAAGCAGCAACATCATCTATCCATTTTCCTTTTCACCCTAACAATAACAGGGGACGCTAAGAGAATGGGAACAATCAAAATTTAAATATTTCAAGAAAAATACGTTTCTTTGTCGGGAAATATTGGACGAAGTGAGTTGTATGAGGGGGTGTAACGCTGGGGTATTGGCGTGCCAGCTTTCGTTTGAGATAGCTCTGAGCATTAAAATTCCTGTTTATATATACTTTTATTGGAAGATTATACGTTTAGTTAGTATTGTGAACGAGCCCGGTTATTAAGGCGTACAAACTACTTTATGACTTCATTGTCAACGTTATAGGGAAGCTGTTGCCGCTGAGAACATTTGCGGACTATGCACTAGTATACTACCATAAGAGTGACCCGAGGGTAAGTACATTCACAACAAGATTTATCAAGCATTAATAGGAGGATTAAGAAAACGAAACATCTTTACAATCAATACAGCGACTCTAAGAAACCGCTTATCTTCCTAAAAGTTTTGAAACCAAACATTACTTCAGCCGCTATTGCAGTATAGATTCCATAATAAATCAACATGTCGTGATTATATTCTGGAGCGTTTTAGAACAATAGCTATTATATTCAAAACAAATGGATTCTTTTGTGCTATAACAGTAAAGCATTGCTTCCGGCTAGTGGAGGCGATTTGATATAATTCTGACACGTTAACCCAATTTATAAACGATCATAAATAATAATAGGTGGTGTTTTATAATTAAATACTCTATGTTCATGTTTTTGAATTAAATTAATTGCCTGTGTGTTTATAAAGTACCTTTCCTATATTGTAAATTTGATAATTTTATTACAAACAGATGTTATTACGTATGTTACAAACAGATATTAAGAATTTTAAGATCAGGAATAAAATTAGGGTTGAATTTATTTGGTCATAGTAGAGCCCACCGTTCTTATTTCTACCGTAAAACATGGCTGTGTTCCACTATGAAGGGTATGGGTATCACTGTAATTATGGCTACATCTTTGTCACTGAGATGGCAATGCATCTCTGAGGCTTGTGGTATAACACTTGTCTATCAATGGCGTTGACCACTTACCATCCGATAAGCCGTCAGCTTGTTTGCCATACAATGATACAGAATAATGTAAAATTATTTTGTTGTTCTAAACAAAGCTACACAGTGATAGTAATTTAAAACAAAAACGCATCGTAGGAGTGTGTACCATGAGTCGTAGTGGCTCGCAGCGGCCAGCGACCAGAGGCGTTGGTACTATTAACGTGTGGTTTAGAGATAACATCGGCCGACAAACTCGATTAGCGGCTCCACTGACTCTCACAGGCCGCGGTGCAAGTGACAAGCGATTGTATTAATAGAAAAATTACATAATCTACAGAAACATTATTTTGCAAATATGCTTGCTTTGCTTGCTTTTGGGGAAAAATTGAAGTCGCACTTCAGGCCGGCAAAAATAAAATACCAAACAAATAAAGTAATATGCAAAACTTTTATATAAAAAAATTATAACTCATTGAGTGCATTGACATAGAAAGTAAAAAAAAGAACAAAGACGAGGTGCGACTTATCAAATTAGTTTTATTTTTACTTCTTTATTTAAAGTTCTTCCCATCATTTAAAAAAAGTAAAAACAAAAAGTAAAAGTAATACAAAGACCGCAATATCATCAGTACACATTATACATATTTGTAAGCTGTTGTAATCATTTCACCTAACGGCTGATAAAATAAAAATATCAACTGTGTAAGAAATAACTCTCATATATTATGTATATATTTTTTTGGTTGTAAACACAAGTTGTTTTCCAATTCAGTACCCCTTTGTTGAGTCAGCAGCTTCTGAAATAATCTCCAAAATCAGTATTTAATTTTTATAAACTAGTTTGATGTCAGGTTGTTTTTGTATTCCATTTAAACACTTATTTGGACCACACGATATATCACACATGACTTATCTGTCTGAATCAACTTTTCATAATGAGTACTGAACATCAACCGGTTCGTATAAACGATCGACAGATAGAATACACTGATGCCAAATCAATAAAACCGTATCTTTTGTTTATGTTTGCAAGTGCTACGGCGTAGCAGGTTGCTACGCGCTACGACGTATTTTTTGTAGAACTTAAAGATAATTTGAAAGTCATAATGTTAACTAAGTCGAAGTTAATTACTTTGGTTCTCTCAAACAAGGCTTTGGCGGTAACGCGGCTGGCTCATAATTCATCGTGGCGCGCATCCTCCTCGGTAATATGGTACGCGTAGACGCGCCGGCGCACCGCGAGCGGGACGCCGCTACGTGCGAGCGCGAGACAGCGCCACCCCGGCTCACATAATACCCAATGTTTATAGCCTGAGAACTTCCTTTTAATTTTTTTGGGAGCACTATTTCAAATATTGTTTTAATTGATTGCTGGCAGACCATTTGGCGGCGAGGCGGCGCGGGATGAGCGCTAATTACAGGGCTTTACTCGGTTTTATATTATCTTTGATTTAAAAAGACAGTTTAGGTACGGTACTTTACTGACAACTGTAATTTAGTCAAACTTATCATGTTGATTCTTGTCGGACCGTTTGTTGTACAAGAGTCTTTATATAAATATAATTAAAGCTTGATGGTACACAAGAGAGTGCAAAGCTACGAAGTATGAAATTATTTTTTACCCGACTGCGCGACGCAAAGGGTAATGTGTTTATCAGTCTATGTATGTATGTTTGATTCTATGTGGCGTTCTAGAGACCAAATGCGTAGGCCGATTTTGATCATTCTTACGTCAATCGATTCGTCTTAACCTTGCGAGTGTCACTAAAGACATGACAGTAATCAAAATTCACCACAGCGACAACCAGACGCCATATTGTCAAAATGAAAAAAAAAAATATGTCAATGAAGTATTTCGAGTGGGGTATCGTTGAATAGGTATTTTAAAATCATTTTTAGGTTCCTTTTATCATTTTTCATTTTTAATAATAGTTTAGGATATATAACGATTTAAAGTTGTTTTACAAAACAATCATTCTCGCTAATTTTCTTGCTTATTGATTTAAGTTTTTCTTTTAAGTATAAACGATATACAAATAAACAAAACACGAAAAAACATGAAGAACAAATATTTTTGGTAAAAAAACCACTTTGGTGTCACTGTACACAAGCTCCAAGGAACTACTTTGGACCGAGCTGTGGTTGATTTAAGTTCACGCGTTTTTGCTAAAGGTCAAGCATGGTATACCGCCGTTTACCCGAATTTTATTTGCCCTAATTTCATTTGCCATAATAGTCAACAGCCATAATATCATACGACATAATACTCATTTGCCCTACTCTCATTTGCCATAATAGTCACGTGCCAGAATCATTGTTTCCCATAAAGTCACTTACCATAACATCATTTGCCATAATCATTGTAAGCCATAATTATCACATGTCCTAATTATCACATGCCATAATTATGATATGCCATAACATAATTTGCCATCGACATCGGGTGTATAACGGTTGTTTATATCAAGAGAAATTGGATGCAATTGGGACTTTAGGGCACCCCGACTCGGACAGGTTAGGTTAGAAGGGGATGGCGGGGTCGTGTGAGCGAGCGAAGCGAGCGAATAGACCCCGCCATCCCCTTCGTGGTTATTTTTTTATAAACCACACAGAAGTAGGAGCCCCGCGAAGCGGGGCTCCGTCGACCTAACCCACCATCAACCATGCACAGAAAAAAAAACCATTAGGTACGGGGCTTAAATATTTGTCTAAACTTGTTATGCCATTTAAATATTATGCCATTTAAATATTATGTCTAATAATTATTATGGCACATAAAATTATGGCAAACAATACTTATGGCATTCGTATCTTATGGTATCTAAAATTCGGGCAATTAAAAGTATGTCATATGTCTTTTAGGGCAAATGAAACATTCGGGCAATTGAAATTCGGGTAAATGAAATTCGGGAAAATGATGATCATGATATGGCATATAATCTCTGAGTCTATTCGCTCGCTTCGCTCGCTCACACGACCCCGCCATCCCCTTCTAACCTAACCTGTCCGAGTCGGGGTGCCCTAAAGTCCCAATTGCATCCAATTTCTCTTGATATAAACAACCGTTATACACCCGATGTCGATGGCAAATTATGTTATGGCATATCATAATTATGGCATGTGATAATTAGGACATGTGATAATTATGGCTTACAATGATTATGGCAAATGATGTTATGGTAAGTGACTTTATGGGAAACAATGATTCTGGCACGTGACTATTATGGCAAATGAGAGTAGGGCAAATGAGTATTATGTCGTATGATATTATGGCTGTTGACTATTATGGCAAATGAAATTAGGGCAAATAAAATTCGGGTAAACGGCGGTATACCCTCTAGAGGGACTAATCATCAGTAAATAAATAAATAAGTTTAGACCACCGCAAGTTACCTAATAATCCCCACGATATAACTCCCTCAATGAAATTACTAGATGACGTAAGTTTCCATCTTATAACGAAGTCAATGAACCGTAGCTAAAAAGTATAAAATAAAATAAAAATTATTAAAAAACAAAAAACCCGACTGCGTGAAAACTAATTTTAAAAAATGCGTGAAAAATATAACTCAAATAAAAACTGAAAAGAAAGAAACAAGCCCAGTAGTTTAGAATAGAACAGAACGACTCACAGTCGGGGCCCATTCAAATTTTTCCGATCAAATCTTTCCAAGGGGCCCCGGCTGTGAGTCGTTCTGTTCTATTCTAAACTACTGGGCTTGTTTCTTTCTTTTCAGTTTTTATTTGAGTTATATTTTTCACGCATTTTTTAAAATTAGTTTTCACGCAGTCGGGTTTTTTGTTTTTTAATAATTTTTATTTTTTAGACTATGCTTTTTAATCGTTAGCCTTGAGCGACTTTCATAGTTGTGATTTCGGTATGTGATAATTACTCAGGGTTTGGTGATATAAACATTACGCCAGACATTGTTTACTAAATACGCAGTGCGCGATGTTAAAATAGCAGTAAACAGTAATTGGCGGCAGTAAAGCCGCAAGAAGCGGCACCCGCATTGTGGAGTGCGCGCGCGCCGACCCGCCCGCCATTGTCAGCCACAAGCCGGCCACTATAAATTTTACTTTAACTCCACATTTGCATATCAACAATAATTTTATCAGTTTTCGTGGTCACGTCGTGTCCCATACGTCTTTAATTGTTCATTGTCTCTTTGAACTTCAACAATGGACATATAAAATGGAAGCTATAAGAATTGTCATTGTGAGATTATCCTATAAAAGCTAGACAAGTTTATGTTTCCTGAAAATAACAGTGGTATTCATTTTCTTTGTTTCTCTAAGGGCCGATTTTTCAATCGCCAGATAACTTTTAACTGAAGAGTATGTTTGACGTTTTGACAGATTTTGTATCGAAAATATGTCAAACTGTCATATTTATTCCTCAGATTGAAGTTAACTGATGATTGAAAAATCAGCCCTAAGATAACCTGAGCTGAGCTAACCACACATTTTAAAAACTATTGTAAAAATGCAACTTCAGTCTGTTATTTAGGTACAAATATTAGTCGGGTCGTTATTCTGCTGCAAGCTGCATCTATACAGATAAATGAAAGGCTTAATACCTTACTAGTTCACTATTTCCATGGGAAAATATAAGAGTCACATACTTATAAATTTTATTCTGTGTCTGTACTTACGAATCGACACTGCACAACATTAACCAGTGTGACGGTCTTTTCAAATTCAGTTGGTGTTATTCTATAAGGGTTCTGCATATCTTTATACACCGTCGCGATTGCATCTTAGGGTAGTGCTAAGATAAAATAGGGAAGTAGGTATGATCCGTTCTTCTTTCCATGTATCGGATCAGGTATCTAGCGCGCGTGTCAACAATTCATTAATTTTATGAGGCGTTTGTGTTTCCAAATTCATATAACCCGGAAGTATTTAAAAAACGAGTGCATAGGCATCTATTGGGTAAGCTCGCTCCATCGTAGGCTCCGTCTATGCCCTCGGGCTAGTCTAGGACCAAGAGCAAGCCCATACGAATATATAAAAAAAAAGGTATTGTTTTATTCACATATTTGTAATGTGAATCGGATACTGAATAGCCTCCTTCAATATGTGCCTCGACTTACCTAACACGGTGTAATGTGGTGTAATTATGGTTTCGACAACCAACTTATCAAGTTTCGGTTAAACTAGAACAAACCTCACACATATTTACGATTTAGAAAAACCTAGATAGGTAAGTCGCTGATACACTTCTAAAACGGTTATTTATATTATTTTGTTTACAGTTGTTTACTGACAGGTTCAGATAAGCAATGATGTTAGCAGTGCAAGCTAGTCTTTTCGAAATATATGAAAGGCACACCAGAGAAATAACAGATGCTTAATGTGGGCAGGAACCACAACATCAGTCCATTACGCATATTGTCAATTCTAATTACTTGAAAACAATCTAAGAAAGTAATTCTGACCCTTCATTCGCATCACAGCAATAAAATACAATAGTTAAGTCAAAGCGTGCACGGAGAAAGTTGATTGAAAACAAACGAGCGTCGGTCACACAAGGTGGTCCATCGTTAATCTTTTATCTAACGTGTGAGCTCTTTGTGGCAATGTCATGGACGTCGGGCGTGCCGAATCAAAAGCGTTTTCATCGCTTCACCTCCGTCTAGCCAGTAGGTACAGTACGACACAATCTAAAGGTTCTTTGGGGTTTTGTCGCTTTGCAGGAAAAAGGCTTATCATACATGAGCGTTGATCGCCAGGCTTGCTTAAAGGCTAATGAACCAGTGACACACGTATTAAAAAAGTTTGCAATAAATCTGGACATTTGACTCGAATCTGCTTCGAGTTTTTTTGAAGTCGAACCGCATATATTTGCTTAATGTTGCCGAGATAAGCTTTTATCATGCAGCCTGCTTTAGTCAACTGCTGAACGTGTAGATGCCTATCACAAGGCGTGCCATGTAACCCTGTCTTTGACTATACATATGTGGCGTCCCATACTAAGCTTGCTTGATCAAGGTATCCACTGCAGAACCCGCTTATTCCAACAATTGTCGGTACTGTACGGTACGGTACAAATAGAACCTTTTTATTGTGTCAAACTGTCCCCATATGCCACACGTATAAGACATTAAATTTCTTAGGTATTAAGTACTTAATGTGAAAAGTCGTTAAGTTAAATGCATTCAAATATTCGGTCTAATGCTTTGTATTCGAGTTATCTTTTCAACTTGTATTCTAACGTTGGTACATCATGGCAAGACTTAATGTAAAAACGTTTTTATGATGTGAGAGTTAAATTAGTATACTTATTTACGTTTTATTACGACTTACAATAAATAATAAAAGCTCTTATACCTTACTTTTAAATGACAATGAATCACAATTCTGCTAATAAAGCGATCAAGCGATTCAGCCAGGTCCTTGCAATCCGCAGCAATCAGCAGCAAACATTTTCTGTTGCTCAGAAGATGACCATTATTAAGTCTATTCAATACTCTTTAATTTTTTTTACATTTTAGCAAATAGTGACTCAATACAGACTGAAAAAACGGATTCCGACATTTATTAGGTTTCATATTAAGAAAGAAAGAATAGAGCTACAAGAGTATGAGATCATCATCTAAAAGAATGTGTACATAAACTTGAAGGTATCTCAAATCTTTAAAAATGGAAGAATCCTTTTCTAATTTAGAATCTAAGACCTCCCTCTGTCATTCATATACAAATTGAAAAGGCAACTAGTGGAGTGCCGCTGCGCCCGCGCCGGCCCCGGCGATACTTATATGAACCACTATTTGCTTACCACGATTCATTCGATTAAAACTCTGAATAAACTCATTATAGCTGAATGCGACTACCCGCCGAAAGGTTCCTTTCAAACGATATTAAACCGCATTATCCGCGTTTATTCCCGGCCTTGATTAGTACCGTATCATTTAGTCCTGTGTTGTAATTATTTATGTGCAGCCGGGAATAAACCTTATGAGTCTCGCATTAGAATTTAAATTTATCTGTCGTCTGTCGCCGGCGGCGCCTTTGTCCGTAGGAGATGAAAAGCACCGCGCACGACCATTTATCATTGACAAACACAATTGTATTGGGTCCCATCTCGAGAAATTGGTGGATAAACAATCTTAGAACTGAGGCTTAAGTGACGTAACAGGTTGGTATTTGCCTGATTATAGGGAGACGAACAGAGTCGGCTGCGACGTGGGATTGCGATTATGTGGTTCACTATAATATAGCAGAGATATATGCATTGTGGTTTTACTTGTAGGTATCTGTGTCTGCGACGTGGAAATCTCTTTCAATGGTTGGTTCATTTTGGCGTGGCAATAACAGACTTTGTCCTTTTTGAGCCGGTTCATTTTACTTTACTTTATTAAAAATTGTGGAGATATCAATTCAGGACGCTAACGGTTTTGTGTTTGAGTATTTTGAATGAAGAATGTTGGAATCTGTCAATTAAGGATGATCAATGACCGTTATTATTACCTACCATGCCAAAACTCACCTGCTGTCATGACGTTAGTCTAACCTGAATTCCTAGTTGTTAAGTTAATTTTAACTTCCATTATAGTTTGGCATAGTGTTGAAAACTTGTCAAAATACATTTTAAAAATATTCATAGGTAACAAATAATCCATACTATCCATACTAATATTATAAATGCGAAAGTAACTCTGTCTGTCTGTCTGTCTGTATCTTCTTTTTTTTTTTTTTCTTGGTGAGTGGGAAATCATCCAATGACTGCTCCCGTCCTGGGTGCGGCGGGAGGGCGTGTCAGACTCTTACTGACTTAAACCCACTCATGTTTCTTCGATTGCCGTTTATGTTTCACGGTAACCACTATAAACATTCCGCAACGTCTGTCTCTTCTTCACGCCTAAACCAC
The DNA here is from genome assembly GCA_033675125.1 of Athetis lepigone. Classification (NCBI taxonomy): domain Eukaryota; kingdom Metazoa; phylum Arthropoda; class Insecta; order Lepidoptera; family Noctuidae; genus Athetis; species Athetis lepigone. Next base: position 17,226,284 of record CM066232.1, read on the forward strand.
TGAACCGATTTGAATGAAATTTGGTACAAATGTAGTCTGGGACTCGGGAAAGGCCATAAAATAGTGTTCATCCCGAAAATCCCTAGGGAACGGGAACTATTATACCACGCGGACGATGTCGCAGGCAAAAGCTAGTATAAAATATAATACAATGTAGCCAAACAGAAGTTTGGGTAAATGTCCGATTATTATAAAACAGACATGAGCACGACATAGACAAGGCAAGACATTGGAGTATTCACACAAAATTATTGCAATTTCAGTCATCAATGACATTGAAAACAAAAAGAAACTTAAAAGGAAACTCGAATAATCTAATTTTTTTTTACTTTTAACTCATAAAAATCTTGTAAAAAATTATATATTAAACATTCAGTAAAGAACAATCCCTTAGAAAATTCAGGAATTAAAACTCTTTGTTTAATATTCTTTACAACTTTAATTTACAACACTGGCCAAATTTTTGGGAACTTGCCACCTACTTACAAATAAATAAATATACAAAATGATAATGGCATCTTTTTAATTCTTTAGCATTGGCTAAATGCTTTTGCAAAGCCATAAAAAAAATTCTTTACCAACTTCAACCAATGACTATAGACAGACAAAGTTATTTGCGAACTGAAGGAGGGCGACTCCGTCGATACAGACAGCGTTGCAAAGAGAAAGAGACAGAGAACACTCAAATGAAGTCAAATGTATGACTGAAATGTCACGTCAGCGGTAGTTCCAATTTTAGCCATTTCACGTACAACTTGGTCTGCCTGTAAAACTTAATTTATTTAAAAAGAGGTCTCAAGTTATTCAAATACCCCTTAACAGACAAAAAATAAGATACTAACTTAAAGTTTTCAATAGAAATGCATTGTTAACTATTTAGAACTATTAAGAAAATATTAAATAGAGATTCAGTCTGAGAGTGCGAGTGAATGAGTTTTAGATGATTAATTTTAATTAATTACATGAATTAGGTGTACGATATACCTTGCCGTCGATATTGTTTCAATAAAATTATTAGCTTTACTCCATGAGAACCGAACGCACAGAGATATCAAATTGAGTATGCAAAAAGCAATTAAAATGTAGCCGGGATATATTTAAATAACAATCACTTTTAACATTTTTAACCCATGCTAAAGTATTTTTATATACCTTTCATGGTACCAACGACAGTAGAACATCAAATGGTTAAAGTTAAAGTACAGTCGTTCAATATAAACAAGGATAGATTCACGAGCGGCATTACCCGCATTAGCGTGTCGGATGCTGCAGCTCGCATATTTCATCACATCTTAGGAGATAATGCTCCCTTTAACAAAACATTAATCTAGGAGTAGTTGGAGGCGTGGGGCGGGGCTCCCGGGCGCCCAATGGCGGGGCTCCGCGCCCGGCGCCCCGCGCACCTGTCCTTCCATCGATTGTCTTACGAGCTCTTAGGAATTGGGGACCATCTTCATATTATATCGCAATGTAGCGTCTGCTTGTCTGTACATTGTTGTTTCGCTGATGCGCCATTTTCATGCTGTGTAAAATCTTATGTTAATTTGCAAAGTACATGTTGTTTAGAAGTTTAGAATTTTGTTGTCTTTGAGGTAAACATTGAACATTTCCTGAGATAAAGTTGGAATATTTTACCATAGGCTAGTAATGTAGAGACTAAATCTGTAAAAATGTTTGTTATTTTTTTTACTTACCTACATATTTAAGATCGTAAGACTTATGAATACACATAATTATGTATATGACGAGGTATTCATAGCAACATTAATTGGCTGATAAAAATTGGATTCCATCGAAATTGGCGTTTGATCTTTTTAATAATAAATATTTATACAGGTAGCAGCTGCACTAAAATCTTCGCTCTGATACCCAAATAATAATTAGCCTGCCCTTAGCACCTCAGTCGGCGTCCGAGAAAAAAGAGCCGGCCGAGTCTCGCTCGCGAACCAACATAACCTGTAATTTGGAAATTATTATCTAACACATTGTGCCTTTCTGGTTATCCCGCCGGTCAATTTGCCGTTTTTATGGCTCCCACAGAGCCGCGGCCTCTAATTATCTCCGCCACGATCTCGGCCCGAGGCGCGAGCGCGGCGGCGCCCGCGCACTCCCAAAATGCGTCCTCACTCCACCGCACAAGACACAAAGTCCACAGACTACCTGACGACACCGCGTTAGCTTAGAAACATGGGAAAATAAATAGATACCTATGTTTTGAAAGGGTAACACGTCTGCGCGAATACTATTTGTTTTACTGCGAATTCCTGTAATAGTTTGAAATTATTTAACCAGTACCGCGTGTGTGTCGGTATCATCAGTGTTACGTAGAAGTGACGCAGATTCATAGCTGTAATAAATTAGTGCTTTGACTCCGAAGCGAGTAATAAAATTATGTTAATATTAATGAAACTAAAGTGATGGTGGGTAAGTAGTAGTTTGATAAAATAATTTTAATGAAATGAAATTATAGTTAAAGTCATTAAGGTGTGTTCAGATATGTGCCTTGTTAGTGATGCCCCACTATAACGCGTCACAATTTCCTTTTTATATGCCTTTATATTATGCATAATGTCATAAATTTAAATTATAATCGGTGAGTTTTAACGCCCAATTTTTAAATTAGAGAAACGTAACGAAACGGGAAAACACGGTATCGTCAGAGTCGTTTGGGAGCGATTCGGCCCTCGAAGTTCGAATTCTATTAGGAAGGACTACTAATAAAATTAATTTATTTCTCGATTACAACAGTAACGTGAGTTCAAAAGCACGCCGCGGCCTCGGCTCATTAATCATATTAATTAAGACGAGGCGTAAGCGCTTTTGTTCGTGGCTCTCTCGATAAACGAGCGCCTTCTTTACGCTCTCATACAAATGACGGCGAAGTCGTGCGAGGCGGCAATAACGCGTCTGTGCGCAGTGACACGCGCGGTGCGTGACGCACCACGCGCCGATTGGTCAGAGACAATATTGTTAAATGGTCCTGTTTCAGACACCACCTTGTTATTAGAGTGTTATGTGTGTAATCGGATAATCGCACTGGCTCCATGTTTTTATTGGCGGCACGCGGTCACGATTTGTTGCGCTAGTGTAATTATTTAATTCCATTGTTTTGATGAGATTGATGAAACGAAAGTGCGCTTTGAACACTTTGTTATTAACAATGCCGTTTCGCTGGCAATCAATAAAACGGCAGTCGTTAGTCATCACAGTCGCTCGCACACAACACATTAATTTAATTGAATTCAATCTTCAACAGCGCAAAACTGAATTGATGGTTTAATTGATTACAGACGCTGACAACTGCTCATCACGCCATGACTCTGAAAACTACCTCATTATGTTTATTATATGATTACAGTCATGTCGACATCAGGAAAGACTTACGAAGTAACTAAACATGCAATTACAAGCGACTTTGTAAGTGCAACAAACGTTTGCCACTGTCATAATTTTAAACCTTTGAACACACGTGATTCGAGACACAATAGAAAGACAAGAGCAACGCGACAGCCGATTGTCGCTGGGTCGTTGAAAGGTTAAGGTAAGTAAGGTAACTGAAATCTTTAGGAAGCGTAAGCTCTATTAAAATGCCTCCAAGAACAAACACGCTTTGGGGCAGGACTATTACAGAGCCTGGGAACAAAGCATAATAATAAGTAATGGTTAGCTTAAATGCTGATCAGATCATCTAGGTCAATGAAAGCTACAGCCTCTGCCTGGCTAATGTTTGTTTACTCAGATAAAATGATAGAGGTACTTGAACACTCAATTAACAACCACCTGAAAATAGTAACTACTGTCATAGTGAAATTTAACGTGTAGAAGTATTTCACGGCTATCAGGACAATCTAAAAGAACTTCCGGCCGTTTTTTGAACGTTTTGGAAGATATTTTGAGAGATATACAGGATGTCCCACGGCTATGCCACATGGAGGGAAAGTACTTAAATCTTGTAGATAGAACATTTTTCTGAAAGAAGACATTATTTGAATTTTAAACAATTTAAATTGCATTCATAGATTTTCAAATAAATAAATGGTTGGGCCGGGAATCGAACCATGAGAAAAAATAATCAGCCTGTAGTTTTATCACACCGATCAAAAGATTTCATTATAAGGATTATTTTTTGCTAAATAACATAGTGCCACAAATAAAAGGAAGACCGTGAAATTTAACATTTGATGTCAAATTATGTTCAGAAAAGTTAAAAGCCGTTTTTTTTGCCGTAAGGACATACAATTGACAATCATAACTACTTATTACTAATTAATCTATCTACTTGAGTAGTACGCATCACTTAAAAAAATAAATATCCACGACAATAAGACCAAAAAATCGTCAGGGAACGAAATAATCAAAAGTCATTACTTTGTATTCAAGAAGAAGTCAATTTTACAAACGCTCAAAATAAGTCCCTTATTTTGAGCGTTTGTAAAATTGACTAATTCTGTTTTAAAAATGTTAAAAGTCGTGGTCTTTCTTTTATTTTTGACATTATGCTATTTAGCAAAAAATAATCCTTGTGATGAAGCCTTTCGATCGGTAGGATAAAACTACAGGCTGATTAATTTTCTCGAGTAACAGGTTCGAATCCCGGTTCAACTATGTAATTATTTAAATATCTATGAAAGCAGTTTAAAATATTTTCAATATTCAAATAATGTCTTCTTTCAGTAAAATGTATTATCTACAATATTTAAGGTACTTTCCCTCCATGTGGCATAGCCGTGGGACACCCTGTATAAGTAAAAGGGACCACCAGACAAGGAAAAGTGGCAAAGTTTAGAAAAAGAACGAAGTCAAGTACATTAATTTCTCTAAATAAGTGAACTGATATTATAGATTAGTAAAGATTAGTACAGCTATCGTTAGAATATCGGGTAGCGTTCTAATTTTATTTGTTCATATTTTGCTAAAGCCGTCTTAATGTTTGTTAAATTTCTGGTCACTTAAAAACCTAAACCTTACATGAATACAAAATTTCATCCAAAACGGTAAATCCGTTTCCGAGCCGTTTACAAATAATAAAAAAGTTAGAGGGAGGAATAATTTTTGGCCCAAAAACACGAGCTCAGTATCGTTTATTGACTGACCAAGGGACCACTGCATTCAGCTGTTTTCAATATGACAATTTGTTCTCTAGCATTATTTTTCGCTACGCTCATACCGCTGCACCAATTTCGATGACTAGAGATGATATGTTAGAGATCGTTTGCAGCTTAGGGATAGGGAGTGTCTAAGGCTACTTTTTGACCCAAGATTTGGTCTGTTTTGCCCGTGACTAAGTCCGCGTGCTAGCGCTAAGTCAATTTAAAGTTTTGAATTTTTGTTGAAAAATATTGATGTTTTCATCCAATTATGACTATTTTATCCACAACCAATACTTTTGCGATATTTGCTGTCGAAATAGAAACTATCTATCCAAATTAACCCCGGGCTAAACATCAATGATGATTTTTAATTAACATAAAAATTAATAACGCATCCAAATTAAATGTCAATATTACAATATCGAGACTTTGAAGGATTAAGATATAATTTTATAATCAAATTAATTTATCAATCAATATGTTTTTTACGACTGTGGCTATCTTAACTTCGCAAGTTCAATTAGTATGAGCCACGCCATTGAAACAATTATAGTAATGAATAAAACATGTTACTCCGCAGAGATTACGAAATTATGTTTATTTTTGATTAGTGTGTGTTGCCCGCCAATAAAATTTGATTAGATTTTGTACCATCCAATTAAAGTTTTTGATACCTGCGTCTGCGTCGACAATTTTTGTTTATGCCGCGCTTCGTAAGGTCGTTACCACGTAAATATTAAGCGTTAGAGGTTTATGTCTTTTTAAGAACGCATTTATTTCTTGCGTTATGAGGTTGATGTTAAAAGCATTTATAGAGGCAATACTAGCGACTACTGTTTTGACATACATGTTTTATTGCTTTTTAAAACTTTTAAATGGCTTTTATAAGTGACTACCTTTTGCCCGCGACTTCGTCAACGTGAATTAATAGTGCCCGTTCCCGGGGGATTTCCGGGATGAAACTATCCTATGTCCTTTCTCGGGTCACAGACTACATCTGTACCAAATTTAATTGGTACAGATGTAGTCTGTGACCAGTGGTTTAGGCGTGAAGAACAGACAGACAGACAGACAGAGTTACTTTCGCATTTATAATATTAGTACGGATTTGGAAACGATCAATCGAATAGAGACAAAACCTATCAGTCGATAGATGCAAAATGCCTATTAAGTCTCGTCGTAAAGACAGTAAATGTATATAACAGAGAGAATGAAAATAGTTTTTTGCCTTCTATGGCTAAATTAAACAGTTACTTACTGTACAAATGTTATTAGATATTCATAGATAGCACGGGAGGAAATTACACCTTTGCCTCAGTTGCTTGTTTAGAGCTAAGTGCGCCATGCATGCCTGGATGTAAGTGGCAGTTCTCGCTTAAGTAATGCAAATTCACTGGCCTGCTGATAACAGAACTAATTTAGGAATACATAATATATACAAAGCTTATAATAACTCTCGGTTTCACAAATATTCTAGTACATGACGAAAACTACAAAAAATAATAGCTAAATGTGTTGCGAAGCGAAAAACTCGGGAACATTTGGACCCAATCATCTGATTTTTATTTTTAAGTATTCTTCAAATTTCGTGAAAGGTGAAGATAATATTAATAAAAATAACCGGATAATTTTAAAATTCAAATAAAATTGAATAGTTTTTGAGGGACTTTAGTACGAAATCAAGACTACATTTGGCTGTAGGGTCTTGATTTCGCAATTTTATCCGTCGTATCTGTCTGTCGGGACTGGCTAATATCGAATAAAATATACGTACTACACCGTGTCTTGATGAGGTAATGGAGTTTAAAAACATAAGACCACACATGGCATTATCATCAGGCTGCGTACCTCAATTGCTAGGTTGACTGGGAGAGAATGCCTTTGGCATTAAGTCCGCCTGTGTCCCGTTGTGCATAAAGTGTAAATAAATAAATAAATTGCTGTACATATAGAATTCTCCCAAGACGTGCGGCTTAGCCTGATCTTTAGCATACTCTTCAAGTTGCTGCCAGCTGCCCCTTACAGAACGCCGCTTCATCTGGTTGAGGGTGTCCGGATCCAGAACAATGCTAACCTATACCTGGACTCATGCAGAAAACGCTTACAAGACCTTACTTAAAAAACTTACCGACCCAAATGGAACGATTTTTTTTTTGAGCTATTTGTAAGCCTTGATTTCCTAAAAAAATTGCTGTAAATTATTCGCATGTGAAATATACTGCATATTTCACATTTCAGTTAGAAACTATTTTTTTTTTATAAACACACTGTTATTTTTTTCTAGTTCTAACATGGAAGTTAAGTTATAATGTTTCCATATCCATGTTATTCCGTTTGATAGTTAGCAACACGCTATGAATTTTAGGCGTTAGGTTAAGCTTATTTTTGTAAAAACATTGCAGTCTCAAATTATTTAAATGTAATAGAGAGGCAAATTATTTTATTTCGAAATGTCGTGGAAACAGACACACATATTACTAATTCACATGAACAAGGTTTATTTTTATATATTATGATATAGATACCGCAGGTAATAAAATAAAAGGAATGATAAATGCAATGCCTGAAAGCAAACATATGGTATAGATGCTCAAGCTGGTATGAATAAGGCTTACTGTCCACGGAGGCGTAGCTGCATATACGCATTTTTGTCTTTATACGCTGGTTTGCAGCTTACGTACATACAAAGTTATCTTCTTCATATGTCTACGCCTAAATAATTAAATTTAGTTGTTTACAAGCACACTCGAAGAGGTCTTCGAGTCTCTAGCAGCCTCATGGAAGACCAAAGGCATTCAAGTCGGCGAAGAGGCTAACAAACCTCCGGTTTGCTGACGATGTAGTCCTTTTTGCCCCCACAGCTCTCGAACTACAAACTATGCTCCAAGAACTGAGCACGGCTAGCTTCAGGGAGGGACTTGCGATGAATCGGTCTAAGACCCAGCTAATGACCAACAGCACTAAACGTAGGGTCGCGGTAGATGGGCAAGAAATACTTTACGTCGATGAGTACATATACTTGGGCCAGTTAGTTTCTTTCGAAAACAGGCAGGAAAAGGAATCTACTAATCTCCCTGAAGCGCAAGCTCTTCGACATGTGTATCTTGCCCATCCTAACCTATGGTGCTCAGACCTGGTCTCTTACTGAGTCGCAAAAGTCTCGCCTTGGGGTTTGTCAAAGAGCAATGGAGCGCAGCATTTTTGGTGTAAAACGACAGGGCAGAATTCGGAACACCACGCTGCGCTCCATAACAGGCATAACGGATGTGAGCAAAAAAGCTGCTAGGCTCAAATGGGATTGGGCGGGTCACGTTAGCCGCATGAGTTGTGACCGCTGGGCTAAAGTCGCTACACAGTGGGTGCCGGAGGACGGACGTCGTCACCGAGGCCGGCCCAGGAAAAGGTGGCGTGATGAGCTTGACGCACACCACGAGAGCTGGTTCGAAGAAGCGAAGGAAAAGGGAGTCTGGAAGGAGTTAGGGGAGGCCTTTGCACAGCGAAGGCTAGTTAAAAAAAAAACGATCTTTGCAAAATAAATGGCGCTTAGTTTGTTTCATATCTTCAAATCAGCCAACTTACAATTTACAATCCGATGCCATTCAAGTGCTACCAGCATCACAACTATTTGTATTTCTATAAAACAAGGCTGAAACCCAAACATGCAGGTTGACTTCATAATTACTTGCTAGGCTATATAATTTATAGTTTTAGCTCTAATAAGCCAGAGAGTTGTTAGCAGGATTTTATGTGAATGCTACCGATGTAACTAAAAGCCTGACTTTAAAGGAGAAATTTTATGATGGACTTATAATTAATTTCCTTTTAATTAAAACTGCGCAAGCATTTAAAGGTAAGCAGTCTACGGAGTTATATAGACCTGGACCCACTGGTTAGCTGGAATTTAATCAAGTATTCAATTAAATAGTCATAAATATAATCTGTAATCCAGTAAATACTAATCGGTTGAGCTCAAGAGTGCCGTGAAGTTTATTAATCTAAGGTGAAATCCCTTTGTTGACGAGACGATAGACATTATTCCTAAATTAAAAGCATAGAATGGTATTCATAAAAGTGTTTAAAAATGGTGAGTATTTGAATAAAATGACTAAGAAGAATTGTAGTGATATCTGTCACCATCAGCAAACATGTGAACTTCAATTGACATCATACATCGCGCAATCAAAATACGTCACACAAAATCCCGACGAAAACAACCGTTCGGCAGTACAAAACCTGTCTAGTTGGAGAATCTTACCTTTTAAATGTAGGATGAAAAAATATAAAATAATTCATTTGTATAGAGATATTACTTAATTACTATATCTAGTAACCTTTACACCTCAATCATTACTAAAACAATAATATTTAGCGCCAGATGTCAGAGCAAAAGTTAAACCGAAACTCATTTCACCTCAATACAAGTTGCAATAAAAATTCCAAAGTTATTGCCGTAAATTGCAAAATTTGTAGCGCTGTTAAAACGAATTGATATAAAAACGTAAATGTTTATTATAATAAATATAATAACTAATCGTCTGCACCGACCTCAATATTCTCAAATTAATTTGTTCGTTTGAAATCTGTCATTACGTGTATGTAGTGAGCAATTACTTTAGTAATGTAGGACCGGGTAGGTTTCCATACATGGCACCGAGTGGTTCGACCCGGATTGGCTTGTGTGTGTTTGAATAACTTTCAACTGGAACCTGTGTTTATTGCGTAGACTATTAGTACAGTAGTTACCATTGAGTAGATATGTAGCAGAGACCGACGTTACGACCGCTCCAGGATAGATTTACACTAGTTTTTGCCCGCGATGTCGTCTGCGTGGATAAATACTTCCCGTTCCCGGGGAATTTCCGCGATAAAAACTATCCTGGGTCCTTTCTCGGGTCCCAGACTATATCTGTACCAAACTTCATTTAAATCACTTCAGTGGTTTAGGCGTGAAGAAGAGACATACAGACTGAGTTACTTTCGCATTTATAATATTAGTAATAGGGAAGATGCAATATTTTATTTTTGTTTTGATTTTAAAGAATTCCATGTAAAATAGACCACTAATATATTAAAAAGTTAAAATGTTGTAATTTATTGTAAAAAAAGCGGTTTTAAATTGACAGTTTAAACTTCCGCGCGAAAACGGACCAATAGTTCCGATGACGTCACTGCAGTGACACTGTATCTCTGGTTGTATTGTTCTTCTCTAATTTTTATAACTTTTTATTATTATTCGCCATTCCAGATACTTTTATTGCTAAAATTTGAAAATAAACTATCAATCAACATCTCGTGGTCATAATAATACCGCATGAAAGCATGTATGCAATGTTTTTTTATGCAAAAAAGCATGTTGACTCATGTTGATATCTCCAACACCAGACGGGGTTACAAACTTTGTATCAGACAGTTTTGGTGGCTGAACTTCTGATTTTAAATATTTGAAGAATCTGGATTTATGGAATCTTTACCTCCTGGACCTTGTATCATGACAGACAGAGGCTTCAAGCATATCGAAGGTGTGTTATTTCAGTTGATTAGACCATTAGTGAACAACAACTAAGAAAAGTTCAAAAGATGAAGTACTACAGTCGAAGAAAATTGCATGCCTTCGATATCATAATAAAAGAGTCACTAGAAGACTGCGCGAATTTTGCTTTTCTAAAGCTAATTTTATTCCTACAAAACTATTTCTGTTTACTTGTTTACTTTGACAACTAACTGCGGGGGTGCGTTCCAAAAAGGGTAAGAATTACACGGAGTAGCGCGAAAGTTACTCTAAAGCGTTCCGCTGGCTTATTACCTATGAAACAGCAATCAGCAATATTTGCGCAGTGATCGCGCGATTAATCGCTTAACGTCAAAAAAATCGTATTATGTATGAATCGATTGCTAATCGCTCGCTGATTGTTCTAATGCACTTATTGCTACGATGACGATAAAGTAGCAATCGCAGACATTTAGTCATGCTTTGTTTTATTAGGTACCAAAGCGTTTTATTATTGTAAATATTGAATACATACCATCTTAAATAAAACAATTTTAGAAATATGGACCTTACCAATTACAAATAATATAACAGTGTTTTATGTAATATTAAATTACCTACCGTGTATGTCTTCTATTTAATAACCGTAAATTACATGTTATATTTTTTATATAATCAAAGGCAATTTGATATTTAAATTTAATTAAAAAATCTCGATTAAGATTTCATTGTAAAAACTCGATTGTATCACATCACTATTTATTTGGAACTAAAAACCTGCAACACTGGAAATGTAATTTTTCTGACTCGAATTAAAAATCGTACTAAAACCTCTTTTTAATTTTCGAGTGAATTCCTCGCACGTTTTGGAACGTGCCAGTGACGTCATTCCAGTCGCTTAACGCTGATTGGTGTTTTAAATTACGTTTCATTTCATGTAATTTTAAATTCATGTTTTATTGATAAAAATAAACATTATGCAAAAAAAAAAGTTGCAGAGGCCCTTCATTTACATTTTTTCAACATTTTATTAATAAATTTTCAATAAATACTATGTTTGCATCTTCCCTATTGGATAGTATGGATAAGCGGCAATGTGAGTATGATCTCTCAACTAAGTGTTTGGAAGATTTGCCATAGGTAGCATAATACTAGTGAACCGCTGTCTACTAGCTAACACAACGCTGATCTAATGCTAACTGAACCAAAATAGTCCTATAGGATGACAGCTGAGAAAAGTGTTTCGCTATACCTCTCTGTTGTATATTTATTCAATGATCGTTACTTTATCAGCATGTCAAAGAGACTGCAGACTATTAACTTCAAACCGGTATTTATTGAACATCATTTTATTCTTTGAAGTACTTCACACGTGCACTCATTGATAATTAATCAATTATTAACTCTGGTTAATAGTGAATTTGTTATACAGTATTGATATTCCCTCATGAAGGTCTCATGGGTACTTATTTTTTTATTTAATAACCCTCAATTTCCCGTGAACACCGAATAAATTGTTAACGTGAAGTTCAGTTACCGAAGTGTGTTATAATGGTTTTTATTCGTCTTGTGCCACCCTCGCTTTTTGGCGAAGCGAGTTCTACACTGAATCCCTTAGATCAGACCATTGGACATGTGTATATTCTTCATCTTTTGTCAATCGACTTTAGAAGAATACTATGAAATCGACATCGAGATAAGTAAGCAAATTCAGTGAGACATTTCTGATGGACGAAATTTATTTGCTGGTTTATAAAATGGAATACTTTGGAGGGCAGTTTTAGATTCACTGAACAAGGTCTGGCCAAAGCCATCTCTTGGGTTTTTTTCTAATAAGGTTATTTAGTGTAATCGTTAACACCTATTATAAAAAATGTAAATTGAACAATAACTTTACTTTCCACCTGGGTATTATAATTGAATAGCATGAGCAGTTCCGTGATTGGCTGTTATGAAGATACTTTTCTGTTATCCGTAGGATGAACTAAAACGTTTTTTTTACATGTACATCACCCATAATCTGATCCACCAATATTGTACAATATTTATTTTTTAACCCCCGATGCAAAAAGGGGGGTGATAAAAGTTAGACTATGTGTGTGTGTGTGTCTTAAACGGGTGAACCGATTTCTATGCATTATTTTTTATTTGGAAGTAAGTTTTGTAGCAATGATTTATCAAAATCTGTACAGCCGTTTCGAATTTATGAACTATTTTGCTAGCTTGTTACGATTTCAATGTTAATTAGATTAAGAGATTTTTAAATTTTCTGAATAGAAAACTTAAAAACTTGTTACTAAAGATTTAGACTAACGTAGTACTAGAAAACTAAGGATGGTTTACTCTATTTAAACTCTTAAGTAAAACAACCATCATGGAGGTTCAATTAAAATCGATCCCCGATATCAGTGGCATCATAATTACAGGTTTACTACACTAGAGCAGGTCAGGAGTAAACATGTTTTCTCTACTGATCCCCTGATGGATGAGCCGTCGTTCCTCGCTCGCTTATTTTCGCGAACTAATTAAAATTTCGACGTCGCCGGTAAAGCGGCAATTACCGGCGAGATTGCGCGATACACTGCAAAGGGTCCGCTTAATAACTAATGCAGGTAACTTGAGAACAACCAGGGCTGGTAGGCACTCGTGTTGGAAATTTGGAACTAATTTTTAAACGTTTTTGATATGCAAGGGACGGATGTTGTCGGTTTATGAGTTATGGACTTCAGGAGAAAACATCTTTAAATCGAAAATAGTTTTGATTTCGGGAAACGGTGTCTTTGATTGTGTTTGTTAGTATTGACAATGCCTCACTTTTTGGTTTTTGAAGATGGATTTTGTTTTTAAGGCAAATAAAAAACAGCTTTCCTAACGAAAAAAGCTTTTGTTACCGTTTTCCGAAGTGTAAGCTTTTTACAATTTGAACGCTGGAAGATATTTTTAAGTTCTTATTTCTGAACGGAGACGAAAAACACAGTTTTCCCAATTTTAGAAAGAACAGCAAACAAAAGCTTTCGCTTGCTCTTGCATCTTAAACTTTAAATAAAACCAGAAAAACACATGTTACAAATCGCCGTGCAAGTGGTTAAATAGACTGTTTATCGCTAGTTATTTTCATGCTGTTCATTGGTAAAGGATGGAGTAGGTATATCTGCTTATTATCCCGTGTAAGCTGCAATTAAGAGTCAACCGAGGAAACGAGTTGTTATAATGCTCGCGGCCGGCGATAACCAACCTGTCATTACTTATGCACGATGAGATGCGATTTTTAAACATTATAAATGGTTGCTGTGACTGAGCATAGATAGGCATCGTAAGCACTTCGAAACCTAGTTTGTAGGGAGAGGACAAATTAAAACTGTTGTGGGTTTTTTTACGCATGGAAGAAAATTTTGAACCAAGCCCTCGAGAAAAACTACGCAGCGACTACTTTTAGGGACGCAAATTGACGCTGTAAAAAAACATTTTGAATGTGCCCGCCCGCCGCCCGCATATCAAACTACTACAATCGACTTTAATAGAATTTCAACTTTATCACTTAAATATTAGGTTCAAGGTTGATGGGGAATAAGACAAATTCTGTTCATCGAATTAATAACTTTTATATGTCAATAACTATAAATTCACAACAATTTAGAACGAAAAGTTTTTGTACATTAGAAGTGACCTTGATAGCTTACGAAACAGAAGCGCTGGTTGTATGTAATTCATCACTGATATATACGACATTTTAATTAACTATTACTCTCATACAATAAAATATTGTGATTGACATTGATATCATTCCTCATCACGAGTCAATATATCAATCAGCGATTCAGATGAGATGCTGGCCCTATTGCAGGTTATTATACTTTCTCTTAATTACGTATTCAGATCAATAGCTGTCGTCTAAGAATATCCACAAGTAGAACATATTGGAAAATGTATTTTCTAATTAATAACTGTATTTACTTAATTACAAATATTTGTAGCATCATAAAACCGATTTTATTTATGTTCAGTGAATACTTTAAGAAGCCTTATTTATTTACAAATTCAATGCAATTTTGTTATACATCTTCATGTTTGAAAACACCCTGTAACTTGTCACATGTTTAATTACAAACTGTTGTAATTTATGTGGCAGGCGAACAGGAGTTGAAGTTAATATGTAGATACTAGCCGTTGTAATGTACTCACGACTTTCGCAAACAAAGGGGAACGGCTGAATTTAATTTGTTTGTGCCCATTTTTGAGTGAGTTTTTAAATTCTTTATATCACTATAAGATCCGGTTGTATTTAATATATCTAGTAGAAGGTGTGAGTTATAAATAATGTATTTAATAACCTGTCAGTAATCGCCGAGAGTAATTAAGAAACAGTATAGTAAGTCAGCTCGTATTTTATGAAGTTCTAAAGAAAAAGAAACTAAACGCACACTGCCTACGTGCCACCGAGTAATTTAATGATACAATGTGTATTCAATTAGCGGAGTCACATCGCATGCAACCAATTGTGAATGCTCGGAGCTATGAAATCGCGCCACTTATGTTAGTGCGCCGAGTGATTGCCGAGCGCACACCGCGCCGCGCCGCGCGTACTGCTGCACGACAAACTGATGTATCACGCACGACGCCCTCATTAATTCAACGAAGAATTATATCTTCATCGACTACTGTGAGCCAGTGAGCTTCCTCTCTGTAATTATCTCGTATTAGGGACTATTATCGTATACGATGCACTATCAATTTAATGCGTCGCCATTTAAATAATCGGCCTTAGACAATAGCTACCGGATTGCACACACATTACAGTACAATGTGAATTTCGCAAATATCCGCGGCATGCATGATGCATGAGCTGCGTGAGCACGTTAACCATACCTTACGGAGTCCTTGTGCAATAACTGGAAATGCTATGAATTTATCATTATATGACAGCCGTTTCCACGTCGGACACTTGTGCGGCGACACGCCGCGTGGAGCCATTTAAATAATTCACAAATTAATGAAACGCTTCTGTGAAGAAAAATACATTTAATTTATTTGCAATACTTCAATGGCCTTTTCAATTCAGGTAGATGCGGCCCGCCCTCGAGCCACTCGAAAGCTATTTGCGATTATTTCCGAATTTCATTATTGCGTTATCATTTCGTTAATCACTGCAGTTGGCCGGGGGGTTTGCTGTCTTATATCTGACCGTTAGGGTCGATATTTAAGCGTGGCGATATTGAAAAAGTAAGGAGATGAAAGATGCCGCCACCATTTGTCACTACTTTCGGAACGAGGTGGCGCAGCAAAGTACCGGCCCGCCCTGTTTGCACCTCAGGCCGCGCCGTTTTCTTTTTCTCCGCGAACGTCCGCAGGAATGCGAACTTAATGGTTTCGGTTTTGAGACCATAACCAATCACTCCGTCATCAAAATTATGGAAACATTACGCGTGGCCTGTTTGACGAAAATCACGGGAACGGTGTGGAAAAAGTGGATTAATGTAAAAACTCATTGGCGTAATGTTTTGATAATGGTGCTTGTATCAAGCGCTGGTCGTGAAAAAATGTTTACAAAATCATGATGATCGTTATCTTTTAATTAAAACCATTCTGTAACTCTCTAGGTGTAGTAATAATAGAGTGTTATTAGGCAGGTAATTGTCTGATGTTGAACTTGCAATTAATTTAACCAATAATTTTCGAAGGCTCACACACTTGGTCCACAATGGAAAGTTTTTCATTGTGTTCATGTTTTGTGTATTTCTAGCCTATATTTTCCAGTTGCTTACATACCGTTGTTGATTCATAGCCAAACTTGGCTGCATGCATTTCAGTTCGCGTGTAAACAAAGCGACTTTATAAATAGCAATTAAATAATTTGTGGCACTAATATGTAGATTTGGGTGCGTGGAGCTGGTGGCCGCGCGCCGGCCAGCCGACCATTAGACGCAAAACGCCAAATCATTTACAAGAAAGCGAGAACCCGCCTCATACTATTTACATAATTTATTCATTGAGACGTCCAAGTGTTGTAACTTGGAAACTTAACAATCTATTTTTGTGGGTTTTTGCCTATAGTCTAAACGTTATTTGTTAGACGCGTCCAATAATTTTCTTTAAGGATTCGGATAAGAGATTGTAGACTATATTCACAGCATGTCCAGATTTCCTCATGACGTTTTTTTAAATTTAAAAAAGGGCACATACAGGGCTATTGGTAATAAACCGTCATCCTCTCAGGACTATGTTACTATCATCATAAACAACAACTTTTGTTCTATGATTTTTTACAAAACGTTATACATTTACCAAAAACAAGTCTTCAAGATTTCGTTGTCCTATCTAACACATTTCAACTTTGTATTGTGCCGTAACAACATACCTACGCTTGCCGCGCACTGTCCTCGTTTGCTACGCAGACTTCAATTTAAATATTTTTAATTTTGTATGAAAATGTAATGAACTAAAATATGGTAATTTTTAAAATGTCGTAGAACAAATGTTGTTGATTATGATGTTAGTAACATAGTCCTGAGAGGATTTCGGTGTTTTACCAATAACCCTGTATAATTGAAAAAGCCATATTCGTACGTGCCTGGATTCAAACCCACCTCTTGCATTGATAGGCGCGCGATATATTTTGAAATATTAAATAAAGTGATTCTTTAAAATATCAAAGTATTTTTATGTATCAGTAATAATGACACCTAAACAATACAATTTTACTGACTGGTCAGTAAAATATATTGATTAGGTGTCCAAAAACATTTTTTTTTAGCAAACTCTATTCAATATAATATTGTGACAGTATAATAACTTCAATTTTAACATATAATAAATATTAATTCACGATAAATTCAAAGTAATAATAACATAAGCTTGTTTTAATTCAAAGTAAATAATAATATACTTAATAATAAATATCTTGGGACAATTCGCACACGGCCATCTGATCCAAAGCTAAGCAGAGCTTGTGTTATCGTAACGAGACAACTGATATACCTACATACTAATGATATTATATGTATAATTTATAAATACACAGGTTATTATAGATATATTACACCCAGACACAGAACAAACAATCATGCTCATCACACAAAGTTTGTCCTGGGAATCAAACCCACGACCTCCGGCTTAGCAGTCAGGGCTACTAACCACTAGACCAACAGGCCCGTCAAATAGAGTGTAACAATATTGGTACAACTGATGTTGCTATGGTCGCTCTCCCAAGCGCACACTGCACAGAAGGAGTTACAACGCTATTCTGGTGCGCCTGTGATACAATCTTCCAAATATTAAACTAATATTTAGGCAACGCTTTGGCCGCCGCCGCCTCATTTACATAAGGTGCGGTCTCGCTCTACAATTCTACCACTTTTCAGTCTAACTACTGTCCCACGGTAGGCTTATTGTTTACGATGTTTTTACATGTAAATGTGATATTTTTAATTCTACAATGACTTTATTTGACCTTGAAAAAAGTTAAACATGTAGTCTTCTTTATACTTACAAACCTAAAAATATTCTCTTAATTAATCTGTAAATCTGTAAATAAAGAAAAAGTCGTAAAATCAAAATTATTAGTTTTAATGTCAAAGTACGTGGGATGCGTAAAGAGCACATAGAAAGAGTACATAAAGTCACCGAACAAAGGCTCGGCACCGGCGCGGCGCGAGCACTCTAGCGCTAGTAAAAAGATTCTATTACCTCGCGTAAACGCTTAGTGGGACCGCGGCTTAAGCGGCCGCGTGTAGCTGTAAATATCATAATCATAACCCATTAGTCTGTTAATGTTATGTCCCTGCCGGCGGGCTTTGACTCGTGTTTTATTACGCCGCTATTAATTGTGTACGATCCTCTGAAGAATTTCATAAATAAGCCTTTGTTTTCCGCGGTACTTGATGTAAGAAGGTTGTGTGTGAAACGCTTTTTATGTTAAAACTTGATTTGTATGTGAATTTTGGCGGATTAGATTTATTTTTGTTTGTCTTTTTACGTACTAGGTTAAGATACGATCTTGTTAGAATCTATGAGGTGAGAAAAAAACTCGTTGTTGTGCTAAAGATAATAATGTAAAAAAGGTGGAGAAGTAAGATTAAAGTCTTAAAAATTTGGAAAAAAAAATCAGCAAAACAATAGAAAATAAAAGGGGTACTCTTGTAGAACAGTACATGCCTACAATAGGAATCTAAGTAATATTATAACACATATAAAGAATACTAGTAAGAACCCTAAATATTATTCAATTTCCAAACTCATTGAAAGTTGCACTCAGAACTGGTGTTAACACTTGGTTAAAAACTTCTTAAGGTGCTCCCACACCTTAAGAAGAGGATTCGAAGCATTCGCGTGTAATGTAACGTCACAGATTTGAGCATTATAATGCGCACCTTGTAATGATACAATGTGTAATATCTTGATACAACTTGTAACATCAATGCGCCCCGCTTCATCTGACATCTTGCTATGAAATGCTCAAAGTCGAATTTATAATGTTACATTACACGTGAATGCTCCCGGTGAGGGAGCACCTTTAGAGTATAATTATATGAGAATATGAGTTCAGTATTGTAAAGAAATAGAAACTCTTAAAGTCCCAGGAGTTATATTCTTATTTATTTGTGTATAGCTTCAATCTACCATGAACCGGTTGGGCCGTATCTGCATTTACGGCAACATTATATAATAGGTATATATTTATTTGCACCTAAAATATTAAGTATAATATTTACTATATTGGTTAGCTACTCAATCAATCCAACCAATTTACAAATTAGACTAGTTTTAAATGTATACTAAACATATTAGAAGGATAAAACGAAGCTGAAAATCAACGATTTAAAAATCGTAGTAGTAGATTTGTTAATAGAGTGATACTTCAACCAATAGTTATTTTAAAGTATTCGTAGAATAACATGATACTGAGGAACTAATTACATAAAGAGGTGTATGTAAGAACAAAAGTATACTGCGTGTGTTATTTAAAATAATTATCCGCTAAACAAATAGTCTTTTTTAAATATTTTCTGTTTTTTTAGGATCAAAGTCATTCATTCAATCATTTATTATGCAAACGTGTTAATCCTACGTACACGAACAATAACCAACATAAAACTGTCTTCCGGGTTAAAATTTATAGTGGATGATAATGAAGCAATTTGTTTTTTCACCATTAACAAACAGACACAAAAGATTAAGACATCAAGATCTCAAGGTCGCGAATATAAAACAATAGTGATAGGAACCGAACAAAAAACCCAGTCATGACTCTTTATTAAATTTAATAAGCCGCTGCGCTCGCTAATCCGAGTAGTAAAGGTTATTTAACTAACAATAAAACTTAACCATGTACTATTAATGATAGCAATTTACTAAGTATAAGTAAAGGTTTCCGTTATTTTTCCATTTATTTTATGGACAATTTGCAGTTAAGGTACATTTTATAGCAGGCGGATTCATTAGATACGGTCCAGGTTCTGACAAATCAACTTAACTTGCGGACTAATGTTTACAGTGATCACACCAGTGCAGTTAAGCAAATCGTAAAAAGGTTGGATGTAATTGAATTACGATTAGTAACTTAGTAGGATAAGCGAGGAGTAAGGGACTACGCACACTTATTCAGCTCTATTCAGCTTATGTCCATAGAAAACAACGACTTTGTATGAAGACGCGTACGCGTCCGTTCAGCTTTTCGCGTCCGTTCAGCTTTCGTACAAAATCGTTACTTTCTATGGGCATAAGCTGAATGGAGCTGAATAAATGTGCGTAGTCCCTAATGGTACAGACATGCAGGTGATTAGAGAAGGTGCACTAGGAACAAACATTTGCAAAGAATTCTTTGGCAGTCGGCCAAACGCAACTTCTATGATGCTATTGTATTTGTTTGTAATAGTTTTGTGTAATGACAGTCTGATTAAATTTTATGACCTTTATTTGTACTCCCAATCTTTCCTTAATTTCTCTTATAAAGTCATTGATCACAATCTTATAAGTTGCTCAAATGGATCTTCTGTGCTTCGGTATGCAATTGCAGTTCTTATCTTAGAGAGTGTCTACGAGGCGGTCGCGCGCGCGGAGGGCCGCCCCTTTCTCCTCCGCCAATGGGACGCGGCCGTCGTGTCTCTTTGAGAGCAGTGAGGCGCCTCGCCCGCTCAATCTGCGGTCTGCGCGTGACACGAGCGACTAGCGATAGCGGACAAGGTATAGGAGGCAGATCCAGGATCAAGATATGAATGTTTACGTGTGAGGGTTGTCAGTTACTGCCGATAAATAAGTCGATAATTAAAATGAAGTGGTTTACCATTCTTGTTTTGTTTTTAAAGTGGTATTTCTGTTTGAATGCTGCTTTGGAATACAATTGCTAAGAGAGCTTAGCAATTGTATTTCAAGAAATATAAATAATATTTTTTATGTGTCTTTTGGAACTTTATGGAGCTTGACCTTGGCTTTTAGACATTCAACTTTGTGGAACATTCAACATAAATATTAATGATCTATCCTTCGACTTTGACCGCTCGTTTCTTGCTAAGCCCGCTCGCCGCTCGTTCTCTAAGCCCACGACGACAGCGCACACCGCTTTCATAATCCAATTAAGAATAATTGTCGATAAACTGACAGGCGAGATAGCGATTTATGTGGTGATATTTCAGCATCGTTAATAAATTTATGCTTGTTCTTGCCGTTTGATTGCACGCCGTGTTTCCATTAAGTTTATTCGATTCGCGGTACAAATGCCTCTCAGTATTGACAGCTTGTAATCTGACTGAAATTTACACTGGTCCATGTCAAAATATGCCCTGTAGTCGAGTTAAATTATTGCTTTATAGAGATACTACTGTTTATTAAGTACTGTTAGCTTGGCTTTTATGTCAGATAAAATATAGAAGCGAACCAAACCAAAACAGTAATTCCCTGCTCGCTTTAAACTCAGTTCGATTACATAGACATGACAGCTCCATAAAAGACTTGAATGTGGCTACAAATAATACAGGCTGGCAGTTTTTCCGCGGCTCGTATTGTCAGCTCTATTGATTTCGCGGCACATTGCGCGCCTGAGTTACGGGCGCTGCGGTGAACCCTGACTTACGGCCGCATCCTCCCAATTTATTAGATCGTTATACCACATCGGGGCAAAATAAATTCAATTCCGTTCCGTTTTGTGCTCCGTATTTCACAGCGTGACAAATTTCTCGACGGCGAGCACCGCCATGCGGGTAACGTCTTGCGGTTTTGTTATATTTGGTTTTGATATTTGTACTTGACTTATTTTGTTACATTTCTAAAGCTATGCCGCAACAATATGATTTTAAATTGACTTAGAATTATTATTAGCTTTATAGAGCAACACGGAAGCAAATCCGTAGCGGGTCTACGAATGTCGTAGCCTCGTAGCGACCGACGTAGCACTGTAATTTCTTGGCTTAGTCGCTTCTATTTATTTACTGTGGATATTTTTAAGGATGACATAAATATGTTGTGTTGTGTACATTGTATTATCTACAGCTACTTTTATAAACTAATAAAAGCTGCAGGTAAAACAATGTGCCTTATTAACGTTTGACGAGGATAAAAAACTATACTGTATGAAACCTTGTCATTATTGAGGAAGACCAATAAAAATAATTTAATATTCACATATAAACATTAAAATCGCACATAATGTATTTTAACATATTCACAAAAACACAAAGTTTACAACTAGTCAGTACAGACACGGCCTGTCTCTTCAAGGGTAATTTCTACTGCGTGCACGGTTATTAAACTTATATTTACTACATTGTTATCTGAAATAAATGGGCCCGTTTTGTCATGCGGGAAGCGCTGTCACAACAAACATTAATTCATTTTACTTTATGATTTTGTAACGCACCGTGAAGCAAGACTCGCATTTTGGAAAAAAGCGATTTGAGCATAACAAAACTTTAACCTAACTACTACATTTGTCAGCAACAGTGCAAGGATAGATGTGCAATGTTTTGTTATTAATGGCTTCTGTTACACTTTTAAGTCACGGTCACAAAAGCTCAGTTCAGGAATAATAAAAACGGTTTCTCTGTACACGGAAACTGAACAATCTAGGTACCTAGCAACTCTCCAAAAACACATTGTTACACATTGTCGTTATTAGACACGGATTAATCTCGTAGTATGTTGATAGGCTATTACGAAAACCTCAAACATAAATGTAAAGTTTAGTGTGAAATTCAGAAAACTCGGAAGACGTACCGTGAATCAATAAACACATTCGGCACTCCCGTCGCATGATAGAGCACAATAAAAACCGTAAATAAGACGAGCCGAGGAATAACAACAGTATTCAAATTTTCGATTCGTCTCGGATTTAAACAAAAACGTTCTATTTAATAGTGGAATGTGCACGGCACGGGTGTCGGTAATGTCGGTGTGTGCTACTCGAATCGATTTGATTGGTAATCGAGAACGCGTGCTTGATCGGAACTATCGGTGGATATCCACGGCTCTGTTCCGGTTGATTTTGGTCAATCGTCGGTAATCGAATTTCGATCGTTTGGTTCGCGTGCGCGCCACTCGCGTCCCGGGTCCTCTGCAATCAACGATTCGATAGACCCAATGTATTGTTATAAACATTACATGCATGTTAATGTATCACGTTTTCAGAAATGTATAAAGAAATTTTTGAAATCGTTTCGTTTTAATAAAGTTAATTGACGTTTGGGTGCAATATTCTGTAAACTTTCATGAATGATAGTAAAATGTATGTCAGATAAAACGCAGTGCATATAATTATTTGAAAATCTTTTAACTTACATAACGAGTAAAAAGGTCGCAATCATTTAACGAATATATATATGAGTGACAAATGTATTTAAAATAGAACATCAATTACAGTAACATTTCCATGTGGCTTGCCCCTTATTCGCGTCGCGCTCCCCCAATTTGTACAAAACGCGACCGGATGTAGGGAACAACCAAAACGGTACAAAACGTATGGGCGGGCACAATACAAGCCACACTAATGATATTATTATGCCAATTGATATTTATAGATTCATCTAAGCGTTACTTACATATGTGATATCAAAACTATTTGTGGTTTTTGCGAATGTGTGATGTGGGAGGGAAAGTTTCTACAGTACAAAGTTACAAAACTACCAACTACTTTTCCGTGTATATTTTATTATGTAAGTACACTTTTAGTATTGTTGTCCTATAACAAACTTGGATAATAAATACAACAAACTTTTATATTCTACATACATAATTGAAAAACTTTGTTGAATGTTTCCCAACATCGAACATAGTTTTCAAATTATCCACACAAATTCGTGGACGATGTGTCCGCACAATAATAAATATTTAAAGAGGTTAGCAGGTGCAATACGCCTCAAATTGATGCCCAAATAACAGAGTACGGTCGAGCTCAAATAATAATAAAAAACAGGCTCGGCTTTGAGAGCGGCGAACCTGCAATTTGAGAATTAATTCTATCACATTTCGCCCGCATCTCGGCCAATTCGCCGCTTTATGGCTTTCCTGACACCGCAACAGCTGATTAAGTATAAAACAATCTCGCCGCCCGCAATCTCGCGATATTGTCGGGTTAATCAACAACCTTCAGCTTTTTTATCATTATTTATATACACAGTGTTTGTTTCGTTTGTAATATAAACGCTGCGCCCTCGCGAGCGCTGCTCGACTCTGGCCGACGCTGCTGGCACATACAGTCCACGGACAATGGTTGGCAACATGACAAATGGCCTCCGATTATACCATGATCTATTGGAGAGAATAGACTCACCTTGAATCTTACACATAATATATTTTGATGACCGTTTTTATATATTAGATTGTTTCGGATTAACCTGACGTGAACTGAGCAATAAAACCACACCGCTACAGACGTAGGTGTTATAATTATTCAACAGTCTAATTTTTATTTTGATAGCGAGTCTACATCCGGGAGCACATTCACCATAGATTAATATCATTAATTAATGTTCTCAAGGTATCAGAATGTTACTTACTGTCCTACAACTAAGTTATTGGCCATTGATTTATAAAACTTGCAGCTAATCAAGGTTAATGGCCCGATAATTGATGTTAGATGAATGTTTGGGGCTAATTGGAGTAATAAGGCAAGTAGAACGAAGTAATGAGCGCGCATAATGAGCACTTGATATATGCATTCCTTTATGATTACTGCTGGGTACTTGTGTTGCGAATTGCGCAATTAGAGCAATTTATGACTAAATAATTAATGGCGCGGTCTTTTTAGTTGTAACAGGTATTTAACTAATTCAACCAACTAGTTTCAAGGAATAAAAAGAAGAGACAATTAGTTGAAAGATAAAAGATAATATTGCAATTAGGGATTGCAATCCGGTACAACTTTGATTCACGACAATTCCGCCGGATCCGGTCGGATCCGGCCGGATTGGTATTTTGGGTGTTCAACATAGCGCATATTTCTAACTTCATGGCACAATATGTGAAATAATCTACGGGGAAAAATAGAAACGAATTTGTGCGAAAACCAACTCTTCTTTATTTATAAATGACTAGCTTTTGCCCGCGACTTCGTCAGCGTGGAATAATAGTTCCCGATCCCGCAAAATTTCCGGGATAAAAACTATCCTATCTCCTTTCTTAGGTCCCAGACTAAATCTGTGCCAAATTTCATTCAAATCGGTTTAGTGGTTTAGGCATGAAGAAGAGACAGACAGACAAAGTTACTTTCACATTTATAATATTAATATGGATTATTTTCCGTCAGTTATTATAAAGGGTGTCTCAATAAGAGAGCACTTTTTAAAATTGGAATATTTTTTTTCTCATGCATGTGGCAACTCTGAAATTTGACTGTTGTCACCTCTGTTTATTCCGATTATTAAAATAAAGGGCTTCTCGAAAGAATAACGCGTTATAATTGTAAAACCTCATTACAAAAACAAAAATGAAACCGCTCGCAAAGTTTGCCAAATTTTCAGCCAACCATTCGAAGATTTGTTAACAATTTTGAAAAAACTGACAACATATGGTTTCAGCAACCTCACTGCGCATTAAATAATCGATTTATTGCAGCAACGATTTCCAAAACACATCATCTCCCCTTTTTGTTAAAGTCAACCGTTACGATTCACGAGATACAGCTCGCTGCCCGAGACACTGACGGCGAACGCTTAGCAACAGTTCCCGTTGGCACCTTTCGTGTACGGGACCTTACAAATGATGATTATGTTTTAGAATCATAAAAATGTAATCTAGTACAACTTTCAAATCGTACGCATAACGCAAATCTACGAGAAAGTCAGAAAGGGAAAGCAATTTAAAAGGACTTGATTGGCGAAACCATCTTAAATTTAGTGGAGCATACATTCCCTAGTAAACTGCTCAACCCACTGGTCTATCACTGCATTCCATTCGATGTGCTTTTCATTAGGTATCCAATCAGTATACAGCGTGCCTAACCGACGATTCGTCACGAAGGATTAATCTTATCGACCCGCTCAGCATCCCACATGAGGTCAAGGTCAGCGTTAAACACTCCTCGGACACTGGACAGGCTCCGATATAAACACAGGTTGTAAATTACATCATTTGATTGGTTCCAATCAAGCATGGTCTCGATTAAAAAATATATTCGAGACTCTCGGCCGAATTAAAAACTTATCACGCTCAATTTAAGTCGACACTTTATGATTTTTTTCTTCATTACAAATGGAAGTGTGTAATGTGTTGACATGCTGCGTTATACACATTTTGTAATATTTTCAATCCGCCATTGTTAATTGAATTAGTAAAGCGGAGTAGAACAATTAGGTATGCATGGTCCTTTTTATTGATATAAATTCCTGATTTAAAAGGATATAAGGAATGTTTATGGGAAAGGGCTGCTTTTTTATGACCACTTGAATATATCCTTTTTCTTTATGAATCTCCTTCAGGAGGTTTTCCGCTCTTAGTCTTTCAGAATGTCACGGCTGCCAGCTACTTGAAGTGATTATTAAAATACTTTTATAAATTAAACATTGACCAGTATCATTAATATCACTGTATATCAATAATAAATTATCACAAAAATTCCTTTTAAAACTTAAAAATTGTGTTAAAAGCCCATTAGAAATAGATTACCGGTTAGTTTAACCACACATATCCGGTGTTAATTATTACACAGTAAGTGTAAGATTTAGGAACTAGATTAGTTTCCTGCATTAACATTTCGGGTTTTTAAGCCTATTTTCAACCGTCCACCGATTACCACTTAGACAATACAGTTGTAATTCAGACTTGCTCAAATATAAAAGCTGAGCGGGCCGATGTATTCATTCCATATGTGTTCTATTACACCCAATAATTACGTATAACAATGAAGCACAGAAAACAACGGAAGCCATGGAAGTGCTAATTCGAAAAATTCAAACCGCAGTGTTCTATAATGAGCACAAAGACGTCCCTCGTAGTGAGCGACGAAATGACTACTAAGGGCCTACAATTAGTGAACGAAGCAAAATGGCTGACCAGTCAACCACTCTTACGTGATCTCTCCCGCCCCTCCGGCTGGGAAACACAAGACCCAACGGAGGGGGGTAGTGATGACATTCAGAGGTCATGTTTACTTGGACTTTTCCCACCCCCAAGTTACACGACGTGCGTGTGTGTTAATTTAATTTTCTACTTGCAATAATTGCAGTTAGCCCCGGGACAGACAGGCGAGGGCTCGACACGACATACTAGAGTTGTCTTTACATACATCGAGCGGACACTCGCGTGTGCCCCGGCCCGGTCAGTCGCTTGTAGGTACTACCACTTATGCGATTAAAACTTTAACGTGACAGATATTTAATTTAGCCAAATAAGGCTTAAACAATTTGACACTTATCGCTTATAAAAGAAAAATAATGTTTTATTGTGAATTTAAAACAGACGTCTTTCTACACTATACTACACCTAGATGGCAAGATGTTTTCAGCTGAAGTATGCTGTAAGAAATGAGGTTAAAGCACTTAACAATTAAAAAACTTAAGGCTGTGTTCTGAGCAAAATGTACAAAACGCACAGCATAACAAAGCCCTAAGGGAGCATTGGTAAGGCTGTGCTGCGCCGATCTGTGTGGTAAGGTGTAAATGATAATGGCGCGCGTAGCGGGGCGCCCGCGCGGCTTTGTGAGCGCCGCTTGCATTTGTCATGTTAACACTGAACGTGTGAAGAGCCCTTATTAATGACGAACAGATTACGCCGGCTCAAGACGCGGCCGTATTGTTGCCATTGTCATCGCAACCTCGGTGTGGCCACATTGAAAACGCTTTTTCTTCTATTTGCTTTGGGTTTCATTCAAATAATAGGATTTTCGGTTTGTAAAGGTAATAAAGTAACAAAAAATCTTTTGAATAAGCAGGTAGGTAAACATAAGCCGAGCGACAAAAACTCAAATGTATATGGTTTAACTCGGGTTGAGTAGACGCAACCGATTCGGAACTTATCTGACGCAACGTAATTTCCTTACGTGTTTATAATAGGGACACTCGAGATAATTGAACTATTTGTATCTAATAATATGAGACCAATGTTTTTGACTAATAAACCGTTCGTTTATGAGGCTTTCATGAAGCAATTACCAGCAGGGGTCTATCCTAAGCCGAGAGGTGTAATGCAATAAACCCATAAACTGCCGGTCGATGCACAGGTGTGTGAAACCATTTATGATTCCCCACTAGCGGCGATTCTTTTTAGAAGTGTGGAGTACATTTCTTGTTAGTTTATAGACTGCTTAAGAACAGGTGAAGGTAACACGCAATGAATGGAAAGATGCTGTCGGTTAGGACGCGAGAAGTTTTCTTCGTCCCTTTTTTCATCACACAGAAGTTTTGTGGTATCGTTTACAAATTTATTGTACTTAATTCTGGGAACATTGTGTCGTGCGCGCTCATTGAGTTTTGTTGTAAAACGCACCAATTATATAATAAAACCTTTTGTGATTTAGGTTGAATGAACGCGTTTAGAGGAGGCCGAAATTAGATCACGACTAATTTGTTTTTGTTACCGCTTCTTCTACGTTTTATTGCATAGTCTAATCATATTCCAAGTTTTATAATTATGATGAGATTCTCTTTTTTAACGTAAAAATAAAAATATACACAAATGAACAGACAGTTGATCTGTAGTTACATGACGTGGCAGATAGAGAATCAAGACGTTCTCATTCTGGAATTGAATGGTTTCTATGTGATAAAGGCATATGAAACTATTGTTACTAGTATGGGTGATCCCCAGATTGATCTGTTTGCAAACAGATATAACAACAAGTGTAGGAATTATGTATCTTGGCTACCAGACTCCAATGTTCACTTCATAGGTGCTTTTACTTGTACTTACATAACTAAAAATGTATAAACTATTAAAACTCTAATATTTATCACCTGTTATTAATTCAACATTTAACTATTACCCTGTAAATTAATGAAGCAATATCGTTGTTATGTAAAACAATAAAATAAGCATGAACACAGAGTCGCCGCCGCCGGCATCGAGTGACATAAGCGCGGTTTGCTCTCGAATAAACCGCTTGCTTAGTATAGTTCAATCATAATTGTTGATTAGCTTCCTCAATAATATAATAGAAAAAAATCAGGAAAATCGAGGATGAATTATAATAGGACTTTTACGCCTCCACCTACGACAAAAGGAAAAAAATCAAACGAATCAAATCCTTAGTAATGGCAGGCAGCTAGATTTTCATCTAGCCTTTCTTTCTTTCTTTCTTTCATTAGGTAAAGAGACCTTGTCTTAGTTTAGCTCTGCACAATTTCTACCAACGCGAACGCGGCAAAGTAAGAATTGTTGTGTTTTGCCGTGGTATTATTTGTACGGTCAATTTCCAATTGTTGATAATGCAAATAATTGGTAAACTGGGACGTGGGACCGGCTTGCTTGCGGAAGGATAAATTTGCTTGTACTCTTACTTACATCGTAGCGTTATTTATGTCTAAATTGTTTCATCTCTAGAGAACTAAATGTCCAATATCAATAACATTTACGGGCACAAATACTCACGAATACAAGCCAACAATTCGCACTGAAAACAATGTCTCGTTTACCTCGAGTAAGAGCGGGGAGGCTGCACAGGCCTCTCAAAGGTCGCATGTAGATAAATTAACATGGCGTGAAAATAAAGAGCAAGCAACAGACACAAATACGGATCATAACACAAACGGATCTAGTATTTCGTGATCGGGGCGTGTTCGTTGCGTATTAATGTACCCGCGGAACGATAACCATCGCCGACGCTTTGTGCTGCGCCGGCCCATTGTGCGCGCCGCCCGCGCCGCCAGAAAAGTAATTCTTAATAGACAATAAGCCGGCGTTTAGCGCTTTTATTTATGTAACACAATGCTACGTTTGCGAGAGATATATGGATCGCTCCGATCCGAACCACTTAATATACGCGCGAAATGTTTAACCTTTTTCTTTTTGCAACACTTTAATGATGCTTAATGTGAAGGGTATTTAATAAACATTCGAGCGTTTGAGGAAAAGGTTTACATGCAATTGCCCGTCTTCGCTGAGTCATTTAAAGTAATCATGTCCAGAAATAATACGAGAAGGTTTTCTGCGGTGCCTAACAAGAAAAAATTAACGTTTGAAATATTGATGCGCTAATCGAGTATGACTTAAAATTGGGTAAGCGTTCAATAAATAACAGTGCACGGCTTTTTCGACATCAAAGCTTTTCAATTCAACTTCAATGGTAATGGTACCTAATTATACAACACGAGCCGTTTCCTGTGGTTTCGCCCGCCCATTTCATACGAATTTTCAACGCCTATTTTACCCCGTTAAGTATTGAATATTCAAAAACCACTCTCGTCACACATACGTCAGTTATGCATTGATTAGCACCAAAGAATCTGTAATCTTAATTTAATATAAATTATACATAATATTACAAAGAAGTTAGTTTTCTGATAAAAATTAAGCAAAATAAACGCCGATGTTTATTTTGCTGCGATGTTTACTTAAAATTAATTAAGTCACTTTGAAATAGCCAAAAGGTTACGTACAAACATTGCTTCATACAATCCATAGTCTATATATACCTATCTGAAAACAACTACAACTCAGTTCCACGGTTCGTTTTCCATTGGTCACTGCAGCTTTAATAATGCTGTCAACTTCAATTCAATTGGCAGAATTTATACAGAATATTTATGAGTAGCTAGCGCTCCTGCACACGATGCCGCCACCGCGCCGTCGCCGCGCCGACGCCGCACAACTACACTGTTCATACGAGTCGCGCGAAGACCGCCACCGCGCCGCCGCCGCGCCGCCACCGCGCGCGTTCCCAGTTATTTCATTATCCTGATTCATTCCATTGCCGGCCGCGTATGAACATGCGGCCGGTAATGGAATGAATCAAATAGATGCGCGGTGGCGAGACGAGGACCGCGCGCGGTGGCGGCGCGGCGGCGGCGCGGTGGCGGTCTTCGCGCGACTCGTATGAACAGTGTAGTTGTGCGGCGTCGGCGCGGCGACGGCGCGGTGGCGGCATCGAGTGCAGGAGCGCTTAGCGCTCCTGCACACGATGCCGCCACGGTGCGCGCGGTCCTCGTCTCACCACCGCGCATCTATTAGATTCATTCCATTACCGGCCGCATGTTCATACGCGGCCGGCAATGGAATGAATCAGGATAATGAAATAACTGGGAAAGCGCGCGGTGGCGGCGCGGCGGCGGCGCGGTGGCGGTCTTCGCGCGACTCGTATGAACAGTGTAGTTGTGCGGCGTCGGCGCGGCGACGGCGCGGTGGCGGCATCGTGTGCAGGAGCGCTTACAGTCACCATAGATCAAAGCTTCAATACTTCGCATGTCTGTCACATTACCGATGCACTATAACTGGCAATACCACTTGATTGTCTATGCTATAAACGTCAACTGTCAATAAATTGATTCTTGTACGCTGTCAGCACTGTTCACGATTGATCAAAGAACGCATAATAAGTACTTAAATAGATAGCTAGGCTACCGTGAACCTATTGATGGCTGATAAAGGAGGTTTATACGAACCGATTATATGCTCATGGGTCATGACCGGTCCTCACTTGCGTTTATGGTAGCTTAGCTTTATAGATTTGTATTCCATTTAGATTCTCGATAGAATGTTGAAGAGGAGTGGTTAGAATAGTGCTATAAATAATGCCGATTGTTTAGAACATAATAGTAAAGTTAGAGTCTTAGGGCCTCGTCAAACAGACATCACAAATAACATACATTGTAGAAAATTATTACAAATAACAGTTCTTAGTATTTATTCGTACTGTAGTAGGACATTGAGTAAAGCTCTTTATGGCAAAGCTTTTAAGTTATCGCATATATGTGTGTTGTGTGTTGTGGAATTAATTAAGCAAAAGTCACAATTTAATAAAATCATAAAAACGATGATCGACCTGCCAGTTTTATGTGTCAATTTATCATTAAACAATAGCAGTCCGACAGCTGGCTATCGCTTGGCCGTTAAAAGGTTAAAACCGGGTTGATTGCAAATACGTACTTAGATCTCATCAGTACCTTCTCTCAAAAACACTTGAATAGGTGTTAACATTCTTAACCTTTGTCTTTCTTTTGTGTCACGAATCAGGAGTGTTCGAAGATTAATTACGATGGCTCCAAAAGTATAATAAATATTTCTCCATAAATATTAATATTTTTAAAAAAAGGTTGTTTTTATTTCTGATAGAGAAGACATATTAATCTGTTCAAGAATTCTTTAATGATAAAATGTAATTCACTGTTCCAAAATGACTGTTATAATGTTCTGACTGACTGCAATGATATGCTTATTATGTTAACTTATTTTATTATATGAAGACAATACCCGTATTAATTAATGTAATTTTATGATATTATTTATGACAAAATAAACTATTTGTACACCATCAAGTGGTAGGACGTAGAGATCAAAATGTATTTGTCTGTAACACCTATTGTAACCTATGTTCACAAATAAATATAGATATTGAATTGAGTTGAATTGATGGTTCTTTATTTAAAATATTACAATACTATTAAATAATGTTAATTAATTACAACAAACAAAAGAATGGCCATGTTCTAAAAATAAAATTACATAGTAATCATCCCTTTAATACATTTTTCAATTTGCAACGGCAAATGTCAACTGTCATTTCGTCACACTTGCTCATACCCTGAGGTTATTCCAGGGTCCACCATCACTTGTAGAGGCATTTAATTTGTGTGCATAACATCATTTTGCGGAGAATCATGAACAATTTAAAATAATGATGTATTCGCGTAAATAAACGATAAAAAATGTTAATATTTCGTAAAGTATATACATATTGTGTTTAGTACTGTATTTAACGCATGCTTACTACGAAATGCAGCAGTAAAGCATTATTTGTCGAATAAATAAAAAAACGTAAAACATTACGTTGAGTACATGTGCAAAATACGTCAGTATAATGTTACCTACATATCAGTAAACAGTAAGTGTAGTTTATTAAGTGTTTGTGACAATACATTTCAATTCCCAGGTCAGGCAAATAGTGTTGGTAGTACCAACAAAAATTCTCGATACTATCCCAGAGTTTTCAAGTTGGTAGTATGATAGCACGTAAAGTCGTTGTTAGCCATGTATTTAAAAGCCCAAGAGTCTAGGAATAAGTCATATTGTCTTGATATAGTCTGATCTAGTAACTTTATTGTAGAGGACTATCAAACACTGCTGAGACTTTAAGCCGACTGTTATAGTAAAAATAAGGCTAGGAAGATAAACTCCAACCAAAAAAAAAACTCAAACGAGGTACCGCATCTCAAGCTCTAGCTTCTATTTCTCACAGCAAATCTATTTATATCCAATAACCTGGAACAAGAGTGGAAACGTCATCAAGTACCAGCAGTAGGCTTGTTATCTGTAAGTTGTAAGTAGAGAGTAGTGTTAGAGCAGTGGATAAATTAGCCGGTGAGCCGCCACTAATTGCACCACAACACAAATATTTAATAACAATCCCAGATCCTCTGAGATGACCACTTATCTGTTCAATTGGAGTAGAGGAAGGAATGGAGTCGCTGCTTAACTTTTCACGGTACTTACAAGTCTGCATAATTTTCTTTTATTTAACTAGATTTACATATCGTTTTATTTATTTAGTGTGGAAGACTTTGATATTGTTTATGATACAATTATAGCCATCAACATCTCTTGGAAATAAGTATTCATTGCGATGGGTTTGTATTTTTTTTAAGAGATAAAGACTATACTTATAATTTATTTTACTAAGCATTAGTTATAAGTATAAATGAATAAGTTATATTCGTATTACTTTGACATGTTGGAATGAACAGTGTGTGAGTTATAATTGATTGCAAACCCATTTAAGTTTTCCTGTTTTTCATACTTTCAAAGATATTACGAAGGCAGTTAGCGGTAGTACTGTACGTTAATTCATAGTCGATTAAGTATGATAAATGTCATGTTTACAATATCTTGCCGTATTTATAAAATATTAACAAGGATATTAAGTACAGTAAAGAAAATTAGGTACCTACATTTTATTGAGCCGAGCTCTAAAAGGAGAAGAGAGTAGAAGAATTGGTGGAAAATGGTGAAAACATTTTCTATTTCTAATATTAAATGCTGACGGCGTTAAAATTTTACGGACGCATCACGCACAGTTTCATAAGGGCGATGCTCATAAGTGTAAAATGATATTACACACATACGTAAGCAGAGTACCTATTCTACCCCAACTAAAATCATTATCAAAAAAATAAACGGTGGAATGCGACTCCACAGTCTCTGTTGTTCAAATTATCGCTGCACGATTGTTAAACATTATTACGTCGGGTGTTGTTTAATAGAAACAAAAATATCTGGCGGCGCGCCTCGTGTTTGATCTCGAGGTGTTCGCCCGTCGAGCGCGATTAGCCCTCTCTCAACGTATAATCAAATGTGCCTCGGGCCGCCTGTACCAAGAAAGCGGCCGATATAAATTCTGACTTCAACTATCCATTGCATGTTTGTTAAGAGGTACCGGCGATCAATCTCAACAAACTCTGCATTGTTCATCGCGGTAAACGATATTGCTGTGGTTTTGTTTTTAAAAAGCGACCGGTCGTATTGAACAGCGGCCGGCATCGGCGGACGAAGCCTCTCATTTGGCCGCCATTTGTCGGCCATTTCGGTGCACCGATCATAAATGGAGCCCGCTCCGGGTCACGTTAGCATCTCGGGAGAAAACGTGAAAAATCACACTTCGACGCGTGAAATTACTATCGATATACGCGGCCGGTTTATCTTTACGTATTATGTTTTAACGAGATTAACTAGTGGACTAGGTTTTGCTTGACGATGATTTGGTTTTCATTTGATATAACTGAGTTGAATGAGACTGATTTTTGTAGAAATACTAAATTATTAATTGCTGTAGTTTAGCTGCAAGGCTTCAAATAAACCTAACCATTTTAAAATGTGTATGGGATATACAGGGTTTCTTGTTAAGAGAAAAACTATAAAAAAATCCCATAACTTGAGCATTATTTATAATTTTCATAAAACATCTAGTCGTCCATAATAATACGTTACATTGTCCTTCGGCGCATTCTTTGTTGAATATTAATTACAGTGCCAGTTCGTAGGCTCAACTAGTACAAGAGTACCACTTAGTGCTCGTGTAGTCGCCGTCATTTAGCAGAGCCTCGTGAAACCCTGGTTAGGGCGCGCTTCGGGCACATTATACATCAAGCGGACGGAACGAGGCTCTCTCAAAAATTATATAGCGCCGTACCAAGGCACAGTTCTCGTAGTGTAGCGATTTATTTATTTCACTTAAAGTGCGTCGTAAACGCTTGCTTGAACACGCCGCCTCACAGACAGACGCCGCCGCAAAATTCATTTATCGGGAATAAATGAATTTGCTGAGAAGTATAAATTTTACAATATTATCAGCTTGTTATTGAACCTCATAGTTAATAGAGATAAAAATGTCTTTAGTTCTAATCTATTCGCCGACAAAAGCGTTAATTTTCCCGAGTTACCTAACCATTTGTTTTTATTGGTAATCGGAATTACTTACTTAATTATAAAACTAGCTGTTGCACGGTTATGTTTTGACAAGAATGACTTTCATACTTCACACCCCTTAGGTCTTTAAGGGTTAAATCTTCAAAAGAACCTCAGCAACACACCCACCGCACCAAAAACAAAATCAATTTTTCAGCCTGGTTTTTAACCTGTGCGTTGATTCGTCAGTCAGTTAATAGTTATCCTTTAATATATTTAATGTAACTACTTAACATCGGAATTGTTATGAAGTTAACAAAGTACACAATAATGTAAAATTAGTATTAATTAGTTTTTCAGCTTGATAAGTAGAAGGGAATTAAGCAGAATAATTTCAACAGGTCATGTGCGCCGACGCATTCGTCCTCGCAGACGAGTCGGCGCAGAGGGAGAGAGACAAACCTTTACAGTAGAAAGAGATGTAAGACATACAAAAATACTAATCATTCCCTTGGTTCTTTTTTGCAGATATCATGTATAGGATGGTCGTAAAAGATCAGAGAACGATTATTATCGATCTGATGGAACTCAATAAACAGCAATGTTTAATTAGTTACAATTAAAAAAAACACATACGTACATACATGCATTCAATAAGTAGTTATATGCTCGCCAATACATTATCCTGTTATAAATGAAAACTATTATAGTATACAAGCTGTCTCCCGCGGTTTCACCGACGATGTAGTTAGGTTTTTGGTTACTGGCTGTTTGGCTTCGCTTCCGTGAGACATAGCGTAATGTTGTTCAGTTTATGTGTTAATCTGAGGTATCGGCTACTGTGAAGTTTTATCAAAATTCGTTATGTAGTTTTTGCGTTTAAGAGTAACAAATACACGTATAAATTTTACATACGAAGTAAGAATATATTTGATATAGTTGTACCTGTGAAGGGCCCTCTAGGGCCAACGTCTGCCGGGGTTTGGGAATAGTTCTAATAGTTACCGTGGCCCGGGAACATAAAGGGCAACCGAAGGAACATGAGTGTGTTTTAGTCAGTAGAAGTCTGACACGAAGAACGGGAGAAGACATTGATGATTTCCCGCCCACCAAAAAAAAATTAAAGTTGCACCTGCAAAACTTGGTCTTTGTGGATAATGCCACAACTGAAATAAGCAATTATTGTATCGTAGGAATAAAATAAAAATTAAAGGATAACCTAACAGCTGCGTGACACTATACTAATAAAAAAAAGGAATTAAAAAATAATCAAACTGGAACCTTAAAAACATGATTGGTAATTTAATAAGTATTGGTAAAATTACAGAATCTTAAACGTGGTTCACCTGGTCATAATATCTTTATTACAAGTTTTTGTTATTTGTAAAACATTACAACCTCACTGGACTACCAATACTATTTATATTATAAACAGCAACTTTATTATATGTATCAAAACGTTAAGAACTTTATGTGATAATAGTTGGATTAAGATTATGTTTAGTACCATTATTTATAATCCTTTTATTAAAATATTCCTGCGGGGTTAACGTACAATAATAATACACGTAATAACCAGCCCCATTTAAAATATCTTTAAAAAACAGTATTTCTTTTTCAATAATAAAAAAAACCAGAGACTTACGCGAGTCTGGTTTTACCTTGTCAGTTTACACTCCACTTAAGCAGCAGAACATATAAAATTAAAGCTTACATATGAACCAAATCACCCGCATGATTTTCAGGAAACCAAGATTTTCAAAAATATTCACCAAAAATAATGTTATAAGTCATGGAAAAAAAACCATCTGCAATTGCAGAACCCTTTAGTACCCATTACAGCTCATTAGTATCTAAACCATCTGTTTCACAAGAGTAATGCTTTTAAACTAAACGAGCATATCAAATGAAATGGATTGATATAGTTAGATAAGGTGCACGCACACTAGTGTGCAACTGCTCAGTAACCGCGCATTAACCCGCTCGGCCGCTGCCCGCCCCGCATTTACCGCCCGTCTGATGAGCCTCGCGTTTGACATGATGAATGAGCTCCCAAATCTGTTTGATTAGCGTTGCTTTAGCCGCCACACTCATTTCAACTCGCCTTATTAGGAGATGTGTGCACTGGTCGATTTTTAGGGTCGCAATATCTAATGTTTTGGTGAAAATCTTATTAATCTTGCAACTAGCCTGTCAATGTGTGATTATAACAGCGATGTATCACGCACATGAACCAAAAAAATTGCAAAAATATTTTGCAAAACGTATTAAAACCGCTCGTCTGTTTAATTCAATTGTTCGTTCTTCCTCGTAGCTCGTAGCACTATTCGTAGCTGCAGAGCTACAAGAAGTTTAAACTGTCTAGATTGTCATTACACCGTCACTTTATCGACAAATTGCTTCTTATTTATATGACTGTAAAGTTAAATTTTTATTACTTTTACTTACAAAGTTGCAAGGTATATAGATCTGATTGCCTATCAAGTAGTCTTGAGACTTGAGACTTGATAGGCAATCAGATATACACAATACACAGGATAACTCTAAAGAGTAACTTTTATGTTGTAAGCCCGAAATATTTGAACCTGTTCTTGTTTTCCTTCTGGAATTGTGGTTTTTGATATTCGGTGCTATCAACACACAAGAAGAGTTTACTAGAGAGTAACAGTAATCTACAACTGCTACGAATTGTGCTACGAGCTACGCGGGACAAAGTGCCATTCCTTGCGGCACAAATATGTTTTATTAGTTTAGTTTGAATTAGTTTTTTGTTCGGTTGAGATGTAATCCTACTAGAAGTTACGTAGACGATGGCCGCCTGTGCACGCTAGCCTTACCTGCACCTACCGTAATTATGATCTCATATTTGTTTTTATTGTAACTCGTTATTAGATCGCTGGTGTTTGAACAACACTCTTAACATAATGGGTTTTTACAATCTAACTTCTACTTTTATTATTCGATGGTTTTCCCATTTCTGGAGGTAATTAGCAGGTTTCCTTTAAATTGTCCTTAGTTAGTAATGGATGATGCCATTTTCCTTGGTTTTGGCAGACAAATGCAAACGTTCGATTTTAAAGTGTTTGTGGTTAACCGCATTTTACATCACAATATAAAACATCGAGGGTTTCCTATGCTATTACACGTAAGTCAACGTACGTTAACAACTATTAATACTTTGCCTAGACTCTCTTGCATTAAACAGGAAATATAGAAAATAAGGGTACCTCAGTCACTTAGGAACACGGACAGAGCACGTTCTACAGAAAACTAGCGCCATCTTTTGTGAAGTAGTGTAAATTAAATACGATTCGCTGTTTCTAAATAGAAAACACGATAGACTCAGACAACAAAAAATATATATTTATAGTCAGGACATAAATAAAATTAAACGACCTAAACGTTTCGGTTAAATTAAATTCGATCCCATTTACAATGTTGTACAACAGCAAATCACAATCAATTTGCCACGTAGCGTGTATTCACCCCTTTAGCATTGTGGCTTCCCCCAACACAAGCGAGACAATATGGCATCGCTGAGTCTGCGTCACGCCGACTTCTCGCCTCCTCGCGACACTGTAATCGAGGGGGAAGAACAACCTTTGTCATCCTACCCCGCAAAACTACCCGCGAACAATAACAAACCCTAACACCTGCGGTTAAAGACAAAATTCTCCTGCCAAAAATTCTGCAAGCATCATAAATTTTATAGCATTTTAATACAGCCATAACAACATACAATAATAGGGTAAATGTTTTGGTAAGCCATAAATAAATTGAATTACGTCCCGCTGAGAGACGACAAATTCAGCGACACACAATTTAATGGCTTTAATAAAGCACATTGTGACATTCTCCAGGAAATGGACGATTAATAAATTATGGTGTCCATACGATGTTGTGTATTGTTAACCATCGAACGACGGCCAATCGATGGACTTGTACCATTATTTATTGACTTTATTCATTGAAAATAAACATTGTGCGATGTGTAATGTATAGAAAATTTTATGACAAACTATTTTTTAATTACTTATTCTTTCTTTATTGTAAGTGACTATTCACTTAATCTCAGAAAAGACTATCTTTTCTGAGATTTAGAACTCACTCGGCTCTATAATTTACGTGGTACTTCGGATGTTAAAAAAGCTGATATATTCTTCTTTCTTTCCATCTAGGCAACATAACAAGTCTATCTTAAAGTTATACCTACCCATAACTTCTTTTCCTATACCTTAGTTTTTATTCAATGCTTTTACAAGCAGATAACGTATCCTATATTTACTGTTAAAGCTATGCAGATTATGCCTATTATGAAGATACAATTGGACATGTTTCAGTTGAATATCAATCTAAATTTTACAGTTTAATTGCCCTTTTTATAGCTGGGAGTTTCCTTTTTCTTCTGAAAATATTCAGTAGGGTTACGATTGCTTAAGCCTCTTTTAACCGGTGGTCTGTCGTAATTAAAAGAACAATTAAAAAGTTTTGTGTTTCACGTAGATCTGCGCCTCCGACAGTCTAAGGGTTAAGATGAGATTGAATCCTTAATCCTTCGAACACACGTGATTTGAAACACAATAGAAAGACAATAGCAGCCCGACATCCGGCTGTCGGTTGGTCGTCAAAAGTTTAAAACACAGACTTGGCAATGTAACTGTAAATTTTAGTGCAACACTCGCGCCTCAATTTAAAATTCACGTGAAGAATTAAAGTGTACGGCCACGGCGCGTGAGACTGGCCGGCAAGCACGACAGAAAACAATCGCAGTGTTTGCTCGCCTCGGCTAATAGCCCATTACCGGCCGCACACGCGAGCTCAGCGTTGCTTTACTTGACACTTAACCATATAGAATTTAAAGCCATTATTAGGTGTACTTTTGTTATTGAGTCTATTACTTACGTATACTCAAATATTTTGTTGGCTCTTGTGACTGATTTAGCAGGTGAATAGTTTAGTACTTACAGTACCTGGCCCTAAAGTAAGTTACCTTTATTTATGTTCTTGATAATGCAATATTTAAAAATATTCCTCACTATATTGCATGCCCAGGAATTAAAATATTTTACTATTCCAGTTTCCCCCATGAGCTACTTATAAAATCACAAAACAACATTCGTATTTAAAACAATTAAATAGAAAATATTCCTGCCTCGTTACTAACGACAAAACAAAACCATATTTATCTTCACAAAGCAACCATAAAAGGAACTGTAAAAGTTTAAATATGTACTTGTAGGTGAAACAATAAATCGAGTGGATTTATGCGGGCGCAATAAATGTCTTCCCGAGTAAAAGTAAAGTGTGAAGTGTTGTTAGCGGTTATATTGCACAAACGTGGGATATTTATTTAAGAGGCAGCGAGTGGAGTGCGCACTACGCAAACTGAGCACTCCGCGCGGAAATGGGCCACGACTAATGTGGCCGACATTAGTCGTGGCCCCTGTGGGCCCTGTAGGCCATGTGGGGCGCCCACCACCCAGCCGCTGGGGCTGCTTCGGTTCTGGATGAGCAAGATCTGCATACTCTTCAAGTATCGTAAGAAACTCTACATTGAATCTGGAAGAAACCGTTGCTTTAATTGGTGTACCTATATCTTTTATATAAACTTATGAAATAATAGGCATTCAAAATCATTTTAAAGTTTTGTATGTTCAAAAGGTATACTCAGCTGTACCACAATTATCTGAACCACCCTAAAAGATATATGTTAATGGGTGGGTCAGGTAATTGTGTCTATAGGCAGTACAAGTGTGCTTAATATTTGCTAGTAACATAGACTGTATCTACTTATTTGGAGAAGAAACGAATAACAAAACCATTGTTATAAAAATTATCCACCAAGTACTACTTAATAGTAGACTACTTCTCAACTACTTGTAAAAACATTGAAACCTTATCAAAATTGTAAAGAAATAGCACTTAAATACTTAGCTAGTATTTCTGCGAGCTCGTACCGTTACTGTGAATTTAGTGAACCAATATTTACTAGGTGCCATGTTGCCACTTCTCCGTGCAAATGTTCCGGAACCCTCGGGAAATAAAATGTACGCCAATTAACTCGGTTACTTGCTCTAGATGAAATATTTGCGCGTTCGTAGCACTTGGACTTGGTGCTTTACCAAATTGATACGAATTGTTCGGGGGAAGTGTTTTCGTGAACATTCTTAGCGTTTGAATAAGTCAAGTTAATTTTCTGACATTTGCGCATGAATAAGTCAGTAATAGAAAGGCAATTCTTTTAAATATTAGTCTAAGTTCCCAGTCTAATTTAACCAACTCGTGCACTATCTTGCAATCTCTATTTGTCAAAAAATAACTGCATTGGCGAAAATATGAATTGTATCCATGGATGACAAAAACAAAGTCGTCGGATGGTTTTGATACGAAAAAAACGGCAAATATCCAAAGCTTATTCAAAAATCGACTGTTTGGTGAAAGTAAAACTTACCCATATTTTGACAAGTTTTTGACCAACAGTACAGATAGGTAGATTTTTAACATAATATTTAAATACCCAGCAGAATTGGGCTTCTTTGCTTCAGCTTTGCGTGTAAACTTGATGAAGCAAATGAATAATTCATTGTAAACGATTATGTTGTATTGAACCTACATATGAAATGGTTCTATAGTGGTTCTATACTATCTAAATATTATAACTCAAAAGTGACTGACTGACTGACATAGTGATCTATTAACTCACAGCTCAACCCACTGGACGGATCGGGCTGAAATTTGGCATGCAGGTAGATGTTATGACGTAGGCATCCGTTAAGAAAAGATTGTTGGAAATTCCAACCCAAAACTCCCAAAAGGGGTAAAATAGGGGATGGAAATATCGATATTCATGTGAGCGAAGCTGCGGGCGAAATCTAGTAATCAATATAATTTTAAGACGTACAGCATTAGATCTGGAATAGAGTTGTAGTCAAAATATGTAGTTTAAGTTAGTAAAATTGCACAATTGTCATTATTGCCGGCAATGTAAATACACATTACTCACGTGAAAATATAATCTGTTACATTCTTCATTTTACTCAATATGTGTTTACCAACCCTGAACCTTATCCATGAGTATATTTACCTCGTACGTTTATCTATCTAGTGTGAAAACTTTACTAGAAGGTACTACATCAAAATAATGAGTACTTAACAATGGTATTTTCCTCAAACTTTAATTTATATGTATATTTTGTACATTGTATTACTATAATCAAGAAAATTTCAACACAGCACATTTTTCATTCTCACACTTAAGTATTTATGTACTACCTAAAGCTGTTATTGTGCTGTCAAGTAAAAAATATCATATTCAGTGTACATCGCTGTGTTACAATGCTGTAGTACTTTAACTAAGGCAGCAGAACATGCAATGTATGTAAACTGGAAACATTAATTAGAACTGATAGTGTGAAACTCGCATGACCCACACACCTACTGCATGTAACAATTTTAATTATGTTGTGTATGTGTGTGTGTTTATTCGTTAATATAATGAATGAGTTCTGATGGCCGTAGGTACGGGAGCTCGCCTGTAATTATGTTGCATTAGCTAACATTATCGCTTACTGTTACGGCTATCAATTTAATTCAATGCCGTTTGAGCAAACTGCGAGCTACTGCGATATTCGCCACACTACCAACTCGTTAGCTATGTACCGGATAAACATGTTATGTATCGATGTAACGTCGTATTTTATAGATAATTTTCGCAGTCGTTGGGTCGTATCGTTAACGTTATACCTTGATAGCGGCGCCGGCGGCGGTGCTTTGAAATTGTATGTTAAACTATTTAAACCTACTGAATGTAAAAACGTGCTTGGTTTTGTAAATTATTGCCAAATAATCTACGTCTTACGTAGATGTAGTGTGCAACGTTTAGGAACTCTAGATATTTCTAAAGTCACGAGCCTCCATGAGCTTAAATTCGAGCTTGAATGACAGTTTCGAGACTTCGAGATTCGATCCATTTTTACTGATAGTGAATTTGCTACTCTGTCATCATCTCCCTAGCCTTTTCCCAACTGTGTTGGGGTCGAGTTTGTTTGAGTTTTTCCCAACAGTATTTTACGTGGAGCGACTGCCTATCAGACCTCCACAACCCTGCAACTGGGCGACAGGATACCCTTGGTTAGACTGGTCAGACTTTCTGGCTTCTGACTACCCGTAACGACTGTCAAAGTTCTACGAATGACAACCGACACCAACGGCTTTACGTGCTTTCCGAGGCACGGGATGTCAGTGATGTCCAAGATCAACTTTAGAAAGTACATATGAATTGAAAAAGTCACATTGGTACTTGCCTGGATTCGAACCCACAACCTCTTACACGAGAGACGGGCGCCTTATCCACTAGGCCATCACGACCATAGAATTTGCTTTGCATAGAATTTGATACTCTGTCCTACCTAATAAATTGTAACTTACCGATACATTGTCAAGTTTTTGAGTAACACTACAGATATAGATTCAACATTTTTAATTACCTAGTAATTTGCTTGAAATTGCCCTTCCTTGCTTCAGCTTGACGTGTAAACCTATGAGGCAAATGAATAATTATCAATAATCAACGATAATGTTTTATTGTATGTCCGTTGGGAATTATTATTATTATTTTATATGCGTTACATATCTCGGGACCCAAGGATCCCGGGCTTTTGGAAGGCATACGAGGGGCCGAAGCCAACTCACAGAGGCCCCTTGAGCTAAACTTTATTCTTTATTATTATTATTCCATTTATTTATTTTTTTACACATTAATTACATTTTTAAATATTAATATAAAAAAGAAAAATAACATTTAAAAATATAAAAAATAGTAATTAATTTATTTATTATTATTATTATTAGATGGTTCTATATATTATGTTATAGACACTAGAACTGGGAAAGTGTCGAGTATCCATTGAATTAACCTTTCAACGACCAAGCGACAGCCGGCTGTCGGGCTGCTATTGTCTTTCTATTGTGTCTCGAATCACGTGTGTTCGAAGGTTTAATGGCAAGGCTAAAATGCTGACAAGTGTAGCAAACAATTCATCTTGGTCCCTGATACCCGTTGCTTTTCGCTACATGCTCATAATTTCCACCACAGTCGATAAAACAAAGGAAGCTTGGTGTGGTTGCGCCGTCCGTCTGTGCGTCGTCATTAGCACTAATAACTCCAAGCGCGTAACAACTTACAATAACGCAAAAGTGACGTCCTTGCGGTCTGCAGAGGAAACTCCCTTTGAGCTTCCTAATAATTCTATCAATAGGCGCATCGCTGCGGTCGATGTGGTAATCGCCGTCTAGAATATGTATGGAATGTAGCCATTGCAAGCGTCTATAACAATTGACACAGGAAACCGACACGCGGCCAATTTGACTGTGGTCAG
The DNA here is from genome assembly GCA_033675125.1 of Athetis lepigone. Classification (NCBI taxonomy): domain Eukaryota; kingdom Metazoa; phylum Arthropoda; class Insecta; order Lepidoptera; family Noctuidae; genus Athetis; species Athetis lepigone. The sequence continues at coordinate 17,271,211 of CM066232.1, forward strand.
ACGGTTACAACATATGTAATTTCCTCGTTGTTGTTTAGGTTCAATTTTAATTGCATTGTAATACCCTTGGACTATTATTATTTGTTACTTAAAAAAAATGAGAAGTAACATGTTGCTTTGTGTGTCAATAAATGTTGGGTTCGCCACAGTAATCACATTCAGCAACAATGACGGCAAGGTTTTCCTAGCAGAAACTCCGGAAGCTTGTTGATAAAGCAACAACTGCCATTTTTGTAGTAACACACAAAAATGGCAGTTGTGTTTAGTCAAACACAGTCGATAATTAAGAAACAATTTCATTTCCTTGTAGGTAGGAATCTATTAAGGTTGATTCAATAAATCATGATTTTTCGTCAGGTTAGTTGGTCTTCGATATCCCTTGCTTTTTTACAGGTATTTAGGGGCAGTATTTATAAAAAAGCTAAAGACTTTTAACAAAAAAAATATCTTCTTCGATTTATTTATCTTATTTGATTTAGACATCGACTTTGAAAATTATTTCTTTGAGTTTAATATGATCCTAGTGTGCCAGAGCTGAAAATATAAAGGCGTAATAAAACATTTTTTACACAATTTTTTTCAACACACTTGTGTGTATCATATATTTTCATATATTTAACGGGAGAGCTCGGATTGCTTAATTTTAACTTCTAACCTGACGGTTGCCCGTTTTGGAAAAAAAAGCTGCCAAACAGCTTTATAAAAAAAATGTTTTTTTGTGAATTGAACATTTTACTGTACTTAAGTGTACTTACAAAAATAAATACTATTGAATACTTAATTATTGAATGATGATGATGATTTATTAAATATTTATTGATTTATTTTAGAATGAAAAATTCGATCAAATTGCAGAATATAATTATTATCTACTATCAAGGTACCAAAGCGGTAAGTTGTTTGCCGAAATTTTAATAGGTATACCTATACTTCACTTGAAAGTATGTTGTGTTAAAAAAAAGATTTTCATTAATTGATTTTTCTTCTTATTTTTGTGTCGATGATATACATTTTATGAGTATACATTTACTAAGCGAAAACAGCTAAAAACTTAGGTACCTTAAGTTTTTAGCTGTTTTCGCTTAGTTTTTGACTACGAGATGGAGGCAGGTGAATGGTCAGTTGGAAATTTCCTACTCCAGTCATGGAGGACCTCTACATTCGACTACCTACGGCCTACAACCCCCAGTTTTGCCAAATTATGTCTACACCGGCTACTAGGCTACTACAATGCTTTCGAAGCTAAGCTTGTTAGGGTTTAAAGTGGTCGTGAGATAGTGGAGGTCTCTATCTGCACAATTTTGGAAATGCGTGATGACTGAATATTTTGCCCTTTCGGCGCAATGATAACAACGTTCTTCTCCCTATTTTTGCGAGTGAGTTCCCTTATCTATTTAGGCATTTACATTCCTACTTATTTCAATTTTTTAGCTCCCTTTATATACTTCTAACATAAAAAACCGAATAGATAATACCTAATATAGATAAAGAAAATAACCGTCAGCTTGGATGCTGCTCTGCAGATGGAGCATTCGTTACTTTGTAATTTGAACTTTTTTGAAAAGTAATTTTATCTTAAAAAAAAGATACAATGATAATATGTACAAAATGCAATAAAAGTCTCACACGTAGATAAAACCCGATTCTATTTACATCTTACGCCACCTGTTGTGGAAAATTAACAACGTTTTGTTAATTCTATTCAACAACAGATGGCGGTATACTCAATATATAGAGAACGATAATGAAGCCTAATTTTAACAAGAAGTAGTGCTAAATGCACAAAATTATAAAGATAAAATTCGATCTATACTGCAAAATTAGAGAACTAAGTATTTCATTTGTTGGCGGGATGGATTCTGTAGATTATACAAGTATGTGGTATTGCTGTAATATCCCAAGACAATTTTATTGCATTTTTGTATGTTTATTTTTTATATAAAGGCTGTTTGGTAGGTACTTATTTATATTAAAGAGACAGAGAAAATATAAAAAAACAAAGTAGAATCATTAAGTGATTTTTGATTATTATTATTTTTTTTTTTTTTTCTTCTTTGGCAATTGAGCCGGTTTCGACTATTCTGCCAGTGTCACGTTTGGGCGGCTACATAGAGGCGGCCGCTTTACTTTTAACTTCGTGGTAGGTGTTAGTATAGCTGCAAATACGAGCACATGGGTTAGTAAACAAGAACTAATTTACATGTTTCTAAATATATATATACACTTATAATAATATTTATTTATACAACATATTTATATACATACACATTACGCACACCAATTAAAATTTTAACTCATTGTCATTTATAAATTTGGACAAAATCTGGATTAATTTAGGGGAGAAGTGAGAAAGGAGGGAATGGAAGTTGGTTGGAAGGGGGATATTGCACTTAATAATTTTGTGATAGAGGTCGAAAGATTTGTTGTTCAGGGAGCAAGAAAAGAAAATGTGATCCAAAGTACCCTCCGCAAGACCACACTCGCACAGCGAACTATCTCGGACATGGATTTTCTTCAGGAACACTGGGCTACAACAATGTCCGAGTCTCAATCTGCACAGTGACGAAACAGTTTTCCTCGACAATTTAGGGCATTTATAGAACCATGGCCTACGCTGGATTTCGGGCTGTACCGCTGCGTAGTAAATGCCCTTAATTTTTGAAGTCGTCTTCCATGTTTCAGTCCACGAGTTAAATAACTTGGGTTTGGCACCATTCCGCAAATCGTAGTTATGAGCTACGTAGTGCTTTCGATCAGCCGGATTCGATGTGGCAAACTTTGCTAACGAATCAGCGCACTCATTGCCAACAATACCCGAGTGACCAGGGATCCAGGCTATCTCGACATCCAAGCCGTTTTGGGAGCAATCAAATAGCAAGTTCTTTATGTGTACAATTATTTGACTGTTGATTTTACTGTAAAGTTGATTTTGATTTAACGCCTGAATACTGCTACGGGAATCTGAAAAAATTACTGACCTTGCTATTTGATGTGATTTTATATATTGTATGGCTTCTAGAATGCCTATACATTCTCTTGTAAAGACTGATGTTTCTGGTGGGCATTGAAAAAGTAATGCAATTTTATGGCTTTGAAGATAAACTGCCACACCAGTGCATTCTGCTTCTGACAATTTAGAGGCATCAGTAAAAAATAAATTCCATCCTTCCCAGTAGCGCTTCACGGCTAACTCAAAGTCGCCATTAGCGCTCTGGGAATTCTTTGATATGCCAAGCCCCAAAACGGCTTTTGGTTCGAAGTAAATCGATTCGTATGCGGCGGAAAAGACCGGAAGAATTTGGTATTGACAAATTGGTGAGGAGAGTTGTTTAAGCTCTCTGTACCTATTAATCAACAGAGGAACAGTTTTATTATTCCAGTAAGGACAACTGTCAAAGGAGAGGTCGATTTGCTCTAAAATTGGAAGCAAGGGATGGGATGAAAGGGAGAAAACTTTAGAAAGGAAGCGATCTGCCAAATACTGTCTCCTAAGGACTAGGGGCGGTTCTGCACATTCAACTTGGAGCGCATTTATGGGGGACGATTTCATGGCACCAATGACAATTCTGAGGCACTTGGACTGGACGCTGTCCAGTTTTTTAAGCGCTTCTTTGTTGCAGGGCTCAATAAGAAAGCTGCAGTAATCTAGAGCGCTTCTAGTCAGCGCGTTGTATACTAGTTTGAGAGTGGATGGGTGAGCTCCCCACCACACCCCCGCCAAGGCCTTGAGAACTGACACCGAGCGTTCACACTTTTTGACCGTATTGTTTATATGTTCAACCCCAGTCAGTCTAGAGTCCAAAGTTACTCCCAGAAACCTAGCCTTATCCATAACTGGGATGATTTGTCCATCAATTTTAATATCTATCGGGGGTACAGAGCGCTTGCGAGTAAAAACGACTGCTGTACTCTTTGGTGCACTTAAAGACAACCCGTGATCGATTAGCCATTGGTTAAGCGAGGACAGAGAGATATTTATCGATAAAGCGGCGTCTTGTATGGAACTGCCACAGACCATTAGCGCAATATCGTCAGCATACTGAAGGATTTTGCAGTCGTAGTTAAGGGATGAAGGCAAATCAGCAGTATAAATATTGTATAAAGGGGGACTCAAAACAGAACCTTGAGGTAATCCTCGCCAGACTGTTCTTTGTTCTGAGTCACTCCCAGGGATTCTAAGTTTGCAGGTGCGATTGGTAAAGATGCTACCAATGATGCGACATATCCTAGCCGGGATTCTCAGCTCGTGCAGCTTTTGCCTGAGAATAGGGAGGAGGACCGAGTCATAGGCAGCTGATATATCCAGAAAGACAGCAACCACAGACTCATTCCTGCTGAGGGCCAGCCGGACTGCTGAGGTGAGGATACCCACACTGTCAGCTGTGCCCAAGCCTTTCCTGAAGCCAAATTGAGTCGTTGGGAGCAGCCCTCTGTTTTCCACCAACCACACTAAACGGTTTTTAACAAGGTGTTCTAAAAGTTTTATAAGTATGGACGATAGAGCGATAGGTCTGTATGAACAGTGATCATTAGGATCTTTGCCTGGTTTTAATATCGGGATAACTGCTTGAACCTTCCATTCTGTGGGAATGTAGCCAGAAGTAAAACAGAAGTTAGCCAAGTCCAGGTAGTATTGGTGAGTTTTTGGACCAGCTTTAGAAATAAAGGAGTAAGGGAATCCATCCACTCCTGGGGCGGAGTCCCTAACATGGGATAGTACCGATTTGAGTTCTTCTATGCTAAATATCCTGTTAAGAGGGTTGTCAGTGTCGTCTACATCACCGATGCCAACACTGCTTTCCTCTAAGTCTGGAACATAGGCCGGAGCAAATTTGGAGAAGAACTTATAGCCCATTTCTTCTGTGAGGCTGTTAGTAAATGTAGCAGGTGCTAGGCTACTTCTAAAGTGTTTTATTCTCCGCCACACTGTGGAAACCGGAGTGGATGGATTCAAAGACCCACAATATTTAGCCCAACCTTCACGTTTCTTCTTCTTAAAGAATTTCCTGGACTTTGCTAACAACTGCTTGAAGGCGATGAGGTTATCCAGGTTCATATTGCAGTTGACTGTCTCTTCAGCTTCATTCCTGGCCTTAATCATGTCGGTGCATTCTCTATCCCACCATGGAGGGGAAGGAAGTTTACCAGTAAAAGGTTTTTTTGACGGGAAGCAATCATCTGCTGTGGAGGAAATAGTAGAAGAAAAAGACGAAAAACATTCCTGGGCATTTTCTGTATTGACTATTGGGAGGGAAGATACTCTAAGGTCCAAAATTTTTTTATATAGATCCCAGTCTACTGAATTTAGCTGGTACTTTAAAAGGGGAGGGGAGACTTTAGTGGGAATATTTTTGGAAGGGAATTCAATTATAATGGGATAGTGATCACTTCCATAGGTCATATCTAAGCGACGCCAAATGAGGAGGCTGGATATATTGGATGAGCAGAAAGTCAAGTCAACACAACTATTACTCTGACCAGGAGCCGACCTGCGAGTGGCACTGCCATCGTTGATGACACAGAGGTTAAGATCATCCAATATATCAAGCAAGCCTATGCCAAAATTATCGCAAGTATCCGATCCCCAGCGATGATGGTGGCAATTGAAATCACCCATAACAAGTATTGGACCGCTAACACTGCATAATATATTTCTAATTTCCGAAAGATACTCGAGTTGTGGGTGCGCAATATAAAAAGAAAAAATATTTATATCCTCAGCCTTAACAGCAACAACATTTATGTTGTCGCTCGCGGAGGTTAGAGGAATCTGGGAGAATGATACTCTGCTATTGATGAGCAAAGCACATCCTCCGTATCCATCAGATCTATCAATACGAACACTGCTGAAACAAGGCAACCTGAAATTGCTTCCAGGCAGTAGCCATGTCTCAGCAATGCAGCAGATTGATGGTTTAAATTTATTAATTAAAAAGGAAAGATCAGGCTTTCTGGGAGTAATGCTCCTGACGTTCCATTGGAGGAAGGTCAGAGGGTGGAACATCGTGGATGTAATTTAAAATGGAGGTCAATTTTGAGGCAACGTGGTCAGGTATTGTTTGGTTGTAATCGGTCAGTGCAGACATTAATAGGTTTGTGATAATTTCTAAAATATTTTTGGAGTTGTCTTCTTGTCTATAAGATATTGGCTCCACTGTTTCCGTTGGGAAACCACAGCCATTCCTCGATGGGGAAAAAGAATAATTTTGGGTTAAGTTCAGGTGAGCTTGTCTATCGTAACCGGGCGAAAGAGGCGCGCGGGGTTTGGGTTTTAGAAACACCGTTTTGCGGTACGAAGTTTGAGTTGCAGGGATGGGACTTGAGGACTGGGATTGGGGTTTGTGTACAGGAGCTTTGTTGCGTGGGGTAGATTTAGAGACATCGGCATATGATCTGGAAACAGGTGGGAAAACCCTACTTGCCTCCACATACGAAATCGATTTATCCGCCATCAGAGCTTTGATGCTCTTCTGTCGGCCTAATTCAGGACAAGCACTATCATTAGCAAAATGGTTTCCAGTACACGAAACACAAAAGCCTAGTTCACGTGGGACTTCACATCCATCCCCTGGGTGGTCTTCACCACACTTAAAACATCTGGGTTTTGACCTGCAGAGAGTACGGGTGTGACCAAAGCGGCAACAATGGTAGCATTGGATAGTTGGGTAGGTGTATGTCTCCACTGGAAGAGCCGAGAAGAAGCTAAACACTCTTTTGGGCAGCATTTGACCGTCAAATGTAAGCACAACAGTTTGCGTAGGCTTCCACTCAGTTACACCAGCAGAGGATACCCTACGACTTAATCTCCTAGCCTTAATAACAGGGCCACAACCCTCCGGGACCTGGATATTCTGAACAGTTTCTTCTTCAGACCACTCCACTGAGATATCCCTAACTATACCCATCCTTGTGATGTTAAATTGTGGGATGGTAACATTATAATTATTTTGTGCCAGGATTTTGTTATTTAGGAAACTGTTAGCGTCCTGGTGCGACTTAAACTCTACCGACACACGATTTCTGCCTATTCGTTTGACCCCATCGAGGCGTACATTACTGACATTATTTTTGGTCAGAAACATACCAAACTTTATGGGTTGTAGCACAGTGCCTGAAGTCTGTTCGTCTTTAAGTGATACGTGAACAATGTAGGGTGGGTTATCCCTAGCCGTATATGTAATTCTGCCGATTGCATTTTTGGCCAACTTAGGCGGTTTGTTCGAAGTGACCGGGGGCGAGCTTGCAGTTCTTTTGCGGCTGGCGGATTCCGTATCCATATTCGGGTCTTGCAGGGATAAATCGGTAGCATGGGGGAGTGTAACAGTCAGCATAGGTGATAGATCAAAGAGTTTATCAGGAGGGTCAGGATCGGGAGGCTTTTCCTTGCTCATTTTAGGTTAAGAATAAAAAAACAGCAATAGAGGACAAACACAAATAAAATCAAACCTTAAGCCAAGATCACAGACACAAGGGACAATCACAATTTACTTTCACACTCAAAAAGTTCACTTTTTCCCACAAAAACCCGTTGCACTGACAAAAGCACGTGTTTAGCCTTTACCACTACCAACGAAAGTCCTTGATTATTATTATTTCTGGACGAATTAAACAAAAACAGCTGACCAAATGTCACTTTGTCTGTTGTCAAAAGTATGTAATCGGCGGGGTTATTACCTATGAAACAGCAATGAGCAATATTTGCGCAGTGATCGCGCGATCACCGCGCAATCGTCAAAGAAAAATCGTATTATGTATGAACCGATTGCTAATCGCTCGCTGATTCTTCTAATGCACTTATTGCTACGATAACGATAAAGTAGCAATCGCTGGAACTAATTAAATATCACCTTTAACAAAAAAAACTGAACTTTGCTCTTAAAAACCATAATACGAAACCACCAACCAAAAAATGGATATTTTAGTTAAGTGATTGCTCCACAGAGGCAGCACTATCGCTAGATTGCTCTTTGACATGACTTAGTTTGAATTGACGTTTATATTGCTAAATTATCGCGTTCGCTCGGCTTTTGCAAGATACGTAATCCCAGTGCGGATTTCATTTTCTCTGTGTCTGTCTGACTAATAATAAATCCTCAAAGAAATTTGAACTCCATCTGATTCTGTGTGAAAACATTTTGCTCTTCACTATTTCAGTTTGAATTAACAGTGATTTATATTGCAGCATTTTGAACATTTTGATTAAAAAAATATTGACACAAGTAAGGCATCCTAACCTATAAATAATCAAAAATAATTCTACGGTGAACACAAATAAATGGTAATTATTGTTTTCGACACGCTACAAAACTAAAAAATAAGTTAGTTACGAGCGTCCAGTTCTAACTATTGAGCATTATGTCACTTTCAAGAATCATATTCTCCCGGCGGATTTTTACGACGAACAAACTAAATTTATTACGTACATGTAGCTCACAAAATACCTTTAATTTATCCGACGTTGCTGTTCAAGCTTACCTAAAAAACGTATTGATAGAACACGAAGACTTGTTACTAAAACTTAAAAGAACACCTGAAGAAGCAAAGCGTTTGTTTGAGATAAAACCAATTGTGACTGCGCTAGAAAAGAGAATCACGTTGTATGATAATATCGAAACGCTCAAGGAGCTCAATAAAAAACATGGTAACGAAGAAGGTGAGATGAAGGAAATGATAAAAGAAGAAGCTCAAATATATTTGGAACATATGAAGGAAGTAGATAATGAGTTACATTCACTTCTCTTGGAGCCGCAGCTGACTGAAGGCGGGGTGTTGTTGGAGGTCACAGCTGGTGCTGGTGGTCAGGAAGCCATGCTATTTGCTCGTGAATTATTTGAAATGTATGAATCATATGCCAAGTACAAAGACTGGGAAGTTTGCATAGTTTCTCTTGAAAAGTCAGACATTGGTGGCATCAGAAAAGCTTCTATGTTCATTGATGGTGTGGGTGTACCTGAGCTAATGAAAATGGAGGCTGGAGTTCACCGTGTACAAAGGATCCCTGCTACGGAGAAGGGTGGGCGTATTCACACTAGTACTGTATCAGTGGCTGTACTTCCAAAGCCCTCTGATATAGAAGCAAATATCTCTGACCGGGATTTGGTTATTGAAACAAAGAGAGCAAGTGGTGCGGGTGGCCAACATGTGAACACCACCGACAGCGCTGTCCGTATTACCCATACTCCTACGGGTACAGTGGTTGAGTGCCAGGAGGGCAGATCACAAATAAAGAATAAAGAGATAGCTATCCAAAAACTGAGAACCCTCTTGTTAGAAAAACAACAACAAGAACAAACATCTAAAATAAATAGTGAAAGGAAGTCTCAGGTTTGTATTTAACTTTTCGCCGGCTGTCGGGCTGCTATTGTCTTTCTATTGTGTCTCAAATCACATGTGTTCGAAGGATTAAATTATTTAATAGTCATAGTCATTTTTGAACAATACAAACATTGTACATTCATTGAGCTTTTTATTTTATTTTAATTATGATTCTTATATTTTTCATATTTTTTAACTACCACTGTTGTTGCTTACAGATTGGTTCCAGTAACAGAAATGAGAAGATACGGACATACAATTATCCGCAAGACCGAGTGACGGAGCATCGTGAAGGCGGAGGGACTGTACACAATCTGCAGGGCTTTATGAGTGGTGAGGAGCAATTAGAACAGATGCAACATAATCTACTTACTGCCCAGAAACGCCAGGAATTCATGGATGAAATCAGTCAGATTGCTAAGAAAATAACAAATGTCAAGTCAACAGATAAAAACTAGTAGGTAATTGCATGTACCTTTGTAGATAATTTAAGAGTAGTGATAGTGTTTATTTAGTTATGTTTAATATGTGTAAATATTTAAATAAAGTGTCATATTTTAAAAGTTACTGTATTTAATATTTAGTACTGTATTGCCTATACTATTCCTTGTAGATCTAGTAGTTTCAGAGATTGTCTCTTACAAATGTAGGGTTTAGTTGGTTACTTGAAAAACTAAAAAATTCTCGTTTTATTTGAAGCAAGTATAATATCAAGTAAAAAGACCTTATTAAAGGGGACCTGCTGGCTTAACTCTTGGGCCTTTTCAGGTGCGCATCAAATATTGACCTAAACCATATAGAAATCCATACTTACTATCTTAGGAATCCATACCGCTAAAACTATTATTAGTGGTAGAACATCATGAGTGTGGTGGAATATGTCGTGACCTTGTGGAATATGAGGTGTGTAAGGTGAAGTTTGCTGAGGATATCCTGGGTGCCACAGATTCATGGCAAAAAAAGGTATCATGGTAGTAAAAGGGTGCTGGTTTCGTATAAAGAAAAACATTAAAAATGATTTCCATAATTATTTATTTGTACAAACAATCACATTTCGTTAAGTAAATACTTCACGTCTAAGACAAATACGTAAATGACAGAGATTCAAAATACTAAATTCTTATAATGATAATATTACGTATTACAAATATGACCACTCCATGGTGTAATACGGTATTTGACACTATTAACCGATAAATCTAAGACATATTTTTTAAAAAACCTATCTTTTTATTAGTCCTAAGCATCGGATTTGTTTTTAATTTACAATAAAATTGGATTTTTAATTGCTTTAAAATCAATAAATAGTTAGTCAATAGGGTTGCTAGCTTGTGACGTCACAAGCTGGTATTGGCATACAAAGTCTATTGGAGAATTGCGTTTTGACAGCTCATAAAAAGTACGTCAATTGATGATGGTGTCAAATACCGGACTCTGCATCAGAGCATCAGATCAATATACTTAAAAGAAGATTGCAAGAAACAAATCATCATCACCTTTCTGTCTGTATGGGTGTTGTAAAATGTTTCCATTCTTTTTACTTAATAATAATACACCGGCAGGACGGAGCAATAATGTCACAATTAATTTTTATTGGGTACAACGGAGAAAACTGACCAAGTATTATCAGGAAATATTAAATCATGCGTTAAGCCAATTCTTTACAAAAGCTATAATTCTTAAATAATTAAATTGTATCTTTAATTTACAATTATATCCACACCTGGTGAAAGGAGGATCGTTAATTTGTTGATATGAATATTGTATTAAATTTATATTGCTTCCTATTGTGGCACAAAGGGAGCACTCTCTAAACTCTCTAACATTAAAAATTTGATATGTGGGAATGAAATGTACTTTCTTCGACTACCTACCTACCTACACTATAAGCAGAGATCCGTGATTCACAAAATTAACACAAATATAAACTATTTAAAATTAATACACTTGATTTATATTCGAATAAACTATGACATTTATTTTAACAAAACGTATAGGTGCCTAATATCTAACTATTATTGTATATGAGAATTTGTAATAAGTAAGCAGAACACAACGGTCCCCGTCGTTAGATATTAAAAATTATTTGAGATATTAGGTATCATTTTCATTATTATTCAATAATAGAATTTTCTAACTATGTTCCCGTTGGCGACGCAGGGGAACCCTGGCAATAAAACAATAAACAGCAAGGTATGAGTACCAAGCTGCTCAGTGTTTTATCGACTTTTCTAAACGTTTCCGTATCTATTTACTGCCTTTAAGCCAGATATCTAACTATGAGTAAAATGCTCAACGAAACCCATGTCTTGCTGTTGCCTGGTAAACTGCCACGACCGCACATATCGATATTGCTTTCCTGGAAAAAAAAGGATCATATTCAGTGAAATGTAATATTGGAAGTCATTTAAAATATTTTCCATTTGTACTTATGGAAGAAGACATTCAGCTTTAACTGAAATATGTATATGTCACCGGAAAATAATAAGATCCGTAAGTTTATCAATCTACTAGGAAGTTTATAAACTTTCGTAAGATTCTAAACGGGAGATAAATTGTAATATTTTACGCCCACATTTTCGTAAATTTATCAATTTCCGACGTCATACGGTAAATTTATAAACTAACGGATATTTATTCGTAAGATTTTAAATGGTTCGACCAATCACAGAAACTCTTTTAAATATACGCATCTTTGAAATACGTAAAATAACACACTGCTCTCTGATTGGTCAATGTTCATAGTGACAATGCTTGTGTCCAAAGACTTTGGTATAATCAGACTTGACAAACTATAAATTGGAAGCAACAATGCCTGGTTCCTCTCTGGCACGGATGTAGTGAGTTGAGTTTTCTTTGAGTTGCAACACAGTTCAACATCCAAAACTAATAAAAACGCACAAGCAAACTGGTTTATTTATGTTCCGTGGCGAACAATGGCGGCCGCGAGAAAGGAGAAGTGACACGTGACAGTCAACCAATCAGATCGCGCGTAGCGTTTGGTTACTGCTTACTTATTATTTTACGAGTGAGTTCAGTAAGTTTATCAATTTACGAAAATGTGGACGTAAAATATTACAATTTATCTCCCGTTTAGAATCTTACGAAAGTTTATAAACTTCTTAGTAGATTGATAAACTTACGGATCTTGTTATTTTCCGGTGATATATACAAGGGATGTAATTACTTATTATCCTCTACACGACCTATTCAAGCCCTGCTTTTTTTTACAATGAAATAAGTCATTCACACTGCCTATTACATCTTTCGTTGTTAACTTACTTCAGGATGATTTCTAATACACGAAACAGGCTGCTTCCTGTACAAAGGATGCATATGCTTCAAGCAGGGCAGCGACTCGTTGTAGTTGACCTCTGTGGCGTCCACGGACATGGCGGCGATCTCGTCTTTGGGACAGTTGGCGTCCACCACGATCATCAGCATATTGGTGTAATTCACGTGTTGCGCATAGAAGGGACGGCCACATTCTGTGACTGGCTTGTTGAGCTTCTCGTCCAGATTGTTGTAGTCCAGTTGGTAAAGATACATTTCCCTGTCGCAAGGAGTCGGTCGTGTTCGGTTGATCAGTACGAGCTTCTCATAATCTCGTTCCAGTACTCGCAAGTTCGGAGGCTTCGACATGTATGGGTCGTCCGTTTCTTCGTCGTTCTCGTAGCTCTGGTACGCAACTGTCCAGGAAACACACTGTTAGTTCCATGTATTAGATACTTCGAGTACCCCATGCACGAGCAAAGAATCAATGACAACTTATTTTTGTGAAAAGAAAGTTAAGTTGAAAAAAAGTAAGAAACATGCAGGCAGAATAGTAAAATGTTGTTACAAGAAAAGAATGTATTATACAGCAGCAGAGTTAGAGTGAAATAAAATTTGAATTTTTTGTACTCATAGCACTATTATATTTATTATACAGTAGAAGTAAGCAGATCAAACATAATACTTAAATAAAATATTATCCTTGTTCAACGAAAAAATAATTGAAATAGTTAAATAACATAGAGATGTTTTTCAAAATACTGGTGATTATTTTGCCGTTAACAATATCAGATTTGCCTGAAGATAAAAAAACATGCATTATCCTAAAAACTCAATTTTTTGAAACAATAAGGAAACTCGTCTCTGCTTCGGTTAGGATATGAATAGGTAGGGTTCCTAGAGTAGTAGGTATGGGTAGCTAGATAGTACCATGTATGAAGTTTATCTTTTAATCTACATACATGCGCATTCCCGCCGTTTAGCTAGCCAGCTCTCGTTCCACTCTTCACTATCGGTAATTTAAAATGTTTTACGTTGTCCGACATTCAACAAAAGCTAGACCGAGAGAAGGCTTGCGTTCTAGAAGATCACCTAACTATAATATCTATACTTAGGTAAAGTTACGTATGAACATATAAACATATATAAGTAATAATCCTAACTAATAAAACTAAAAAGTTGTATCTATGTGGACACGTGCGTGTGCTTGCTCTACATGTAACTCACCAGTGGGTGTAACATTCTCTGAAAAAAGATGGAGCCATTACTACGTTAGTAGAAATATCTAAGTCCAATTGTTGACTCCACGAATGAATTTTGCTTTCGCTACAGATATTGTGAGAACAGCTATGAACAGAGTAATGTTGGGTGCAGTTGAACCGCGGTGCACTCGCATGCACCCAAAATAACTTTTGTGTGTACAGATTTAGTGACCAAGTGTTTAAAGTTTTTGCAACGCACTTGACTAATATTACGTGTTAGTTCAATCTAAGTTCGACTACTTAGAGGCAATTACCTAATAGTGAACATAGATATATTTTCTTTTCATACACTCAAGGTATTCCATGCACAGACACATTGATAAGCACAACTTTGTATCTCGCGCAAAGACTCGTTATTTTTCATTTGGGCATGTATATTTTCTACATACGGAGTTTACTTCTTCTAAAGTGCTCGTTGTCATGCAGATTGACAGAACATGCCGACAACGTTCAAGAGCAACATCGAATGCGCATATATAAGTTCACAACATTTAGCCTATTAACCCGAATTATTCAAGGTTTCTGTAGAATACTCTTCAAGTTTCTTTATAAAACATGAAACATTGAATAGCTCAAAACAAGGTGTTACGTACCGTCGTCCAAGGAGTAACTGGACGCTTGTGCCAAACCTGTCGTTATGGAGTTGTAGAACCAGACGGTGGTGGCTAGGAACCACGCCATCACGAGACGCAAGTTTTCAAGCGGCTGAAAACATAAAATAGTAATATATAAATAAACGGTCTGATGATCGTGCATGTGGTTTTATAGATACATATTCTAAGAAATTAATATTGAGAGAAGTGGACATTTGGCGTCCGGTTGATATTTTGAGCAGAAAAAGAATAAAACCACTACTTGATACATTTTTAAGAACTTCAAAATACAGATTCCCATCTTCATTTTTGGATCATAGATAATATTATAGTCTCGGTATAAATTAAAAATATTACGGTAAAAAGCATAGTAGCTGGGTTTGTAGTTTTCTTCTCTCTGAAGCAGACGGCCTGATAGTCCACGATGTGCACTGCTTTGTATACTTCGTCTTCTACTAATCTCGACATGATGTCTGGCCGGATCTGTGAAATATTTTATTACTAGCTTCTGCCCGCGGCTTCGCTCGCGTTAGAAAGAGACAAAAAGTAGCCTATGTTACTCTCCATCCCTTCAACTATCTCCACTTAAAAAATCACGTCAATCCGTCAAAATTCAAAAAATTCAAAACATTTATTTCACTTAGACCATTTACAGGTACTTATGAATTGTCAAAGAGTCGGTCGGTCAGTCAGAAAAGGAAAGTGACGCTAATTTGACGTCGCTCCGTTTTGCCGTGAAAGAAAGACAAACAGACAGACAGACAGACACACTTTCCCATTTATAATATTAGTATGGATTATTTTTATAAAAAGTAAACAAATTCTGTCTTTACAATCCCATTCTTAATTAATAATTATCCGTACCCTGCCGAAGAACTGTCCAGTTTGAGTGGCATCTTCGCTGACGATAATCCACCCGTTGTTGTCCACCAAGTAACAATCCCAGTTGTCGGATTGACAAGTTGTGCACTCTTTGTTGTGTTCGCACTGGAATAAAATAAGTTTCTTTTAAAAATTAGTTTTTTAAATTTCTTTAGAAAAATGTCACAGTGTTGCACATAAGTGTATATATACTTATTTTTTTTGCTTAGTCTGTATAATGGAATACGGACTTATGTTCTTACTGTTATCGAAGATGCAATTTATTGTGGTCTGGGTCCTAGGATATACGACGACAATATAAAACGTTAGCCGATTATATCGTAAAGTTCCTTACAATGACATTCAAGAAAAAAAGTAGAAAACTCACCGATGACGTAATATTATCAAACCATTCGCTGAGTCGTTCATGTTTGAACTGGAACCCAATCACAGCCGCGGGGGCCTTCCTGTGTCCGTCTCCGTGGAACACGGCATGCGATGCGGTGACCATGGCCAGGCTGACATTGAGAGGGAACTTGATGGTGCTCAGGTCCACGCTGTACACGAAGCTGAGGGGATCCACGTAGTGCTGTTCGACTGCTCGACGATACCACACCTCTTCGATCGCTCGTGGCCATTGCTTGCCGAAATCTGGCCTGGAAAAGTTACTTTTCCTTTTAACTACCCATTAGTTGCAGACTCACATTTCCAATCTATACAAAGATCTAGTAAAACATTTTGAGAAACACATTCTAGTGATATCAATCAGTCAAAGAAAAAATGCATATCTTTGCTATCAGGTCTCTAAAGAAAAGCTATTTCTGCCTTACTTGTCGTTATCATGTTCCTTAGGTGGATGAGTCTGCCATCGCGTTAGCCCACTGTGGGTCGACAGGAATGCTACGATGTATCCAAACCGTTGAATGAACTCCACCCTGTTTTAAATATTATGCTCTTTTAGTTATCTAACTATGATTTTCCTTTTGCCTGGTTATTTTTCACTAGCTATGAAAAACTATTAATTTGGTATTCATACAAAGTTATTCATGTTCATGAGATGTTTGAATAGAATCTTGCTTCGGTTGTAATTTGTCTTCGCACTTTTTGTTCTAAATTTAGCATAAAGATCGATATCGATAAGATAAATATCAAGAAGTTCAGTGATCATACTATGAATAAGTATAGTTTTAATCCATAATTTGGATAGATAACCTAGGGACTTATTAATAACTTTGGATAAGTACCCTAGGGTAACCCCTAGGGTACTTATTAATTAATTTGGATAAGTACCCTAGGGTAGGCTCCAGGGTACTTTTCCAAATTATTTAATTAAAAACATACATAATACAAACCCATCCAAAGCTGCAATTATTTCACAAATTACCTACATGTCATTTAATAAGCTAATAATAAACCTATTTCCTGCCTCAGAATAACCAATAGATATTAATATTTAACAAAAGTAATCTAATCGCAAATTATAAGAAAGTAATAGAATACGTCGGGCTAAGGATGCGTTGAGGGATACCTTTCTCATTTTTGGGGGATCGTTCTTTAAAATTTTGTAAAGTTCCCGCTATCTGCGAACATTAACTTACCCACCTAGATCAAAATAACAAGTCATGCAAAACATTGGTCCATGTCAAAAGTTTACTTTACCTCGGCAACAATCCGATCACTTTTGTCAATGGGCTATCCGGGTGAAAGTGGTAAAAATGCAGTCCAAATAAATTATATTGCATTTAGTTAGGATTGACAATTAATGGTAAACGCAATATGTACGATACTCCCTGTATAGCGGCAAAAACATTAAATTCCACATAATCTTCAACGCAAAATCTCATAATTTAAGAAAAATAATCTAAATAAAGCTACTTACGCTTTTTCATCGGATGCAGAGTCAGAAATACTCTTGTTGAACCAGGCAGTATTTCTAGCGTCGTACACCAAGGCTTGCATTAAGCCATGGTCGCCTGGAAATCGAAGCAAATAGGATATCTTAATTAAAGATTTGAGATCTTGATAAATGAAATTGTGATTATGTTTAGGATCAAGAACTAGAAATCATTCTTGATGATGAATATAATAAATAAACAAGTTTGTTTATTTATTATCTTTTTTATCGTCATCTTCATTGTACAGCAGTCCACTGCCCAACAATCCTCCCTAATTAGTACGGATTCTTTCGTAACACGCGAAATGTTCTCGAATTTCTGCAACTCTCATCCACTGCTTTCAGCAATGACCAGCCTCTCTTACGTCTGCTGTTTCTCGAAGCGGTTATTAATATGAATAAAATAGAAATGCAATACTTACAATAATATTCATTTTTCGGTGTACTGTTTGCCCCTTTGTTCCGATCTCTTGCTTCTGGTGTGCCTGGTGAAAATAACATTTCAAATGTAACTATGGTACAGTCGCCTCGTTTATTGATTACAATTATACTTTATACAGTTAGAACCATATTCTGGGACCTTAGAAGTAGGCAACTCGTATAGATGAACAATTACCGTTATTGTGACGTTCATGTCCAGGTTTGTTCTTGTGATGTTCTGGAGGGCGGGGCTTTGCCGGCCAGCGCCAACCAGGTTTGGCCACACGTTCCAAGAAATATAGGAGTTCTTCCTCCGCTGTTGCGAACGTGCGTTCATAATGCCGGCAATACATCCTAAACAAAAATAGAATAAGTATTCAAAGTCGCAAGTCGCAATTGATGAGAGGTCTTACCGACTTTTAAACATTTACTCACCAGTCAGGGTGAACGCTCCACTTATCCGATAGATATTGCCTTGCTGATATGTTCTTGGAGGTGAGCGTTTGTCTGTGTATGTCATCCGTAGGCGACGGGGTGATGCGGTGGCGACCATAATTCTCGGGTATCGCTACTACCAGCGTGAACGGCGAGTCGCTGATGCCTGTCCAGAAGTAATGCCTTTTTGCTCTGGATACCCTTTTCTGAGATAGAATATTTGAATGTTTTACACAATTATTCATGTGATGCTAGAAAAAAAAATGTACTTTACGGCTGTTGTTGTTTCGTGTTCCTATTACTTGGTGAATTGGTTTCTTGAACTTTTTAATCCAATCATATTTATGTTTATTGTTTGTGCATATTAGAACTCTTTCTACATTTCTTTTTTGTGATAATGCGTCCTCTTTTATGTTAAATTAATAAAACAGAACTTACCATGTCGTCGAGGTGGTACTTGACACTCATCACCTTATTGCCCGTCTTCTGATCAATGATTTCTTTTCGCAGCTGTAATATTTATAGATAAGTATTATATTATTTTACTTTATAACTATATAAAGTAATAAGTAAGTAATAACCAGTACGCAATACTTACTGCAGTAAGCTCTTTGCTAAAGTTCCTGGGCCCTCTGTCGTCATCAAAGAGTTCGACTTCTATCATATCAACACTATTATAGCTGGGTTTCAAGATTTGTTGAAACTGGAAAATATAAAACAAGTTAATTTTTACTCAGTTTAGGTTTTTCCGAACTGTGGTCTCGATTCTGGTTTTACCTTTATTAGATTTATTCTAATTGTGTATTGTACATACCACGGGCCTCAGATCAGGATGTATTAGTATGTATCCATTGTTTGTCACTATAAAGGCGTAGCCATTCACACCTATCTAAAACAAAATAAAACATAAAATTATTGTATTTTGTTATTATCGATTCAACATAGATTATGTAAGATTAGTAACGTACCTTGTAAGGTGACATTACAGCTTGAATCTCAGAAAGAGGCACGTCAGTGCCTGCGACTCCCAATAGTCTAGCTATACGCATCTGAAAATATTTAGAAGGCACTATATAACACTGGCACTAGACAACACTATCTACAAATCACAACACTCTTCACAGTATTCTATTGATTCATCTTTTAGTCTCAGGCTTTTCTGCAAATCAATATCGCTAATGTCTACGTTACCATTTTATAAATCTACATTCGAAATATAAAAAATATTATAAAAAATATGCTGTATGTTATTTTTGTAAGTAAACAGTCAAACATTATTCTAACTACAAGGTATATTCCGCATTTGGCGATGTATTGGCCATCAGTCTACTTATATTATACAACATAATGGCAATCTCGTAAAACTAGCAATAAATTACTGATTCTTTAGCATCTAAGCCCCGTTAGGCGAAGTTCTATATGTTTATTTATATAGAACTATGTTAGGGATTCTAATTTTATATTCACGGTTACAGGTTCTAGCAAAACTACTCAAATATTAAATAATTTTATGTTATAAAATTAAAATACTACTCTTTAGATTCTAAAAATAACCCACTACCATTATTTTGATTGTAAATATACAAATACCCTTTGGAATGTATCCTTCTAAAAATCTGTCGAAATTTTTAAATTAATCATATAGATAAAGACATTGCCAGTTATACTAACTTTATGTAGCGCCTCAGACTGTATCCCTTAGTAAATAATATGTGCACAAACATTGAAAGCAGCATCATCTCACAGGCGTGTGGCGTGTACGCGCTTGTACTCGCGGTGTCATGTACTCGGAGGGCACACTGGCACACGTGACACGCGCACGCTCTCCGCTCGTCCGTCGCCTCGCATGCATCGTCTGTCACGTCTCACGGAGGCAGTATGGTCTATGAGCGTTGGCCTACCTCTTTCTGGCCGTTCTCCTCTACGGACTGCGATTGGTTGTGGACGTACGAATGCAATAAAATATAATAACATATAGATAAATGCGTTGTAACAACTTCCGCTAGAAATTAAAATGGCTCCTCTCTTGGAGAGACTAATATTGCTAAAATTGTTAATATCAAAAATTGCCATTCTTAAGAAGAGAATAGTTTAAACTCAATAGATACTCAAGTAACAAAGGCCCCATACTCGTCATGTGTATGTCGGGCTGCATCATACTGTTATTCAAAAATATTTACATTTACTTGTCGTCATACAAGTCAATCTTTAAAAATTGTCTCTACGAAGACATCACTATATTCAGGCAAAAATACTTGATTTCATTAGATAGTGTGTGTAGTGTATAGATCATAACTCTTGCATAGAAAATTAACTTGATGATTGATAGAAAAGTCGTTCATAACACCCTAGTGGTCTACGCCTACGATCTAGTAGAAACTACATCACTACAGTAAGCCAAAGGGTCGGACAACACATTGGTCAGGCGGTGCGGCGGATGCGCGCGCGCCGCCTCCGCGCACACATCTATCGAGGACAGATGCATCGCTAACGGGGCCAAATAACACTGTACCGTTACTGAAATCCAAAAAACTAAATCATAAAAACTCTCTTGTATCTTGCAAAAACTTTACAATTAAATCATCAAAACTTTCTAAGTGTAGTACCTCTTTCGTAACCGAAACCCAGTAAGCTTCATTTATCAGTACATTCTCTGTGATGTTCTGAGGGGAAACCATCAAACAAAACGGAGTTATTAATAGACATTGACATGTAACAGAAGAAGACAATAGAGTAAAGAGTAAAGTAATAAGAAGAGATAGAGCTTACGTCCAATTAGTAGGAAATACATAAAACCAATCTGTAAACATAATCTTTTGAAATAGATGACAGGTTTATTTGGTTCATGCTACATGGAAAATTTAGAATTTGGAAAAGACGTAATGTAAAGCTAAATAATAGAGATAAGAGAATAATTTGGCTAGAAGGAAGAATAACACTTACACTGAGAAATAATTCAATTAATGTAAAGGCAAATTATTAAAGATACGCAAATCATTCTCTTTTCCAAATATTTTGGTAAAATTTTAAGACACATAAGGGGAGTTTCAAGTTCAGGGCTAAAGTATAAGGCACGTGGGACAGCTCACCTCGTTGTGTCGCAGGTCGTACACAGGCATGGACACAGATGTCATTAACTGATACTGGGAATTGCCAAGCTCACTGTACTGGCCCTGTTTCATCTGCAATGAATGTAAGTCAACCTTCCGTTAACGTTGGGTAGTAAAGAGTTGTACTTAAGGCTAACATCGAGTAACGAAGCAGATTCCGATATGACTTTTCTTATTACCTGTGTGATTCGCCATCGCCTATCCTGTTCTTTGTCCGAATTGAAAAGATTTTTGTCACGTCGCTGGCTCATGAAGCGCTCCTTCTGTTCGGCTCTTTCGCGTTGTTCCCATAAATAATCTGCTACTTTCGGATCCTAAGCATAAAATATATGAAAGCTTTTGGCCAGAGATACACAAGGTGCAGCTTATATCTTTGCAGAACGCTTTATAGTAACATCATTCAAAATGTAAGAGGTAAAATTACTTACGGTGACGTTAGCGTAGACAGGGGTCCAGACCACGGGGTGTTTCTCTCTCTGTAACACTAGGGGGCGCGCGAGCACGTTCACGTGTTCAAGCACGCGCTCGCGCACCTCTGCTAGAGTACTGAGATGCACGTAGAAGCCGCGATTCGCGCACGCCATCCACTTCACTTCTCTCACATCTGCTACCTATACAACCCTTTACGTATTAGCATTGCTCACAAACTTGTGACACTAGTGACAGCGTGAATTAGTGCAATGGGGTTTGATACAACATCAATAGTGGAACCTACATCTCATTGAATACAAAAATGATGAAATTGAATAAAAATAGTATCAATTAGGGCTCTAAAATTGCGAAAAGGTAACAACACTAAGGAAGAATAAAATGCATAACCCAAAACCACTATATTACAATCAGCACCTGAATTAAGTTACTCGCAAACACAATCCCCTTCCTTTTAACAGGGTATTTCTGTAACGGATTCGGTTGAATAAATTGTTGAAAGAAAGGAGATTGTATTTTTTTTTTTAATTAGGCCTATTCATGCATCACTAATGACACCTACACACCACTGCATAAATGTATAATGTAAGTAAAAGTTCCATACTCCGGACTTACATTTTTCGAAAAAGCTACCCCGTGAAAAGCAAAATCCGTGTTGTATATGTAAACACTCTACGTAAATCAATTTATCAAAATATCGTTTTCATTATAAGCTGCCACTGCAAATATCTGACAATGACATCATTTGGTCATATGGTCATATTTTGACGTAATAATGAAGTCACAACTCGTCTTCTTAGCGTTGCATAAGCAAGTTCACGAAGGAACATAAAAATCTTTTACTAGTCTTGGTCGATTATTTCGTTGTTGATCGTTTTCGTTATAAGTCTTAAATACAATTCACATCTGACACGTTATATTTTATTTTACCAGAGTAAGTAGTACAAGCATGACATTGTATCCGCGTTTATGTTGAAACCTTCGAACACACGTGATTCGAGACACAATAGAAAGACAATAGTAGCGCGACAGCCGGCTGTCGCGTAGTCGTTGAAAGGTTAAAGTAACTTTCTGAAAAATTGACTCAAATTTAGTTTTGACGCATCAGGAACAAATTGTACAGAAAAGTGAGTTTAGACTTGTTACTATACCTTGATCTCTGAGTTGAATGTCAGCAATAACATTCCTTTGATTGCAAATTGTGGTTTACCACATTATTCGACATCTACATATGAGGCACAGTCTAAACTCACCATAAACAAGACAGCACAAACAAAAACGCTACAAGCATAAGCACATCGAGATCGGAAAACTTCACAAATTACGATAACACCACATGCAGTGTACAGTTTCAATGTACAGTATTTATAGACAGACAACAGGTACCACATTCTAGGCGTACTGGCAGATTGGTACGAAGGAAGGCATTATGCAGGTCGCACAATGACTACGACACACAGTAAGACCTGAAGTGGTACTACCTTTACCTCACGCCCTATCAGGTACGTAAACACTCTCACAGGGGTCTCATATTTCCAATTGAATCTTTCGAATATTTCTTTGTAATTGTAGGGAACACCGTCCGTAACTAGCATTATTGCCTGGAAGAATCAAACATTGTGTCAGTTGGTACTGGTATTTTTATAAATATTTATATAAGCTGCAGCAACTTGTGGCCGAGACCACAAGTTGCTGTGGAAGTTATCGAAATAAAATGTTATTGCCCATTCTATTTACCTGATTGCAATTTGCACCGCCGCTGTTGTTCCTATATATTTCCAATAGTTCAAACGCTCTCGTCAACGCCGCCGAAAAGTTTGCTATTTCCTGTGTTTCAAAACTGTCCATTGCCAGTTTCAGTTCCCGTAGATTTCCCAGTGTGGCCTAGTAATGACATAATAAAATTGATGTACGTAGTGATAAGTCCGTCTAGTTATTAAAAGAGATAAGAAAGTCATTATCGTCTTTATCTTGATTTATTGCTTATGTACTTACTACATGCATGTTCAAACAACAATTATTTCCAGCCCTTTATTTTGGTTAATTTAGGTTTTTTTTTGTTTTGTTCGAAGGATCGAAAAGCTTGTGATGATTTGATTTTATTAGCTTTACGCCCACTGTTACACCAGCGTTACGATAATATGCTTTACGTTTCCGCTGTCGTAGGCTGTAGCGTGATGATATGTAGCTATTGCTATTCCTCGTAAAGGTTTTTCCCAATCAAAACAAACTATCGAACATTCTTCATTATTATATAGAAGTATTTTACTGGTATTATACTTGCCTGCACAAGAGAATCCTCAAAGCACGGTACAATTTCCTCTACTGTGTCTGCGAAGGTCATTACGTTGACAAAGTCGTTGTTACCGAGAGTGTCAAGTATATTGGTAACAACATGTTTGGCGATGTCCCGCCTCTGCCCGGTCATCGACCCACTACGATCCACTAAAATGATCACATCCTTTGGGCTCGCAGCCGCTTCCATGTACCACGCCCGGGTTCGACAATCATAAATGTCCACAGGGTCAGCCCTCCATTTTAAAGCTAAAACATTATTTTGATTAGAATGTTCAAATAATCACATTATCATAAATCAACATTCACTAATAGGATGTTAAACAAGTATCTCGATTACCAGGATAGTGTCTCATGAATCCAGTTGAGCTGCCAAAGTATTGCCACGAGAGTGTCGGGTCGCTCTGATAGTTATTTATGAAGTGGGTATCCAGCCCTTCCGACCAATGGATTCCTTTGATAACTTCGGGTGCTATAAAACATTACCTGTTTTTAATCCGTTCACACATTATTTACGGTAACGCTATAGTTTACTCACCCCAGGCATAAACATTTGTTGGAACGTGTACACTGCTAAAATTAGTGTTTACTGGAATGTTAGAAAAGTGTGGATTTTGCTGCGTGTGTGCGTTCTTTGATGGCGGTCGAACTATCCAGCTCTCCTGGCCGAAGTCAGTCTCAGGTGTCGTGGTGATGGACACCTCGTCCCAAGGTTCCTCCATTTCTTTGCTGTTGTAGTACTGAAAGTCTTCAGGTACGGGTTCGTTTTGTTTATCAAACGCCATGTTCTCCGCTGCCTCCACTATCCGTTTGACAGCGCTTATCTTCAGCTCCATCATGGCGCGAATATCGTCTGACATACTTTGGACTAATTTTTCACCATCACGCGACTCCACTTGAGCAGATTTAAAACTCTGTGTTGTATAAATTGTAAAATTCAGTGTTTGTTCCAATCTAGGCAGACTAAATACTTTTAAAAAGACGATAATTATACTTACATCTTGAACCTCTTTCTTCCTGGTGATAAACTCTCCAAAATGATACAACTCAGTGCCAAGTTTAACCGCCCATGCTTGGACCCTAGAATGTTAATTTATCGAGGTTACAGCAAAGCAAATCTATAAATCATACTCTGTCAAGGAACATTTGTTCAACATTTCCGAGTTACTCGTTCTTTATAGATTGTTTTACGATGTAAGCTTTCCGATATTGATAGATTCCTTCTAGTTCAAAATCAGTTTAAATTTATATTTTTATTTATTGACCAGAACAATGTATGTATGTAAGTACGTGTAATTTGGCTAAGTACTCTTTTTTATTAGGTTTTCTTGTTTGCACACTAATTTAGAGGAAGCCATTAGATGTCAGTCGGTAGAAGAAAAATAATTTAATAATTGATCAGTATTACACAAGACTATCTTACGAGTTAAGCGATATTTTGCCAGCGGCATCATATTGTGCACTAGCAGAGCAGTCCCTGGAGTCCAGGAACAAGACCAGCAGAAGTAACACGAAGGCACCGATACACTTGCACATCAGAACCACCGAGTTTATTTAGCTCACAGACTAGAATTCTAGGAGAACATGTTCCGCACTTAATCTAATTATGGCATTGGTGATGTTTAAGGAATCCGATGTGTTAGATGTATCGGGAGGCACTGGGCGACTAACATTGATAAGGTTGATAGGTGTGCGGGCAGTGCGCAGACGCGAGTGAGCGCGGGGCGGGCATGCGCGCTAATTCCCTTGCGCGGGTTGACTGGCGACCTCCGCGCTCCGTTGTTTGTGTATCGTTCAACGTAACTTGTGGATTCCTTCACCAACTGACGCATCGATTGGCATCGTCCTCATCACTAGGTCAGCGTGTCTATAGGACACGTCGTACCTGTTTTGGGCTTCCTTGCGAATTCCGGTGACCTAACTTTTTTAATTACTACCTACTTTACTGAGTATTATTTAAAAGCATTTGTTTCCCGCACTTTCATAATTATTTTATGGTAATTCTATTATTAAGCAAAAACCGGCTAAGTGAGAATCGAACTCGAGCACGGAGTGTTCCGTACCATTATCGGTAATAAATTGCTAAAAACAGTTACTGTATGGGAGTCCCATTTAAATAAAATAAAATAAAAATATCTTGGGACAACTCACACATGGCCATCTGATCCCAAGCTAAGCAGAGCTTGTGTTATGGTAATCAGACAACTGATATACATACTTATATAATTTATAAATACATAAATATTATAGATAAATTACACCCAGACCCAGAACAAAATCTCGCTCGCTCATGCTCGTCAAATCAAGTTTGTCCTGGGTGGGAATCGAACCCACGACCTCCGAGTTAGCAGTTAGGGCTACTAACCACTAGACCAACAGGCCCGTCAATATTATTTAAATATTTATTTCATTCTGTTAATAGTATATTTGTTGTCATAGTGGCAAGAGAAATACATTATCTGTGAGATCTGTACGAATTCCTTAATAAAAAATGTGTATGATGATAAAGACAAAATAAAACGCAGTTCACAGGTGCAACAAATTTTATTGCCAAAGTAACAAAGGTACAAATATATTATCGGGTGTGCCGCGTCACGTGCTGATCTTGCCTGCGACGGCCATGAGCACGGCAAGTAGCAGGATGGCCAGGTCAACACGGACGGTGCTGCCGCCGCCACACGCTGTGATGTTCCGCTCCTGGAGAAAATCACACATGTTAGGTTGCATTTAAACGTTCAAGTTTACTGCTTAGAGGGATTCGGCCAAGTGCAAGGAAGTCTCGCACACGAAGGGTATCGTACCACAAAATTGATGAGTAAGCAACGACGAAAAAAGACTTCTTGTCATAGGCCGTATACAGAAAGAAAGCTGGAAACTTATAAGCGCTTACAACTCCGTTCTACACAAAGGAAGCAGGTTGAAGCAGACTAAGCAAAATGTCCGAATGATTTGCTTGCAGTTGTTATGGCAAATTGGCAACGCCCAGCGCTGACAAGCGCGTGTTGAAGCTTGTCGGCACCGTTTAGTGCTTATGCGTGTGTTCATATATTTTCCTGCGTGGATTACCAGCGCTGACAAGCGCCGGCAAGTGCTTATAAGTTTCCAGCTTTCTTTCTGTATACGGCCTTATATAGTAACTAGCTTTTGCCCGCGGCTTCGCCCGCGTTAAAAAGAGACAAAAAGTAGACTATGGTACTCTCCATCCCTTCAATTATCTCCACTTAAAAAATCACGTCAATTCGTCGTTCCGTTTTGACGTGATAGAAAGACAAACATACAGACAGACAGACACACACTTTCCCATTTATAATATTAGTATGGATAATAAAACGTGTTCACCTCACGGAGGTTCACCTGTAGTACGTGATGCAGGTATTTTTTTATAAAATAAAAATTATTTAATAATAAATATCTTGGGACAACTCACACACGGCCGTCTGATCCCGAACTAAGCAGAGCTTGTACTATGGTAACCAGACAACTGATAAACATACTTATATAATAAATACATACATTATTATAGATAAATAACACCCAGACACAGAACAAACATTCATGCTCATCACACTATATTTGTCCTGGGTGGGAATCGAACCCACGACCTCCGGCTTAGCAGTCAGGATCACTAACCACTAGACCCAACAGGCCCGTCTAAAACGGTCCCGTATATTATTATATACATGTATCTATTGTAATAAAAGCCGTACGTAAAGCCGTCGGTCCCGGTTGTCATTCGTAGAACTTTGACAGTCGTTAAGGGCAGTCAGAAGCCAGAAAATCTGACCAGCCTAACCAAAAGGTATCGTGTCGCCCAGTTACTGGGTTGTGGAGGTCCTATATAAAACACTGGTATCCAGCTGAATCCGGATAGTCTGGGAGCCGACCCCAATATAGTTGAGAAAACTCTAGGGAGATGATGATAATGTGTCTATTGTTATTTGTTATACATACATAGGAACTTTGAAAAGAACATTAAAACAAAACCTATGACAGATCAGAGATCGTCGTGTTTTAGGCCCGTATTAATAGACGTCGCTCAACTCCGAGACGCTCTCAAGTCTCTTGCTATCCTTGTCATTCTAAAGGGAAAAAATAAGGACAGCAATAAACTTGAGAGCGTCTCAGAATTGAGTAACGTCTATTAATACGGGCCTTAGATAGGTTGTATAAATACAGATTTTGTTAAATAATCTATACTAATATTATAAAGAGGTAAAATTTGTAAGTTTGTAAGTTTGTATGTTTGTAAGTTTGTATGTTTGGGGTAATCTCTGGAACTAATGAACCAAATCCAAACATTTTTTCACTGGCAGAAAGCTACATTATTCCTGAGTGCTATAGGCTATAAATTATTTTTATAACATGTATATTAACCGAACTATCGCAACTTTTGTCTAGCAAGTCGGAAAAAATTACCTCATAAAACAGAATTATTTGCGTGCGCTGCCTAAATAGTTGCTTAAAATTAAAAACAATGTATGGCAACTTGGTTTGTCTTAATTATTTCTACAAAAAAGTCCGCGATACCATATCTCTATCTTTTATATTTTATCTTTTATACTTCTTTTATTGGATTAAAAAAATGATTTTTCGGCATACTTCCGTTTGGTTGATTATTTGAGCAACAAAATATTAATTCTTATGACAATAAATTTCAGTATCACAAGGACATCATACAGATAAGATTTGCCATTTACAGTATGTCGATTGGTCATATAGTTTCGGAGATAATATAAAATTACTAAAACGCAAAATGCCACTAGCGTAATTTTCATTGTGCGGAAGTCATTTGTAATTTCAAAAAATACCTTAGGAGATATTCACAGTTTTAATATTACTCCGCAGCAAGCAAAATAAATGATAGTATGTAATAGAAACTGCTTTTTAGCGAAAAAAGGCCGCCTATTGTACTCTTGCATATTTGTTTGTATTGTCCTTTACTGTTTTTGTCCTATTGGTGTACAATAAAGAATAATGGCCGATCACTTTGCAAGATATTCGTAGCTTATACATCAGAATAACACATCTGGGTCGTCATAAAGGCGCATGTAAGAGGTTACGGGTTCGAATCCGGGCAAGTACCAATGTGACTTTTTCAATTTATATGTACTTTCTATAGTTTACCTTGGACATCACTGACATCCCGTGCCTCGGAAAGCATGTTAAGCCCCGGTTGTCATTCGTAGAACTTTGACGTTACGGGTATTCAGAAGACAGAAAGTTTGACCAGTCGAACCAAAGGGTATCGTCGCCCAGTTACTGGGTTGTGGAGGTCTGCGGAGGAGGCGAGCGGTAGGTAGCACGCCGGCCGACTAGGACCAGACCCGTGTCGACGACGTGTCGATGCTTAGTTACCGCGGCCCCAGAATATATAAGGGTAACCGAAGGGACATTATTGGATTTTAGTCAGTAAAAGTCTGACCCTCCTTCCCTCTTCAGGGGCGGGAGAAGTCATTTGATGATTTCCTATCCATAAAAAAAAAAACGCCATTGGATATGTTTTGGATGCTTTTACCATGGTCAATGTAGCTCTTTCACGCTTATACAACCCCAATAATCTTTTTATGTACGCTCAAGATAGTTCCACAGTTAATCCGTACTAATATTATAAATGCGAAAGTAACTCTGCCAGTCTGTCTGTCTCTTCTTCACGCCTAAACTACTAAACCAATTTTGAATGAAATTTGGTACAGACATAGCCTGGGACCCGAGAAAGGACATAGGATAGTTTTCATCCCGGAAATCCCCCGGAAACGGGAACTATTATTCCACGCGGACGAAGTCGCGGGCAAAAGCTAGTGCCAAATAAAGACAACATTTCTTTCAGTGGGCTTCCGTTTTCCGGTGACATGTGCTAAATTTTTTAAAAATAATTTTCAAGACTTCTATTTAATTTAGACGTCAGTAGGTTAGTTAGAATCGCTAATTGATTGTTTTAAAACGTAGGTAAGAATTCTATGGAGACAAGCAAGAAACTCCACGGACACTCTTTTCGAAACTTCATGTTTTACAAAATCTTAGGTTTTAGTGATTTGTGAAAACAATGTATGTAGGTAAAGAGTTCAAATAGAACAATTAAAAAAACCGGTCAAGTGCGAGTTGGACTCACATACCGAGGGTTTCGTACTTGTAGGTTAAGGAATCTTGTTACAGCAATTCAACTTTATTATTCTTCTTCTAATTTACGGTTTTTAGGATTTTTCTCTTTACTTGTGCTATATGCCTTTGCGTTGTTCTAAATTTCATAGTTCTTGGTCAGCGGCAAGTACCCTATGAGTTTTAATTCCCTTGCCAGTGTCGAAATATACGATTTTTGCGACACAAACGACCGTAACTATTTTTTCCTAAACTTAAAAGTTCCACAGACCACAGACCTGAGTATACAGTTTTTAGCAAAACTTAATTTCAACTCGGTACCTCCACTGGTCTTGACTGACAGACGGACAAGAATGTGATCCTTTAAGGGTTCCGTTTTTTCCTCATGACGCACGGAACCCTAAAAAATAATGAAAAGTCATAGCAGGTAAGCGATGACCCATCTCAACTGAAAGCGCACGTTCACGAGCATGTCGCGTGGTATTTTTTATTGACTTTCGAGCGAGTATGACAAAGTTCCCAACCAATGGTAAAAACTAATTTCGTCAAAAGATGACTATAAATAAATTCACCGTACACAATTATGCCTGTGTGACGAAGCCTATGCTGGCTAGACTTCGTCACGCGGGAGAATACTGCAAAATAATTACTAAAAATAACTATGGCAAAATAATATTCATTAAAAATATCGTAATGTATATAAATCATACCCCATCATGGTAAGTGAAGCAGCCCGCAAGCCGACGTCTCTGCAGAGCGCCCAGATCTAGTTTATGGCACGGCTCCCGACTGGTTATGGACTGGCGTGTGGGCTGCGGCTTCGTGTCTCGTGGCACAGTGCAGTTCTCATTGAAATCGTCGTATTTCTCCACCACCACGAGGAGCAAGTTTGTCTTAGGAATGTAGGACGCCCAGAAGGCGGGTGAACACTCTTCCGGTGTATCTTTCTGAACCGTAGGCGAAGCTCCCGCCGCCTCCAAAAAATATGTTTGATTTAGTATGTAAAGCTTGATACTGTGGTCGCAGGAGAACGTACTCTCTTCTTCTTTCTCTTTCTCAGCCTCTGTTTCGTTGTCCGCTATGGGCGTCGGTGTAGTTGTCGGCGGCGCCACTGTGTACCCTTTGCTGATTAGATCATCGTCATAGTCTGCGAGCGAACGACCATGCGGTTACATTAAGCAGAAGAATTAGACGTGCTTATACAATAGTGAAGGCTGCCAGTTACCATGCAGCTAGAGTAGAACTACGCATAAGTAAGAATTAAAAATGCCTTTAAATTAAGACTATTTATTATACTGAAAGCTCAGGCCGAGATAAACAATGCTACTCAGCTTTGGCAGTCATTTGTGCTTTGGCAGAAATGACAAGTACAAGACAGAGACAGGAGCACATCTAAGCCATATTAAGCTCAAAGTAACATTTATCTCGGCCTTATGAGTATATTTGGATACAGTCGCTTATCATAACCATTCCTTTAGTATAAGCTGCTATTAGTTTATAGCCGCTTGCGATAGGTGGCTTTCTATTCAAGTGTTTTCTACTGAAGTTTGATACTTGTGTGAGCTACTACAGAACTAGTTAGGCAATTAGTTTAAAACTATATTTGAGCTCATTCTGAGTAACATCAAAAGCAAGAGGTTATGGCTTTGTTTTTACAATTTCATAAGAGTTAATTAGGTATTCGTTCTGATCATAAAAAGCCTTATTTTCTTAATATATTTAGTAATTTTGATTCGATGAACATATTCATAGCTGTCTCTATAACTGTTTATGATAGCCCACTTTCAATACTTAGAAACCAATTGCAATTTCATTTTATTACTCGAAGTTCTAATTCTATATCTGGTATTCAGTAAACAAATATACATATATTATATACATATGAACCTAACGCAAATAAAATGTTCTCAAATTTAACAGCATTGGTAGACCTCTGACAGGCTTATTAGATTATCTCACCAGAATTATCCACGACGGTGGCAGCGTACGCGTAATCATTCGTGTTGTACATGTTTGTGATCAGCAGCAGGAACTCAGTCACTAGCCAGTGGACGAGGTTCAGCGCTACACTAAAAGGCTACAAAATATTCATGTTATTATAATCCTTATGCTCCTAATTTAGGGCATAAATTAGGATATATGGCACCTTTGTATAAATCTATAACCATTTTCCTAACCAAGATAGAATTTTGACACATTACGCATGGAGCCCTTGACAATTTTAATCTAGTAACTTAATTCACCCTCATAAAGACACGTGTATGACTTCTAGGTTCGAGCTCCATGTGATCATATAATCAACTAAGAGTACAAAATTAAAAAAGTGTTATACTATATTTGCAATACCTAAAGTGGTTAGATTCGTTAAACAGAAGGATTAGAGAAGTCTACTAACCGAGCGTAATGTCCAGGAACCGCTTTGCTTGATCAGCGCCGAGAGTGGACACAGAGCCTGGTAGTTGAAAACCTCAACGTGCTCGAATATGCTCAAGTCCAGGAATGCTTGCAGCACCAGCTTCTGTTCTGTGCCGAAGAACTTGCCCACTAACTCCTTGTCCTTAGCCAGGACGATGTACCCAGAACTGTCTATGATGTAACAGTCGTACTGATCTGAATTTGGGTCACATGTTGGGTCCTGAAGTTAAATTAATATGTTTTAAAATATAAATACGATCAAAGAATAATAAATATTTAATTAATACCTAGGTTTTGAGTGAGGCAACGTTCCGCCATTTAAGGTTCATGAAGTGATTTGAGAGAGAATTAAATGCATTACGAGATTAATCCTCAAATTCTTAAATCACAGTTTACATGCCGTGTTTACTATTAGCATATCTATACCAATACAATGTGACGTTGACATTGATAAATCTCACCTTAGAACCATCCAAACTTATGTTGGTAATTTGTAAAAATCTTTCGTAAAATTTCAAATAGGAATACTGAAAGCCAACGACAGATGCGGGTGTTTCTGACTTCCCATCTTTATAGAATATGGCGTAGCTAGCAGTCAGTGTGATGTCTCCATCCTCATTGATAACCGGCGGTGGTGACTTGATAATTTCATCCAAGACTGGAAGAGGCGTAGCTACTACTAGAGACTCCGTGTTTATCATGTGTTGCAGGACAGCTGCCTTATACCATGTCTCTTCGATTGTGTTGTGGTAGTTGTCTCCGAAAACACTACAAAACAGAAATTTTGTATAAGCGGAAGGTGATTGTAACACAGAATGCCATTATTTGAAATATTGAGTATCCTAAACAATTGTAAAAAATCGACAATGCTAAACCAAAAAATATTTAATACAACTTAATACAACATAAAAAAATAAATATAATTAAATAATCAAAAAACCTAACTGCTTTATGTTATTGCCACCAACTTCCGAAATTGCAGTTGGGTTTTTTTATTATTTAATTTTTTTTTTATTTTTCCATTTTTTTCATAATAATATACCCTATAGGACCTATGTCCTACAACTGAGACGAATTAATGACACCTCATTTGTTGAAATCCGTCAAGCGGTTTAGGCTGTAGAGCGTGCCATAGAATGAGACATACTTACATACATACGCTCGAAAAACATAAAGGTCATAGCTCATTACAGCCACCCGGCATCCACTCCGCACCGCCTCGCCTCCTGCGGCTAGTATTCTTTATATGGACTTGTATGGGCATGCGCTCACTATATCAACTCCGTAGCGACACCGGATCGCCTCGGTTATAAGTCGAGTCGGTGCGGAGTGGCTGCCGGGTGGCTGTAAATGCTGTAATGAGCTATGACCTTAATCCTCCTTTCGCAGTCGGGTAAAAATAATCTTACTTTCCATTATATTCCTTCGTCCTTTTCCCGTGATCATCGACCACCTCGTTCTTGTCAGTGTCGAAGACATAGTGCCAGCGCGTCAGTCCGCTGGACGTCGCGATGAAGCGCACGCTCACGTTGTACTTCCGAGCCAGGTCCCACTCCGCGTCCGTCGCTATCCAGTTCTCGAAGTACGGCGTAGTTAGTTTAGCGTCAAATACAAGTTGTTTGACCAAGTCTTCGTTACAATAGTAATCGTCTTTGCCCAATGGTGTCTGGCCGCAGTGCGCTAGAAAGAAATGTACATAATACTAGCTGTCTCCTGCGGTTTCACCTGAGTTAAAAATGTTAAGGGTAAACCACCGTTATCACTTAGGGGTATGAAAAATAAATAGTAGTCGATTCTCAGACCTACTGAATATGCATATAAAATTTGGTAAAAATCGGTAAAGCCATTTCGGAGGAATAAGATAACTAACATTGTGACACGAGAATTTTATATATAAGATTACGGTGCGATTTCACTGGGTGTTTTCGGAAAAAAAATGCGTTACTTGGGTTATACAAACTATAGTATAGACTTATTAGAATAAGGTTCATATAGCGTTGCATTGAACTCGCAGATATGTTGCGAAATACGCCTAGTGAAGTCGCACCATTAGAAGCACTTGAAACATGATAGATATTTAAATTTAACGTAGCCATTAAAACGGAGTACAAAAACCAACACTTCAAGTTTTCTACTCACTCTTCAGATTAAACTTTTCCGTTTTATTCTCTTTGGTGTATGTGTATTGCTGCTTCGTTATATCGATTTCATTTTTAGATAAGCCGACTAAAAACTTCCAAGCTTCCACTTCAGCGTTGGGTGACTCGTGGCCTTCTAGATAATGGTACTTGCAGTAAACCCTGTGAATAGAGTAGGTACCCGGATCTTACATATTTCAATATTGAAGGAGTATCAAAATCCATACTAATATTATAAATGGGAAAGTGTGTCTGTCTGTCTGTCTGTATGTTTGTCTTTCTATCACGGCAAAACGGAGCGACAAATCGACGTGATTTTTTAAATGGAGATAGTTGAAGGGATGGGGAGTAACATAGGCTACTTTCTGTCTCTTTCTAACGCGAGCGAAGCCGTGGGCAAAAGTTAGTATTTAATAACATTAAGTTTATCGAAAACTTACCAATCTGGATGAACCCTATAGCTGTACCTAAAGTAGTCAGTTACATTGATGCCAGTCAGCTCTTTTCCTTGCTTCGCCTCTAAAGGATTCTCTTTAAGCAGAAGTTCAGTATCTCCGTAAACTTTTGGCAGCGAAATTCCCATAGAAAATGACGTTCCTTCTAGTTTGTTGAAAAAGTAGTCGTGACTTACTCTTGCAATCCTCCTGGAAATATTGAAAATAATGTTTTGTAGCTGCAAGGTTTGTTGAACTTTTTAAACAAATGTCAAACTGATATGGCCCTTTTTTTTGGTGGGGTTGATCTTTGTTTAGTTGTTATTTATGTATACTAGTATAATATAGTTGAAGAGTTTGTTTTATTGAACGCGCTATTCTCAAAAACTAGTGGTCCGTATTGAAAAAGTCTTTTTTTTTTGTTGGATAACCCATTTACCGAGGGAGGATGTGTATTGAGCAGTAACCGAAAACCCAGGTGGAGCAACTTATCTATTATTATAAAAAATATATGTATTTATAAATTATACGTGTATGTGGAGTCTGGTAACCATAACACAGTCTGCCTAGAATGAGCAGATGACCATGTGTGAGTTGTCCCAAAATATCGATTTATTTATTTTTAAATAATACCAGAAGATATGAGAAACCGGCCGAAAAATTTAAAAAAAATCATAGCCACAAACCTCATATTGTCGTAATGGTAGAGCACAGGCACTTGCGTCATGTTGCCATCATCAGCGTTGACGAGATGTGAGCGCAGCGCCTTGATCTGGTCGCCGAGCTCTCGCGAGCCCTTGCCGTCGTCCACCTGTTCTACTTCCACGAAATCTACGCTGTTGTAGTTGTCTTGCAGGACACCGTTTATCTGAATATAGTGGTATAGAGTTAAATTGTTTTAAGACTTTAACTACAACTTATTTTAGGCAAGCAGGCCATATTGAAAAGGTATCGCGCACTGGTGCTCGTTAAAAATTTATTCGATGATTTATGTACGAAATAAAAGATTATTTACAGAAAGATTTTTCTGGGCCGAAAATTGGAACGAGACAAAATTTCGATAGAACCTCCGATAATTGCTAAATCACTGGATCTCAACTCGACATAATGCAATTTAGTAGGTAGTAATTTTTAATGCTTCAGCAAAATGTGTGTTTGTTTTTTGAATATAAATTTTTCGCTCGCTACTTCGTTAACATCATTGGCGAATATTGTGGAAATAGATGACGGTTTTCATAATAGTCAAATTGATCTCTCCAAAGTTCTTAGAACAGTTACAAAAGGCTTCACAGGCAGGCAGAATAACTTTTGAATTTATAATCCAATATAATAAATTCAAAAGTTACTCTGTCTGCATTGTTCACACACTATCATAACAAGCTACACGAAACTGAGAAAATCCTCAACCATGGAAATAGAAAACAAGATGGTGACTTACAGAAGTCGTCAATAGCGGATGCAGCAACAAATAGCCGTTGTTACTAACGATGAATGAGTAACCGTTGACACCGAGCTGAAATTAGAATAATTATGTAAATATACCTGTGTTTCTAATGTTCTAGGTCACCTCTATATAACCCTGCGGGAAACCAGGTTACAGGTTATGTTATGTATATGATTTCCAGTATGTAGGTATCGTTTGTTCTTTTCACGCTTAACTACGTATGGCATACCTAGCTCACTATACTCCACTCATTAATAAACTAGCCAAGTGCAAGTCGCACAAAAGGAGTATTTTGTTGTGTACGCAGTAGTTTTGGAGGTATAGAAGGGAACATCACAAGCGGCTTTAAAAGGCGCATCTCATTTGGACATTTCTCGAAAGTGACCACCCCATCTTACTTACTTATTACGTTCCATGAGATACATACCTCTGACAGTCAGAAAATTAAAGCTTAGTAATACCTACGGTGCGTTGACACCTTTCGTTTATGAATCCCATTAAAGAATTACTTGCAGACAATTTAATGCAATAACTAACATGGCTCTACGCGGGGGAGGACAGGACAGAGACCTCCCCCCTTCCCCCGGATATGTAAGATGAATGAATTTAGCTCCTTAGTGACGTTTGAGTTTTCGGCCAATTGAGAGATCACATTATCCTGAGCCAAAAAGTGGGTTCCGAGACCCAACCTACAAAAACCTAAGGAGCTAAATTCTGGGCATGGCTATGTTACCTGATGCGGCTGCGCAAGCTTGGCGATGCTGTCGATGGGCACGTCGGTGCCGGCCACGCCCAGCAGCAGGGCATCGTTGTGCTCCTCGTTGTACTTGTAGTCGAACGCCGGGATCGCCACCGACGTCACCAGCTTGTCTTCGTCCGGCTGGAATACCCAACTTTACTATATTTTAAACTGCGCGCCGTATTTATGAATTTCTAATTGCTTTTTTGCGCAAACCAAAAGTTTTCACTTTGTTCTATGCTACTCCTTATAAAATCAGCCATCTCCCTATGAAACTCCAGTCAAAATCGTTCAAGACGATCAATATTTCATATATAACGACTCCTAAGACCATTTCCCTGCAGCTGCATTAGTTAAGGTTTCACATATCTATGTATTACGTAGAAAGTTCTCATCTATTATTTTTCATTATTATATTTACAAAATGGGAACGTTAATTATAGTATATTTTTAGTTACGATTGTTTTCGACACAGGTTCACATACAATAAAATAGAAGTCAAATATTACCTTCGATATGTCACCGCTCACATTCCATTTGTTAGTTCGCTGTAATAGATAAAAGTTTATTAAGAAAACAAATTAATATCATTTTGAAAGCTCCAAGGTATAAACCGTGTTTTAAGTAATTAAGTAGATCTTTTGAGCTAAGAAACGGGGTTTTATTATATTTTAATTTTAATGGGATTCCCATCAATAGAGAGAGATTGACAAGAGGAAGGTTTACACTGGTGTCCCTAGAAGTAAGGATCTAATTGAAAAGGAGTGTGCACAAGGGCATTACCAAACTTTTAACCCTAGAAATTTCGAGTTTTTTTACGGTTCAGAAATCTGATGCTTCTATTTAGACGTTCAATTCAAATAGATAAAGAATTATAAGAATATGCATACAGACCGTTGAGTCAATATTGGCGTGCGTCCACGTAGGAGGGGGGTCCTCATTGGCCAAGATCATGGGCCGAGCGATCACGTTGATGTACTTTAGCACTTGCTGTTGCACCTCCTCTACCGAATGGATGTGCACGAAGTAACCTGAAATCGTTTTACTGAATAAAGTTGATGCTTCGTACGTCTGTTCAATGTTCCGAATATTACAATGGTAATATCAGTGGGAAGGCCTCCGAAAGACCAATAACAATAAATAATAATAATACCAGCCTATTAATGTCCTACTGCAGGGCAAAGCCCTCTTCTCATAGAGAGAACGCACGAGCATTGATCACTACGCTTGCTCAAGGCGGATTAGCGATTTCAGACTTAGACCACATCCGCACGGGAGCTTTTTTTATTTTACGTTGCGTTAAAACTCGGCGTTGGCGCTTTTATAACATCCTCGAAATTCTTAATGTTCATACGAACGCCTAAAAATTACTTGTTTGGCTTCTCGGTTCAGTAAGACGTGAAAATGGTTTCTGCTTAATTACTAGGAATAATAGGGATTGGAGTTGCTAGAAGACGAAAAAGAAAAAAACAAAGGCATTCTGGATTCATCCCTTAAATGAACTTAGGTAGGTACTTAAAACGAGCAGTTAGTGACACTGTAAGAATAAAACGGTATATTACACCAACATCAAATGACGTGACGCACCGGCGCGCTTTTATACCGTTCGTGCGAATAAACTAAGATTCGTATGATTTATTCTCTGTAACGCTTAACGCCCAGCGCTTAAAATGCAATACTATTCAATAAAAAAGCGCCGCGTTTTAAAAGCGTATGAACATATACTTGGAAATACATTTGTTCTATTTAAGCGATTTTTTAATGGACGTAAGAAAATTTCCCGTAATGTGACCATATATTCACTACAAGTCCAGGTTTCCTCACGATGTTTTCTTTCACCGATGTCTGAGTATTACAGGTTTTATTTTATGTAAATTATTTATTTTAGAATATTGTACCTCTATTGAGACAAGCCATCCACTGTATCTCGCGCACATTGGTGACCTCCTTGCCAATGAGATAGGTGAACACTCTGACAGGGATGTACGTCTTGCCGCCGACCACTTCCCGGTTGTGCTCCTCAAACACCTCGGTGAGGTTGCCCGGCACGTAGTCCGTGATCACCATCACCAGCTGGTTGCAGCCCAGGGAGCTGCTCACGTTGCAATCTGCTCTTCGCTAAACAAACCATCAAAATTTTATTAAATATTATTACAAATTATGTAATAGAATTGAAAAAAATTGTAATTTTTGTCGGAAGTATTGAAATGACGTGAACATCAGACTCACCTCTCTCAATGTCTTAAAAGCTTTAATATAAGCCATCGACAAGTTAGCGTAACCCTCCAGCGGTACTTTATGGGTTTTCCCATTATCTTTCGGCTCCAGGGTATTGACAAAAGTCTTCACATTCTCAGGAGTAGCTTGTACTAGCTTGTCAAAACAGTCCACAACAAACTTTGTCTCATTTTTGAAAGTATATACGTTGACGTAATCATTGTTCGATAAAGTTTCCAGAAGTGTGCGCAACGTCCTTCTTGCTACGTAATTCTTAAAGCCAGTCATTGAACCGGAGACATCGAACAGGATGATCATGTCTTTTGAGCATGTGGCAGCTTCTATGTACCAAGACATGACGCGGCAGTCATATTTGTCGACTTCTTTAGTGTTCCACCGCATACCGGGGTAGAAACGCAGAATGCCATGTGCACTGCCGAAGTACTGCCAGGATAGTGATGGATCGGACTCGTAGTTTTTTAAAAATACGTCATTGAGGCCCCTTGACCATAAAATAGAATTTAAAGCAGTCGTCTCTGTAAACAAAGGAACAGAATTAAGTAACATTAAATTGATTAGTTACCAAAAATAGATAACTGCTATCTTATCTCTAGATGTTTTAATTATTCCCAAGCGGTCGTAAAACTTTATGATATACTCACATATCTTCCAACACGAATACAAGTACGAGTATAACCCCAAAGTCTGAGATGGCGAGCACTCTTTAGAGAATACCTGCATACAACCGTGGCGGCAATTGGCCAAAATGATAATGAAATGTTTTATTATTAATTATAATAATAACAAGTCATTTTATAGTATGATTAAGAAAGTTCAATTATTATTGGCAAAAGACACCCCTACGACAGACCGACTGGCAGAAGGGATAGGAATAGTAATACATTTCTTTTGGGCTCGGACTCGGAACGTCAGCACTGGCTTTATTAAGCTTTTCGAAAAAGTAAAAAAAACGAAAGTCATCACCGGATGCGTTTGAATTAACACAACTGTAGCAAGGTGGTAGCAAGTCAAGTACTAATTTAAACAGCTAAAACAAAACTTTTCTTAAACATATTGTGGGCATAAAATGCCTGGAGGCAAGAGGGGTCGAGTCCGTGGAGCTATTCAAAAATAATAGAAATAGACGTTACATTTCTTCGCACTCCTTTCCCATGGCGCAGTTAATAGAATTTCCAGCCGAGCACTTAAAGCAAGAGTACCGTCTGTGTTTCCGATATATTGAGATTAACGGTGAATGGCAGAATTATTTTTCTCAAATGTGACCTAACATTCTTCAAGATTAATCAAGGTTGCCACACTAGCCCAACCACGATACCACATAGACCTATGGTAGGAGTCCGACACGTTAGACTAACCAGATTCGTACTACCCTCAACACCACAATTCACAATGCCCTGCATTCGGCAGCAATTTGGGACAGATGGCGTCGAGTTGTAAGCCAGAAGATTCTGGGCAATGACCAAGACCCTCAGTACTGAGGAAATTGATGCGATGAGCTGTGGCATTGGCCATAAATGAATATCATCATCTCCCTAGCCTTTTCCCAACTATGTTGGGGTCGGCTTCCAGCCTAACCGCATTCAGCTGTATACCAGTGTTTCACGTGGAGCGACTGCCTATCAGACCTCCACAACCCAGAAACTGGGCGACACGATACCTCTTGGTTAGACTGGTCAGACTTTCTGGCTTACCCGTAACGACTGTCAAAGTTCTACGAATGACAACCGGGACCAACGGCTTTACGTGCTTTCCAAGGCACGGGATTTCAGTGATGTCCAGGATAAACGTTAGAGAATTAAAAAAGTCACATTGGTACTTGCCCGGGTTTGAACACACAACCCCTTACACGAGAGGCGGGCGCCTTATCCACTGAGCCATCACGACACTCTTTGGCCATAAATGAACGAGTCATGGAAAAGTTACTATGAAAATTCTTTAACAGCAGGTATTGCCGCCAATTTATTAACATAAAAAAATACGTGTTTTTAGTGTTCCTCAAACGAAAAACCAGAACGCTTATAAAAACGCTTTCTGGACAAGAAAGTGATTGTATAAGCGTTCCGGTGTGTCAAGACACTTTTGTTGCTAAAATTAAACACCAATAAATAATAATTGCATACCTTCATCAAATATATTGGTTGGTACATGAACGCAACTGATGTTGGTGTTAACATTGATGTTGTAGAAATGAGAGTCCCTTTCTAGAGACACGTTCATGTACCGAGTGTTGTTGACCACGTACTTAGGCAGCATCTCCTCATTTTCTTCTGGTTCATCGTCTTCATCTTCATAGAAAAACTTAGAATACTTTGCCGAACAGTATTCCACTGGGTCGGATTTATTATGGGTCTTGAAATTTCTTGCCAATTCTTGCGCCGTCGCATGAATGCACTACAAATATAACACTAACTATTACTTAAATTCAGTTAAGTTCAGTATTAACTTAACTACATACCCTTATAAATATTAATTATTGTAAGCCTACTAGTTGTCCCCTGCGTTTTTATTTACTGTTTGGGTCCCAAGTATAGATGCTGGCGGGAAATATTCCGAATCATTCCCGTCGAATAATTCGAAAGTATTCCGAAATATTCTGAAACTTTGGGAATATTTCAACTGTCAAAAATAAAAAAAAAAACCGGGAAAATACGGTAGTTTCCACCATTATCAATTGACGTACTTTTTATGAGCTGTCAAAACGCCATTCTCCAATAGATTTTGTATGGCAATGGTGATTTATGACGTCACTAAAATAACAACTCAGTTGACTATCTATTTATTGATTTCAAAACAACTAAAAATCAAATTTTATAGCAAATTGAAAATGAACCGAATTTATTAGGCTGAAATTAACAGAGGTTTTATAGGAGTTGTGTCTAACATTTATTGGTTAATGGTGGAAACTACCCAATTGTATTAACCTATTAAAAGTCACTGTACTCGATTGTGTACAGCGTAACGAAGTAAAATAATAAGGTGTATTACTTAAAATTTACAAGATCTGTTATTTACACTTTGGGATAAGGCTGTACTCAATCGAGTACAGTTACCTCTAATGGGTTAAGATTAAAAATATTCTTGACAATTAGTCGTGAATTCGTGATCTTCGTGGATATAAGATTACAAGAAATATAGCTTGTGTAATTCGGTGTGAATGTAGCTTTCCAATAGTGAAAGAATTTTAAAATCGGAATTTTTTACATCCTTGCATGAGAACAGTTGCTTATCATCATATTTTAAATATTGTAGATGGACTAAAGGGTAGTCACAGTAAAAAAGATATGCATGTGGTCCACGTTAAACCTATAAAAAAGTGATTGCAATTTTGAATAATTTTGTTGATTTTGAGAGCTGTTTTGTTACGTTATGAAATATATTAAAATGTTTTAATTTAAGATATAGTTGTAAGATTCCGCCTTTACTTGAACTGATTAATCAAAACACAAATTAATAATTGTAACTTTAATAACAAAACTGAAAGTGAATACAAAATTATTTGTTAATCTTCTATTATGTTTACATACTCATAATTTCCTAATGGATTAATTGCATGTTCGTCATTTTGTACGGAGTCATCACTATCAGTTGCCGATTCAATATCAATGGCTGTGTCTACGTATTGCAAATTAGCACTGATAGTGACAAGTTTATTAACGCGATCAGCAGTTAATCGGTTTCGCGATTTTGTATGAGTTCGCGCAAAAAGTGACCAGTTGCGCTCTGCCGATGCCGATGAAGGTGGTACGCTTAATATCTTTATAGCAATGGATGCAATTGGTTGATTGTCACACAAACCCTGCCACCACAACCTGGGTTCTAAATTATGGACCGGTAACCAAATATGACGTTTATTCCAAAAACCAGATCTAGTTCGG
Source organism: Athetis lepigone (assembly GCA_033675125.1). Lineage (NCBI taxonomy): Eukaryota > Metazoa > Arthropoda > Insecta > Lepidoptera > Noctuidae > Athetis > Athetis lepigone. The sequence goes on from CM066232.1 coordinate 17,314,477, forward strand.
AACTCAGCAAGATTAGTCATAACTTGAATTAAATCTAGGTTTAAGAATGAAGCCAATTTTGTAAGGTAGTCTGTTGCCGTTCCAAATTCTGTGGTCTGGAGATTTATTCCAATATACCGTGGGTCTAACAAGTTCGCAGCCAAATGAATAGGTCGCATAATAAATTCCCGCCTTATATTAATATCATTTATGATATCTATTTCTTCTTCAAAAGTTACAAAATTTCTGGTTGTATCGGACCGTAACTGAGTTTCGATTGTTTGTTTAATTTCATCGAAAAGGTGAGGTACATCTGATAGTATAGCACGATTAGACTCTGCAACTGAGATAGCTTTCTCAATCGGTGACAATATGTCTAGACAACAATCGACTTTCGTCCAGGTTGCAGCCGAAACAATTATGTTTTTTAAGTTTCTTTCAATTTGTACATCTTCTGAAATAGCTAAAAGTTCAAGAGCTTGACGATTTTCTTTAAAGCTTTTCAAGCAATAAACGGCTCCAGCCCACCGCGTTTTAGAATAAAGTTTTAATGATGTTACATTCTTGTCGTATAACATTTTTTGCTTCTCTGTGAAGAAAGCTAAGACGCGGCTCCTTTTCTTTATGTATTTAATCACCTTTTTACAATCTCTTATTATTCTTATGCATGAATCTTTTTTGGCGATGTCTTGAAAAAGGAGATTGAATGTATGTGCAGCGCATCCAACGCAAGATATATTATCAAATGTTTCCTCTATTATCCGCCAGGCAGCGCGCATGTTAAAAGCATTATCGGTAATAACACATAAAAAGCGCCTGCTCCCAACTTCCTCAATTACCGTTTTGGTTTCTTCAGCTAAGAATTGTGCCGTTTCCATTCGAGTCCCAGGGGTCAAACTTTTAATAAAAACTGGATCTGGTGTAGTCAGCAAGAAGTTCACAACAGACTTTCCTTTTATATTGGTCCAGCTATCAAGTACTAAACCCAAGGCTTTCGCACCGGCAATTTTTTTGCTCATAGTTTCTTTAACCCGGATATACTCAGCTTCAAGTAAGTTTCCTGATATAGAAGCTCGGGAAGGCAATCTGTAATCTGAGCAAGCAATCCTAAAAGCCTCCTGCCAATACTTTGACTCAAATATGGACAAAGGCATTCCGGATGCATAAATCGCACGTGCAAAAACAGCATCTAAGTTTTCATCGGATCTCTGAGAGAGCGCACGTATCTCAGATGATGTAGCGTTTACATTGGAAGGATCATTAGAAGACGGGGTTAAGGTGATAAGTGATGATATTGCCGCGCTTGAGTTTGTAGTGTGTAGTTCTACCGGAGTTATACTTGCACTAGATATTTGTATTGAAGGAGTTGCGGCAGATCGTGCATTCAATGAGAAACGAGTAACGCCACTGGTAGAAAATAAAGTTTTGATATCTGATGGTACTCTAGTGCATTTCAGCAAGTGCTCTTTCATTTTGGTAGCATTTGGCGTTTTAAATTTGTAGCGGCAATAATTGCAAAAGATATTCTGTGGTCCTTCAACCTCGCCGCTCCTTTCAAAATATTCCCATACATTGGATTTATGTCGAGGCATTTTTCTTCGTTATTTTACCTCCACATTCAATTTTATCTAAAAAATTAAAATAATAAAAAGTTAAAATTTAAGAAGATTTGAAAATACAGATTTATTTAACCCACTAGAGTTTACGGTACTCGAGTACAGCCTATGAGCCTTATACTGATGTGTAAAATTTATGTGATACGCCTTTTTTGTTTTACTTCGTTACGCTGCTGTACTAAATTAAGTAGTGATCTTTAATGGGTTAGCAGTAATAAAAACAGATCGGACTTCAATAAAGTTCCGACTTTACTGAAGTCGGTTCTATGTTCTAAGATTGTATTAAAAACGTTGGTTTGAGGTGCTTCGGCTTCATTGTAATCGGTTCTATTTTTTTACTTAAGTATTTTTATTTCAACTTTGTTTATGTCACGTAAACATATAGTGACTAAATATACCGTTCTGAAAACTGAATCAAAATCGGTTTAGTCACACGCGAGATAATCGCGGAGAAACATACATACTTACATACGTTTCAAACGCATGACCTCCTTTTTTGTTGGAGTCGGTTAATATACCAAAATCTGGTCCTAAGTATAGCAAATACCGAGTACTTTTCAGAAAACCGCATCAAAACGTGTTTGCTTGCAAGGTTTGCGTTTATTTGTTTTTATTGACTTTTATTTGGATTAATACCTATCCATATGACTCGCGAATACTCGCGATGCGAACAGCAGAGCTATTTACAAACTCACCAAAAACATAGGTAGGTAGGTACCTAACCCTTTTTCAAAAAACAAATCAAATATGCTCAGCCTGGTTTTTTATTCCATAACTAATATTTAGAAGAAAAAAAACAATTTCGAAATAACCTACATAAAATAAAATAAAAAATCCTTTTAGTTAATCGCAGGACAACATCTTATCTATAGAAATATCAACATAATCCTACAAAACTATTACAAAGCTATTTACAAACTCACCAAAAACATAGGTAACCCTTTTTCAAAAAACAAATCAAATATGCTCAGCCTGGTTTTTTATTCCATAACTAACATTTAGAAAAATAGCATTCGATTTCGAAATAACCTACATAAAAACAAAAAAAAACCTGCTAGTTAATCGCAGGACAACATACTATCTATAAAAATATCAACATAATCCTACAAAACTATCAAACTCATACCTGCCTAAATCCTCATACCTATAAAAATATCAACATAATATCTACCTACTTAATCAATCAGATTTATAACAAAATAAACATTTAATTTTACTTACTTATGTGCCACCGAAAAATAATTACCTAATTCACCCACACACAACAAATAGTTATACGTTTATTCCTATTGAATATTTCGGGCGCGAAAAATTCCACGGAAACATTCGATTGCGGGGTATGAATCTTTCTGAAAACTTCTCCGGGGGGGGAGCATCTCCCCTCTTACCGCACCCCGCACCGCCATCGCCTGCGTGCACACAGTCGGGCGGCGGCGATCGATGGTCGATGCAAAATTCCATTCGATATTTAAAAAAATATAAAAACTTTTTGCAAAAAAAAAAATAGAAATCCAAATTTAAATTCATTTTGAATAATTCTGATCTAAAGAAACTTTCCCAGAAGTATTCCGGAATTATTTCGAATTTTTCAGAAGTTTTGCAACTATAGTCCCAAGGTACATAGCGTGATGATACACTATAACGTTGCAGCTTTTTCATCTTCTATGAAATTCATAAAAATTTAACTTATTCATATCAAGAGAAGATATTGTTCGATTATTTATTTGTTTGTGTGAGTAGCCGGAACTGGCTACTCACACAAATCTATTTAAAGAAAAATGAAATGCTGAAATGTTTGCACGGACATAAACTCCGAACTGATACAACAAATTGGATGATTCTTTCTTTTTTGTGTTTGTTATATAAAATAAAAAAACCTATTAAAACCAGATTTTAAAACCTTATAAAGTGAGAAAACGATGTTCAGTTGTCCATCCAGCAAAAGTCAACTTCAAGCAGACCATACGGCGTAATCATTATTTTTGTGTTTGTAAAACAAGTGACTGCTATTATTTCTGGAGGCAAGGAAAAACAAAAAACACAAATGGCATTTCTTTTTTTTTATATTTAAAGTTGCCAGCACCACGTAATACAGATACTCATTAAGTCATTAAGACTAAAGACTCCTTACAGGGAAACCTTTTATACTACGGCCATATTATTAGGTATTTTGTAAAAGTTCTAGTACTGTTTTGTATAGAACCTCATTGCATCTTCTTTGATTTATTAACATATAACAAGGGTTGCTGGCCTTATTTCGTCGAAAAAATTTAGTAACGCCATTTGAATTTCTTTTTTATTTCTCATTTTTCTTAACAAATAATGGCCATCATTTGGTTTTGAGATATGACGGCCAGCTTTAAAAGCAAGTTCGAAGATGAGAAAACTTTTTCGTGAGTTTTATTAAATTGGTAAACCCTTATTATCCGACTGATATTATAGATGTTTGTTACACTTTAACGCAAAAACGAATGAACTTGTTTAACGAAAACTTTACTTAATTTACAGTAATATATCTTATACTTAAGAATATTGAATACGCTACAAACATTACGCTATGACCCACAGGAATGGAACAGTAACAAAAAATTGACATAACGTGGGTAAAATAATGGAGGTTAGATTTCGTATTTAGTAGGTTGACTTTTTCTGATAATTTAAACGATAAGAGGCAAAGTAAAACAGCAACAATTATACACTATTTTCAAAGAATAACAACGGCAAAGTTATAAAAAAATACTACAATAATTTAGTTTCGGAATTTGGTGAACCCAACATTCACCGACGGATTGTTACATCCTTCAAATTGGAACACCACTTTCAGCTCTCTTCATCAAAATTCACTGCAAGAGATTTTTACCGAATAACCGTTAGCCCGCGGATTAATCAATATACACTTAGGCCTTGAAGCATGATGAATAGGGGTCGTGCACTATGACGTTACTTTTCCGGTTTACCTGGACGGCATTGATTTTGCGAGTAAGCATGGTGCTCACTGAACGTAGAGAAGATTCCAATATTTGCTTTCCATCTTTTCTCTTCACGCTCGCGTTCATTTGTTTGTATTTCTGCGAAATACGAAGAGTGTAAGTAAAGTCTGGAGCGAAACCAGGAAATATGAGTTGTGACAAATTTTGTTTTATGTTTTTGCTGATGATTTTTATTTAGGTATTACCAATTTTAATACTCACAATTCTGATTTGATCTGATTTTGTCAGAGCTTCACTTAACTTCCATATTTCGTCTCCAAGCGCCCTTGCCCATACTCTTACACTATAAAAAAAACAATATATTAAAAACACACAGTGTATAAAGAAACACTTAATTAATCCAAAAAAACAAACCATAATATTAGCATTCAGGAAAATTCATCATAAAAAGGAACATAAAATTATTCCTTTCGCCAAAATATTAAGTGCTCATATAGAAAACTTTCAGGGCTTATTTTATTTGCGAGCGACCGGCAGAAGGTAATCCTTCGGCACATAAATAAGGGTATGTTTACGATAGTCATCAAAATTAATTAAGTTTATTTAGGTTTGATTTTAACTAAGATTATATAAACTTTCAGGGGCTCAACGTGTGTGATTATTATAATGTAGGTCACGTCGTCTGTCCGTATCGTCATCATCTTGTATATTATGTTCTTTAATAAAGTTACTCAGTAAAACAGCCTTTATATGAAAGTTTATCTAGTCTGTGTTTTATCTCTTTCACTGTGTTAGAAACTGAAAGTTCTGCTTTACGGAACTAGTAAAAATAAGTTACAAAAAACGTACTGACTGATGAAAAATATAAACACAGCTCAGGAAACTTTCACAGTTCTATCTTTTAAGTACAGTTTAATGTTAAACCAAATTAAATATTCAGAATGTTTCAGCTGAGCTGAGTGCTCCATAAGCTTTATGGATGTATGAAAATAACAGGCGTCATAAATAACATAGTATCCTTACGTGTCGGCCTTCCAGGCGGGGACAGGATCAGGTACGAACAGTAGTGCACATACTAACACCAACTTTAAACTCTGCATATTTGCTACGACGCGGGTGAGTCACGCGCTAACAACAAATATTTATTGCGTTTCCCAGGTAATCGTCGTAAACTACGCGAATATTACAGGATAAGGCACATCGTTACAATGTTTTGTTACTTAAATAAGGCTTTTCACGATACATCACAAAAAATATATCACTCTAAGCTGCTAACAGGCTAAACACGTATCTATGACAGATAAAGAACAACCAAACTAAAAGGTAACAAAAAGCTTTCCCGGCGAGAGATAACGAACAAGGCCACTACGTTTTCGAAGCACAGTAAACATTCAGTCACTAAATACACGTTAACGAGGTTATTAATAGTTTACGCAGAGTTTCGACTATAGTTTTATCGTCCATTTATTCGGGGGTTCACAACACGAGTTACATGGTTGTTTTATAAGCGCGCGGGTGCGAGCGGTCGGCGCGGCGTGCGGGCGCCGCAGCCGGTGCGGGTCGAGCGGGCGCGGCGAGGCGCGAGCCGGGCGGACTGCGAGCGGGCGTGTGGCGCGGCCGCCGCACGTGCTGCGTCTATTCTGGGCGGGCGCCGACGAGCGTGTCGGGCGGCATCGAGCGGAGCCGATCTAGGTCGGCCCGTGTCTGTCCGCACACTGCTACCGGCGCGCATCGCACTCGCCCGCTACTACTTATAATTATAGATATTACAACTTTTTGTCTATACGAACTTACGGCGCAGCGTACAGCTTCAGGACGTGATTAACATTCTTATTGCTTCTTAACTAATGAGAGTTTGGAGTTTTCGGTCGACGCTAGGTTATATTGCGGCTGATTTCTGTATTAGAACTTCTGAAATGATTCGTAAGACCATCCGAAGTTTAAAACTAAGTATTAATACAACTGTATTTGAATTTGGTGACCCAAAATTGTATCAGTAACTTAGTGGTTATTTGATTAATGCTGATACGACAAACGAAAATAACTTTACTAACTACTGAATCAAGCGATATGTTATCTAGAAATCAATAGCAGTATCTATTTTTGTTATTACATTTGAATGCAGCTAAACACATGCGCCCACCGCGAGTTTCTGTGAAGACGGCCGAGATTTTTTAGGACTGAGTCTTAAAGTAATATTTTTATTGTATTGTTTTATACTCGACATTTGAAAGCGAAACGATTGCAAGGAATCAATTTATTTGTCGTAAATAACGACAACTACGCTTGGCGTAGCAAGTCTCGTAGCAAATGTGTAAAAACGAATTACGTAAGATTGCCACATTATTATAAGTTATAATGAATCTAGAACAAAAAAAAATAAGTATATTTCCATAACATAATAGTTAATAGCCACCATTACCACTGTACACAAACTAAAATATTTGAGGTCTACGCCCCGCGTAGCTCGTAGCACGTAGATATTTTTAGAAAAAAAGTTCAACAAAAACGGAGCCCGGAAAAAAAGTGCAAAAAATTCTCTACGGACCTAGTATCTCTTTAAAGGTTGTAAAGTGATGCTCCTATATCACATTACACTGTTGTGGACAAAACATTATTTTTGTCTGTTCTGCCCTAAACAATATAGTAAGTTCTAAACGTTTGTCAAATCTATGAATACAACTTTGGCTGTTTGTCTGACTGAAACGATTACATGACTAAATTGCTGAGTTGATTTTGGTAAAATTTGTTAAGGAGGAAGTTATAGACCGCTCAACGGATGAAGGACTAACCTTTAAGTGCTTTTTTCTTTTCTACAACATTCATCTGTAACATGTAAATACACGTCCATAACAAGTTAACTGAAATGAACAAAAATGTCACGTTAGGGTTCGGTTAGGGCTTCATTATCCCCACCTACACCTCGTGAAATAAACCGATTTAATATTCAAAGGGTGAGCGAGCGACGCGTGTAAACATTACTTATAAACATTCAAGTGGGTACACAGGCCCGCGTGCCATAACAACCTGCCTTCATTATTTACACTTGAAAGTTCCTCTTTTAAGTGGATCGTTATCTTCACGGCCTTTTAGGGGCTCGACGGTGAACACGCGGTTTTATTGATCTGTGATGCTCAGTGGTCAATTTCAAGACGATTATTCTGACATAACTATTGGTAATTGTACGTACAAATGTTGTATAGATGTGGTGGCCAGGTCTTGTGGTGATCATTGTATGAAAAGCTCAACCAATGTTCGATCTTGATATGAAATAGTTGTGTTCATTTCATGAAACGATCAGGATAGAAAGTTTTATGAAACGACAAATTTTAAGATCTGACCACATATATGTACAAGACGAGTATACCTACAGGGTATAAGGAAAACGTTTATCAATAAGAAACTCCAAAAAATATCGTTAGGTCAAAGTCTTAAAAAATCGACATTGCTTTTAGAAATATACCAAACAGTTTTTTACTTTTTAAATAAATTTTGTCATAGTTTCCATAAATAAACATGCTACTTAAGGTCAACCCTATTCAGAGTGTTCTTATTGTTATACCTTTTCCGTTACAACCTATATAATAAGGGCAGATAACAGCATGTCAGTTATCATCATCGTTCGCGTTGACGTCACTACCCACACCAGCCAATCTCATTTTACATCAACCTGCTCCAGGCCTTTTGTAATAAATGAACGAGCAGATTTTCAACAGAAGGCCAATTCTCGTAATTGAATAAAAACAATCTCACCTCAGGGACAATCAATGTCCCAATATTTAGACGAGTTTAAGCAAAGACAGATTGGTTTATATTTATCATTCGATCTTTGATAGTGATTCGGTTAGACTGGAAGCTGACGCTAAGATAATTTTGAGAAGGTTAAGGAAATGATAGGAACGCTAACGTTCCGAATCGTAAAATTGCTCATTTACCTGGTGTATCTAATGAAGAACTAACTCTACATTACCTTAACGCTACAGGAAGAATTCAGCAGCTAGATTACTGACCTTAAAGCTGAATATAAAGCTTTTTCAAAACGTAAACAAAACGTTTTCATTACTCAAAATTACTTTAACAAAGGAAAATGTTGATAATACAATTATTTCATTGTTTGTTATCTCACAAACATTAATGAAACAACAAAGCAACAATAGAAAAGAGCAGTCTCTCGGAAAATTGAAGACATAATGATCATGGATTTTCCGAGAATTTATTACGCTCGCGGCTCGTTCTTTGTGAAGAAGAATGTATTTCTTTGTATGTGTGGAGCAATATGGGGCGCGTTTCGTCTCGTGAGCAATAAGATGTCATTATTATTCTGCTCTTGTACCTAATTGAAGCTCACAAACAACGCTAACAACCTAGAGCTCCCCGCTACGAAGATTTGTTTCTGTTTAATAGTAGTGTTTAACTAAACTTTGGTAATCGGAGCACGGATTTTTGTCTTAATTAGTAAGGAAATTACCGGTACCTTTATAGGAATGAAAAATAATAGACACCTAAAGGTAGTGTTCCACGCTGTTTTCATGATAGCCACCGTTTATCACCAGACTGGTGTTTTTAACCTGTCATAACCAGATTTTTATAAATAAAACTAGCTGTCTCCCGCGGTTTCGCCCGCGTTATATCAGATCTCAGAGTGATCACATGTAGCTTTTTCGTTATTCTGATGTCTAAGCTATATTAATGTGACCTCAAAACAGGTTCAAAAAGTTTTGTCTGAAACAGTAACAAACATCCCCACAAACTTTGACATTAATAGTAAGTTAAAAGCCGTAATCAAATAGGTTTCATCAATTTAATAAAACTCATAAAAAAGTTTTCACATCTTCAAGCTTACATACATAGCTGGCCGTAATATCCACAAAAAAAGGTGACGGCCATTACTTGCAGAGAAAAATAAGAAATAAAAAAGACACACAAATGGCGTTTCAAATTTTTTCGACGAAAGAGGGCCAGCAACCCTTGTTAAAATAATAAAATGAGGTTCTATTCAAAATAGTTTTGGAACTTAAAATGGTGTAAGCAGTTGGTTCCTAATTCTTATTTTACACATGTCAAATTTTGCAAATTAAATTATTATCGTGGCGATTTTGTAAGTAATATCGCATTAATATTTAGTAATTTATTTAGTTGATGCCATCAATAATGATCTTATGAATATCAGTCAGTGGGCTAAAAGTTATGGATTGGTAGTTAATCCATCCAAATCACAAGCTATCATTATTGGTGGCAGACACTTTACAAATCTATTGAATCATCAGTCCCTCCCGATGGTTATGTATGAAGATACTGTTATAGCTTACTCCAAGAATGTTAAAGACCTTGGCGTTTTCTTGGACTGCAACCTTTCTTGGCAGGTTCACATTGTTGAAGTAAGCAGGAGGGTGTTCTGTTCGTATAAATCTCTTAAACGTCTTCAGAAGTTCCTGCCCTTTCAAACTAAAATTACCCTTGCTCAGACTCTTCTTCTTCCACTTATTGACTATGCTGATGTTTGTTTTCTTGATGCGACTGAAGAACTTCTAAATAAGCTCGAACGACTACAGAACTTGTGTATCCGCTTCATCTTCGGCCTTCGAAAGTATGATCATGTGTCGGAATTTCGAAGGCAGTTGAAGTGGCTTCCTATTAGGCAGCGTCGAGATTGTCACATTCTTTCCTATCTCTTTTCTATTCTTCACAATACTAAGTCTCCTTCGTATCTTCGCGAACGCTTTGAATTTCTTGTTCCTAGAGGTAAACCTTGTCGTTCTTCTTCATCTCTTCTCTTACGTTTCCCTTCCCACTCTACGAGTAAATATGATGGCTCTTTCACTGTTTGTGCTGTGCGTCTTTGGAATGCTCTTCCGCACTCATTGCGAGATAGCTCTTCCTTAGAAGTGTTCAGGAAAGGAATTAGGAAACATTTCCTGTCTGTTGATTAATATATATGTATTTATTTATGTATTATATGTAGTGTATTTATTGTATTCTTATGTTATATGTAGTGTATTTATTGTATTTGTATTCTTATGTTATATGTAGTTATTATTTATTATTTTGCAATTAGTTATTTAAGAGTATAAGGTATTTTTCTTGCACATAAGCATATCCTCCGTTGCAAATCTCACTACAAGATTTTGGTTTGCTGGTAGAGAACTCATTTTTGGGTTAAGCTCGCCATTGTACATAAGTTTTTTTGTTTTGTATTTTTTGCTTTATCTTTATATCTTATGTTTATTGTGTGCAATAAAGAATATGAATATATGAATATGAATAGTAAGAGTAGTAGTAAAATTGAGAATTGGGAATTAATAGCACCCTTAGAATATAATTGTAGTATCAGGTTAGATTTTCCTGTAATTAGTCTATAGTCTATAATAACTATGATTACCTGTATTAAACTAAAATTTACTTATTGTTTTTTAACTTGAATAAAAAACATTGTAAAAACATTGCGAATGAACAACTTAAACTTGATTATTTAAATATTACAGTATTTTTACCAAACAATTTAATCGACTCGAAACTTAAAAAAGTCACTATTCAATGGAATTGTAACGTTTTCAGTGTTATGTGTATTTTTTTTCAAAATACCTACGTTTTTCCGAGCTCTTGAAACATTTCACAACAGCGGTGACTCATGAAACGCCGCGGGGTAGCAAATGCATTAATTTAATGGCCACCCAAGCATTTCACTCATTTCTTGATGACATCATAAAGTACTGACTGAACCTTACTGCCATGAAGCTAAAGAAATGTATGGATATTGAGGCTTGATTACTACCTCTATATTGATTGATGTTTATGCCAAAGAAATACTTAATTGTACGCGGTTCACTTAGCACCATAAATAGAAATGCCTCTTATGTTCCAAATTTCAGTTAGTCCAGTCGTAGAGGAAGCCTTATGATTCACATTAAGTCCGAAACCTAATAAATTATCAAGCAACTCGCGCTTGAGTTGCAAATTATTAGTAGTCTGAAAACCGATAATATATGCTGATGAGAACGACCAAATATATTGCACCTATAAATAAGCACACATAACATCGTGCCTAACTGTTAGGCTTGAGTTTATGTGTATACTTAAAATATTAGATCGAGGTTTCTTGGTATGGAATATAAAAACATTATATAAAATCACTCGCGTTTTACCAGTAACTATCCCACTGAATAATACTGTATTAAAATATACTATAATAATACCCGTTATGAAACTTCTTTCATAACGGGTATTATTATAGTATATTTGAGACTAACAGATTCTCTTCAGAATATGTTAGTCTAATAGGGCCTCGAGCTTTATTGCGTACCATACCACTAGAGTATTGTACTGGTTATACAAGGGTTTTTTTATTCTGTGGTTTTCCAAAGCCGTGCATATGGTTTTGTCAAAGCAACCTGCTCGTGTGTTACGTACTACTGTCATATTATCAGGCGCTAAACGGGTATTTGATAATAAAACAACAATAAAATTTAGTTTTTAGTATCATTAAACTGAATAGTAGTGTAAAGTTTTGACCTCTCTTAGATTAATGGAAGGTTACACCCAAGAGGCGGAATCGTCTCATATTTATTGCTTAATGAGGGTCGGGGTTAGTAAGCTTTAATAGAGAGTTTCTAACTACAGTACTAAATCTCTCTTCAAGTTAAACTAGGTTCAGAAGTTCTCGGAATTTATGTATGCTTCTCAAACCCTTCTCTTGTGTAAATCCTCAAGTATTCGACTCCTTTTATTAAAAACTTGTACTGTGAATAAGTAAGCCATGGGTTAAGCGAACCCTACTCGGAGACCACTTCGCGAACATTTTATTTAAATAAACAAATCGATTAAGGGATTCTAAAGACGTCGAAAGTGATTTCTTTTTCATGCATTAATCAGTATTTACTTATAAAATAAAAATGTATATTGAAAAACATGATATCAAAACCATCTTAAAATAAAAGTAGGGAAAAAATCCGGTGACAGTAATATTACTTCGAATTAAACAATTGTACCTAAATACACAAATATATGTTTAAATGAAAATTTTGTCAAAGAGCATGATGAGATCACACATCATCTTGTAATGCTTACGTATTACAAGATCAGAATGGCGGGTGGGGAAATCTAACACGTAATATATCTTGGTCAACTATGTCTCATGACAGAATAAAATTACTTACTGCAAGTGCACCGATAATGCCTAGAAATGCTATTGCGCCAAGAAAGTCCTCAGGAGCGCTATATTTGCTCTATTCCATAATCCCGTTGCCACTACCGTGATACGACAAATACTCGCATTACTTACAAAATGCAGTAATGAACTTTATACTAACAACTATAAGATGAGTTTTATTTTGTGTTACCCGTTTTGCGAGTATGGGTAAGTAAATATTTTTGTGAATAAATTAACGTATAGATGTAATGCTATTGAAAACGACATTATTCATATGAAAAAAATAGCAAATATATAAATGGATTTAAATTATTTCGAATATTTAATGGGTTTAAATTATACAAAAATTAAGTACCTGTACAAAAAATTAAATCCACTAAATACATAGTTTATTATGTGTGTAGGTGTACCTTGATTACATTTTCTCTGAATAAGGCCCATACAATGTTTCAATGTTCACAAAGAAAAACAAACGAATTGCAAATAAATCATACTCAGCGAGGGTAATATAGCAAACACACATTTTCAATCCTTGGAGAATACAATACAAACAGTACTTTCAGATTCCCAAAGCTTATTCGTCGATGAAACTATAGCGTAGGTATACATTCTGTTCCATTACCCTTTCACTTTTATTCCAAATACGAGTACTTATGTACATACAGTCGCCATTAGAGAAATACATGTACGTAAACTTAAAACACACAAATTCTCTTTCCCTTCAGTCGCTCTAAGATGGATTCCCATAGGAAAATAGGTGTCAGCTTCTCAGCGAAGAAAGTGTCTTTAGTTTCCGCTATTATGTATAACGATCCATTTAGGGTAGCAGTAACTGAAATATGGATCTAAGGGAGCTTAATAAATTTAAAAGTTCCACACCATAATCGATCACTGAAGTCCTGGACGGTCTAATACCCGTTACGGTGTTCATATAATCGCCCCCTGTTCTAAAAAACGTAACATTTTTTTCGGGGATGTATCATAATAATCGATCTATGTAACGTTATTGTTAAACAGCATTTTATCGAGGAAAAAAGTGAGACGTTTTTGGCAATATAACGTTAGCTTCAGACTTCCATTTCAGGTCAAGTACGTGGCCTGGCGAGTCCGCAAGGGCAAGACTCCGGCGTCGCTTGGGCGGGCGGCAGCGCGGCGCCCGTCACCGCGACGAGACGCCCCGCCAAGCATACATCTATATATTAAGGGATAACTAAATTTATTTACGCATTTCATAAGCTTGTAATCAGTCTTGGGCTACATGAATTGATAGATTTTTTTTTTGTGGATGGGAAATCGTCCAATGACTTTTACCGCCCTAAGCGGGGTGGAAGGAGTCATTGGACGACTGTCAGTGAATTCGACGTGTCAGACTTTTCCTGACTAAAACCCACTCTTGTTCCTTCGGTTGTCCTTTATTTTCCGGGGCCACGGTAACTATTATAACTATTCCGCAATCCCGGACATGAATTGATAGATGAGGGTGTGATTATGATGTTCCACGAAATTGTTTTTCACAAGAAAACATGTGCTTTATACACCAAAGTCCATCTTTAACAGGATAAAACTTTCACCTGTGAGAAAATAGGTGGTTGAAACCTCAGGAAATAACCATAAAATATAAATGCGAACGCGTTGGCGAAACGATTAAATTTATATTCCTTGCGTCTGAAGCATTTTAACATGAATAACCAGATTATTTTTGAATCTCTTCTAAATCGCCAAATCTCTTGCAGCACGAATTGTTATTTAAAAAATGTTTACCTATTGTAATAGTACTTTATGATACAAGAGCGCTGTGTTGGTCATTACATACGAGGCGATATTTGTGCGCGAGCCGCAGGCGAGCACAACAAGAAAGCCGAGTACGTAATGACAATAGCGCGCGAGTATCATACGACGTTTTTCAACACACTTGTGAGTAAAATAAACACATTTTCTGAAAATGACTGCGCTTTTTCACTGCATGAAACTATCGTACGCATCCTTTGACTTTGGCGGCAACAAATTACTAAAGTTAAAAATACAGTTTCTTCTTCACTCGACATATTTAAAATACTTATAAATAATCAATTTGGAATCTCATCAATTAGATAAACAATAAAAATGTAGAATGCCGCGCAAGGCGTAACTTTTTTTTTCGCGCTCTGCCAATACCCGGGCATGACCACAGATAATAAGTATACTGAACTTTCAATACAGACAAAATTCAAAACTAAATGTATTTTAGCTTTAAAAAATCGGGTTTGGGTGAATTTTTAACAATTTGTTTTAGTTATAGTTATTTATTATTGTTTTATTTAAATTCCTTTCTTATTTTAATATTTAAGTAACCAGTAAGTAATAGGCTGTTTGGCAGTGTCATAGAGTCGTGTTAAAAAAAAAAGTTATTGCGTAGTGTAGCAACGAAACGTTTGAAAAAAGCGCGGGAAACTATTGAATTTGGCGGACGTGTTTAGCTGCGATTTTAATAATTTTAATTGGTTTGGGTGGTGTAATTAGTGTATATATTTAATTTTAGTGTGTAATTATTATATTTTTTCGTAGTTAGATAAGTTCTTCTCTTAGTGGTAAGTCTTTTTAACTTTATTTTTATGATGGATCCGCCTGAGGACCCAGGCGGGACATCCAATTTAAATGATAATGTTGCTCACTATGTAACTATTTCGAATAATGACACCAGTGTCGACACCGATGGGTCGGCTAGCATCAAGGGCAAGCGTAAGAGACTTTCGGAAAGGCCAACGGTTTGCAAACATTGTAATAAAAAAAGACGCAAAATTGGCGGGAGACGAACTGATTGTGCTTGCACATCAGATAATATTACTGAAATACCAACATTACCAACTCCAAATTCAAACATTTTAAACCCCACTACACCGTCACCACAATTTTTAAATGGTCAGGGCTCTCCTCAGTCGGCTGTGGCGCGATTGAGCTATAACGAATCGGATGCTTCCCCTTACATTGTTCATGTTCAACGGGAACAGTTATCCCCAGAAAGCAACACTTTTTTACACCCAATTACTTTCGGTCGATTTTTAAAACGCCACAATATTTTCGGGGTTGTCAATGGTTCTCTGAAGAAAATTGGAAGGAATCGGATTACTATTTCTTTCACTAAATATGAATATGCAAATGATTTTTTAAATAATATGGAACTAAAAAAAGAAAAGTACAAAGCATTCATTCCGTCCTTTTCAGTCACCCGCATGGGTGTCGTAAGAGGCGTACCTGCAGAATGGTCAGATGATGAGGTATTAGACAACATCTCTGTACCATATGGTTGTGGTAAAATTCTCAAAATAAGAAGAATAAAAAGGAAATCCATTGTGGATGGAAGCCCCAATTTCGTTAATACCCAAACAGTAATCCTGACATTCGATGGTCAAGTGTTACCTAAAAAAATATACATATGTTACAATTCTTTAGAAGTAGAACTGTATATATATCCTACTATTCAATGTTACAATTGCTGTAGGTTTGGACACGTGAAAAGTGTTTGCAGAGCAACGCCTAGGTGTTATAAGTGTGGAAAGGGTCATTCAGGAGACTCTTGCACTGTCAGTGAAGACGAAGTGTCTTGTTGCCTGTGCAAGGGCTTCCATGAGGCCATTAGCAAGAAATGCCTTGAGTACATCAGACAAAAAGATATAAAAAATACTATGTCTAAAAGCTGCATTTCTTATGCAGAGGCAGCCAAGCTACATCCTCCTGTTTCAAGAATATCATATGCTAATGCCTTAACTCCCTCTCCTAATTTAGACAACCATAGTAATACTTCTCTACCTAAAGGCTATTCTCTAAATACACCAAATAAAACTTCTTATAAAAAAACAGTCTTTATTAAACCACGCTCACCAGTACACAATTCTTCAAAAGGCTATGATCAGCAATTTCATCAGGACCTTTCCAATGATTTAAATAATCAGAACTATAAGAATGGGTGTGCTCTTCAGCAAAATTTGTCTGAAGCACCCATTAAGGATTTAATTATTGCACTCATCAAAATGTTATCTAATTCTAACAACAATCAACCGTCCAACGCTGCTACAGTACTCGCTACAATTACTGATACCAACAATCATGAACAAGTTACAAACCAAAGTGTTCCAGTGGAACTGCAGAAGCGCAGTCTCTAAAAAATATGAAATAATTTATTTAATTAATAAATATAAACCATTAGTTTTTGCTCTTCAAGGGACATGGCTTAAACCAGGATCTTTGTTTAAGATACCTGGCTATTCCTGTCTCAGAGAAGATCGGTCTGATGGCTATGCAGGGGTAGCTCTGCTCATCAGACACCCTTATACTTTTTCACATATTCCTATACCTGTACATAGCAATGAATACTCCATCATTGCAGCTATTGTAAATAATATTTGTATAGTTTCTGTATATATTCCCCATCCCTCTAATATTATTTTTAATGAACTTCAACATATTTTTTCAACTCTTCCTAAACCTTTTGTAATATTAGGTGATTTCAACAGTCAACATCAGTGTTGGGGTAGTTCATCTACTAACAGTTATGGACAGAATATTTTAGATATTATTGATATAAACAACTTATGTATTCTTAACAATGGTAGCCCAACTAGACGAACAGCTCCTCATGAAGGTTCAAGTGCCCCCGATTTGTCTATTTGCTGTCCTCGTTTAGCTTCCTCTTTATCTTGGTCTGTTTTATCTTCTTCTCATGGGAGTGATCACTTCCCAATAGTTGTTTCATTCCCTTTTTCCTGGAAATCTTATCCTAATCCTCCTCCACGTATGAAGTATAAACTCACTGATGTTGATTGGTCGACTTTTAAAGATCTCTTGGATGCTAACATTTATCAGTTACCTGAAATAAAAACTGGGGATGAACATTTATGTGCTGAGGCTCTGGCAAAATTAATGATAAGAACTGCAGATACTCTTTTTCCCGTTAAAAACACTGCATTAGGGAACATTCCTTCTCCCCCTTGGTGGGACAGGGAATGCACCCTTACAATCAATAAGAGGAAATAGGCCGAAATACTTTATAATCAATTGTCTAGTGACGAAAACTTTGAAACATTGTGCAATGCTATTACTGAGACTCGTAGACTTTTTAAGAAAAAGAAATTTGAAAGTTGGAGACGTTTTTGTCAGAGCATCTCACCTGATGTGCACCCATCGGTTGTATGGCGAAATATAAGAAGGTTTAGGTCTGCATTCAAGGAATCTTCATCAAATTTTCTTCCTTCTAACCTGTCTGAAAAGTTTCTAGATAAACTGGCGCCTCCGTTTGTTCCGGAAGAATTATTATTGAACCCTATCCCATTCTCGAATAATAACGACGCTTCTAATCTTAATAATCCATTTTCTTCTTCTGAACTCCAAGGTGTTCTGTCTCACCTTAAAGACTCGGCCCCTGGAGCTGACGGGATTCCATATTCATTTCTGTCAAACTTAGGTGACACATCATCTGTTTATTTTTTAAATCTCATAAATTCTATTATGTTAACTGGCAATATTCCACCAAACTGGAGGTCACAAATAGTTATCCCCATTTTAAAACCTGACAAAAACCACTCTGATTATAATTCTTATCGCCCTATTGCACTTTCTTCTGTTCTTTTGAAAGTAACAGAGCATTTAGTCAAGAACCGTTTAGAATGGTTTATTGAAAGTAATAGGTTATTAAGTGACAGCCAATTCGGTTTTAGGCGGGGTAAAAGTACCATCGATAGTTTGAGTATTTTTACCACTGACATTAGATTAGCATTTTCGGAAAATAATAATGTAGTTGCAGCTTTCTTAGATATAACTTCAGCATATGATAACGTAATAATTTCTATTCTTAAAAATAAACTTAATAAATTGAATGTCCCTGTACTGCTTGTTAACTTTATCACCATTTTGTTATCTGAAAGGCGTATTGATCTATTAATAGAGGACTTAAGCTATAGCTCGAGACTAGTGTGGAAAGGCTTGCCACAAGGCTCGGTACTGTCCCCTATATTATATAATATTTATACTCATGATTTAGAAACCTCACTAGGCAACGAAATAAGAGTATTACAATATGCAGATGATCTTGCTTTATACACAGTGGATAAATCCATTCCTACAGCTTGTTTTCAATTAACTTCTGCACTTAAACTATTAAAAAGTTGGCTTTTTGACAATGGTTTAGAGTTATCAACTTCTAAAAGTACTGTGGTTTTATTTTCAAGAATGCGATTTCCTCCGCCTGTCTTTATACATTATGGTGATGAGCTTATATCTGTTAAATCAAATGTTAAATTTTTAGGCGTCATTTTAGACTCAAAGCTCACTGGGTTACCCTACAGCGATTATGTAACTGTAAAGTGTGAAAAACGCTTAAACATCTTAAGATGTTTGTCTGGGGTTTGGTGGGGAGCACACCCATATTCTTTAAAGCTGTTATACAATGCGCTTATAAGAAGTGTTATAGACTATGGCACTTTCTTGTTAGAACCTGGTAGTACTCTAGCTTTTAAAAAACTTGATAATATACAGAGTAAAGCGTTGCGAATAGTTTCCGGAGCCATGAAATCCAGTCCCATAAATTCTTTACAAGTTGAATGTGTAGAACCTCCCCTATTTCTTCGTCGGCAATATCTTTGCGATAAATTTCTATTTCGTTCATTACAGTTTTCTGATCATCCACTTCATACTAAACTTACATTTCTTCTTGACCAATGTAGCTCTTCCAGTTATTGGTCAAATAAACAACCACCAAGGCTTGTTACCAGTTTTAAAAAATTCAAGGCATTTCCTGCTCCGACTTATGGCACAACGATTTACCCTATATTTCAAACAGACTTTAAATCCCTTATTTTTATTCCTGACATTAATTTTCCTATAAAAGATGAGAAAACAAACCGTTCCTTGCTTATTTGTAGTGTAAACAGCAATTGGGTAAATTGGCACCATATATACACCGATGCGTCGAAAATCTCTAACGAAGGTTGTGTTGGGGTTGGGGTTTTCCATTCACAATACAACATTGTCCAAAAAATCAAATTACCTCCGGAGTCATCCGTATTCACAGGCGAATGCTTCGGACTGTTAAAAGCTGTAGAATACATATTATTAATGAAACTGAAAAGGACGGTAATTTTCTGTGATGCTTTGAGTGTTTTACAATGTCTGCACAAATTTCCTTTTAAAACAAAAACAGTTTATCCGATTATTATAACTACTAGAAACCTCTTACAGCAGTGTTTTTCACTTGGTTTTTTAGTTACATTTTCTTGGGTCCCGGGACATAGCAATGTTGAGGGAAACATTCGAGCTGATCGGCTTGCGCGTGAAGCGGTTGATTGTGGGGATCAATGCCCATTTATAAATTATTGCCACGATCTGATTAATCTTCCCATGAAATTCCTCAGAGAGTCATGGGAGGATTATTGGACCCATACTTCAACTACAAAAGGAAAATATTTTGCCTCAATTCAGCCAACTATACCTTCAAAACCTTGGTTTTTTAGAATGCACTTTGATAAAATTACAACCACTACTCTTATCCGGATGAGATTAGGTCATGTCTGTTCCCCAGAGCACCTTGCCCGGCTCAATATTCTAAATTCCAATCTGTGTAGTTGTGGTGAGGATGTGGGGGATCTGAATCATATTTTCTTGTCCTGCCCACTCAACAACCATTACATTTTGTATGACAGTTTGCAGATCCTTGGTGTTCCTTTCCCTACTTCTATTCCTGTCCTTTTATCTTTAAATGATTTTAATATATATGAGTGTTTGTCTATTTTTATATCCACTAATTCTATTCGAATTTAGTACTTTCTAAATATATTTTTATTTATCTATTACTATGTAATTTCCTTTTCATTTCTTTTTTATTGCATATTTCCCTTGTACATAATAATCCAACCCAATTCCTTTTTATCCTAAATTTCGTTCCAAATTATCCTATCTTGTAAATAAAGTTTCCCCCGTTTGTTTGTGGCATTGCGCAAATAGCGACTTGCCAAGAAAAAAAAAAAAAAAAAAAAAAACGAAACGTTTTAAAAAAAATGTGTATTAAGCGACAAATTTAAGAATGCGTACTGGACATACTTTTACTTTAAAATCTTGAATAAATTAGAATTGGTCGTGTTAAGATTACCGCACGCGTGCGATAATGTAAAGTGAAACGCACGCGTGCGTATTATACTTAATAACGGGTTTAAATGCAAGGTAATAAGACCCACTTTACGAGCAAGTGTGTTGAAAAAAATTATGCTCTCAATAGATTGCCCAAATCTCTCACCACTATTCCCGTCTGTCAAAGTCCGTCAAAAAGTAACCTAGGAGTTTTCTCCACAATCATGCGACATTAATATTTCTTCAAATAAATACTCCATTTTATGTCATTTTCGTTGTCGATCCTTACTATCCATTATATCACTACATAGTATAAAACAAAGTAGCTTTCTCTGTCCCTTTATCCCTATGTATGCTTAAATCTTTAAAACTATGCAACGGATTTTGATGCAGTTTTGTTTAATAGAAAGAGTGATTCAAGAGGAAAGTTTTTATAGTAGAGAAAAGCCGGGATTATCAAAGATTTGTAACATCCGAAGCTGGGGCGGGTCGCTAGTAATATTATAAATGCGAAAGTAACTCTGTCCGTCTGTCTGCCTGTCTTGCTTTCATGCCAAGACTACTGAACCAGTTTAAATGAAATTTGGAACAGGGATAGTCTATAGCCTGGGAAAGGACATAGGATAGTTTTTATCCCAAAAGCCTCGCAGGAACGAAACTATGCGTTAAACCGCGGAGGACAGCTAGTCTAAAAAACATAAAAAAGTTAAATAAAATAAAATACGAGCAAAAAAAATTGATGCTGGGAATTATAGCTGCAAAAAAATATTAATATAAATATTAATATTAAAAAGATAATAGTTAAGTATCATTATAATAGAGAATCAGTGTAATTAAAACCTGTTTATTTTAATGAAAAATCTATTTTGTAAACTTCTTTTATTATGAATTCAAAAATACATAAAACAAACCCAAATTACCATGAAATCATTAGGTGTACATTTTTTCGTTTGGTCTCAGTATACCTAAAACGCATTTGGTCTAAATCTCGTTATGCCTAATGTTCAGTTTTGAATAGCGTTTTGCCTAAGTAGTCAATTAGCCTATGTCGTTACTAACCTATTTCTCGTATGGTCTATTTCGCAATGTAACTAATTCGCTTTATGACTAAAACGCGTTTTGCCTAATTTTTATAATTCCATTAAAACATGTAGACATTGTATGTAAACTATTTTAAACATCTTCTTAATCGTCCCCTCTCAATATCCATGTCATCAGAGAGGTCCTCACTTCCTCAGTGACCCAATTAAGCATCTTAAGCTTCTGAACTAACAAAGTTATGTAAACCGTTATAGTTTTTTGGGGTAGAGGCAAGAAAAATAAACACTTCGTAGAAGGAGTACACCAAGATCTTTTTTGATGATTTTATTTTAGCTCTGTTGATGTGGTGAGTACACATAATATCTATTCAAAGTTTAACCTTTAGGCAATGTGCGATTTAGGCATAAAGCGAATTAATCTTCTCTTTCTCTTTTATAATAAACTACCCAGACAAATTCAAGAACTTAGCATTACTAAATTTAAATTATTTATAAAACGTTAACTTTGTCAGAAAGCTTTTTACTCTGTCAAAGATTACATTGAGGATTCAAATGCTTGGGATTGAGCTGTTTCGATTAATACATTGGCCATTATATACTTTATTTACATTTCTTTTCTCTTTGACATTTCAATTATTATTTTGACATTTATGTGTACTTTTTAAAGTATATAATCTTTTTTATGTATTTCTATTTGACATTGATGTGTACTTTTTAAAGTTTATAATCTTTTTTTTATGTATTACTATTTGACATTGATATGTACTTTTTAAAGTATTGTGTATATGTTTTTGTGACATTTATTTTTGTGAATGTAAAGACTATGGAAGTCGTTGGTTTTTTTTTTTTAAATATGCGGTCTGACGGTTTGAGTATTTAATGCGGCCTACCCAAATGTCCTTACTTTGGTACTGTTCGTCAAGACGTTGGGCTCCTTAGTTTTTAGTTGAGCTAAACGACTACTGACAAATGCTTGCACTGTCTGGACAGGTCCACTCAAATCTGTGTCCTTCTCTCATCAAGAGAGTGCCTCAGACATTAACCTCCATGGTTCTCGCACATTTTTGACCAATACGATTGTATGGACTTTAAAAGAGACTTTGACCTCTGAGTTTGTTTCGGATGTTTCTTCTCAGAGCAGTCCAGCTACGAAACACCGGCCCCATCGTTCGCTTAAAATAAATAAAAAAACAAAATATTGACGTGTAAAAGTGTTATATATATAACCTATTTACAAAATAAATATGATTTTATGATTTTTATGATTTTTAATCCTAACGCGTTTTAGACGTAAAGCGATTTAGTCCAAAAGCGACGTAGGCATATAAAAAAATAGACAATTAGCGATTTAGACTGTATGCGTAATAGGCTTTCAGCACAAATAGACCAAGTGCGTTTTAGGTATACCGAGACCAAACGCATTTTTTTACCTGTGTCTTGCTAATCATCTAATTCTCGCCTCACTGGTTTGACTTTTCAAAATGACTCTGTTCCTTTTAAGTAGTAGTAAAACTACTGAAAACATCAATAGGTGTATACTTCACTATGTATTTATTAAAATACATAACTTTTACTAAAAAAAATCAATCTCGAAAACTCAATAAAATGTCTACATTAAAGCTTGGAACCAGTTTGGGAAAAACCAAAAAAAAAAATACTATAAAGAAATAGATTTTGCGACATCGCAAAATCTATTTCTTTATAGTAATTTCTTTTTTTAACCGGTAAGAGCAATTTTAAAAGGGGTTTTAGACATTTTATTGAGTTTTCGAGATTGTTTTTTTAGTAAAAGTTATGTATTTTTAAATACTTCACTGCCTGAGCTATTTCGTTAAACTTAACATAAATCAAACACGAATAGGTACTTTTGTTACCCACAAAGCAGTTACGTCCAGCAGACATACAGCTGACAGGCTATTGACACTACTACAATAGCTAAGAATGGCGCTGATCTTCGGGTGAATTAAATATAATTTGTATTGATATGACTGGCTTATTTTTACTTACCTGCAAACAAATATAAGATAAATAAATGTAAATATTTAATCTCGCCTAAAGAAGCCTTAACGCCACTTATTACGGATTCAGCAGTTCGATTATAGCTTTAGATGAGGAAGAGCCCTTATTATTTTTCCGAATATAAGGGTTTCTTTCTACACTTGAATATTATTCTCTATTATCTACAAAGGACGTTAAAAGGTATTATAAAAGTTTTGTGACCCGGAAAAGCGGTTCAAAGATTATGTCAAATCTGGGCCCTTGGGAGCCTTTCTGTGGCTAAATTTGGCACACAAAAGGCCTTTCTTTAGAGATTTTAATCTAATAGAATGACATATAAACCCGACCGTATATGTCGACCCTTCAGCAGACAATAGGAATCAGTCTCCAAGTCGAACAATAGTTGGGCTAGGAAATTGCGGTAAAATATTTATAGCCACGGTTTTCGGTATATAATGGAATCGTTGATTACGATCCTCAGAACATGCTAAAACATTTATAAAACATATTAATAATATTATTTACTTACATTATTTTGCAGAGGTTTTTGAGAATTAAAGTTAGCTTAATATAAAACTTGTTAAATAAAAAAACATAAACACTCTACACAGTTATAGACGGGTACGGATCTCTAATATACATAGCTTTCGAGACATAGGCGCGGGTGGCAATACTTTACAGAGTCCTTATAAAGCAGACATTACCTACCTCAACCTTGTCGGCATTAATTTAAATACATGTAATATAATGCATTCTAATATTATAAATGCGAAAGTAACTCTGTCTGTCTCTTCTTTACGCCTAAACCACTGAACCGATTTGAATGAAATTTGGTACAGATACAGTCTGAGGTCCGAGAAAGGACATAGAGTAGTTTTCATCCCGGAAATCCCCCGGGAACGGGAATTATTTCACGCGGACGAAGTCGCGGGCAAAAGCTAGTAAAATATAAATAAAAAATTCAGGTTGAAATTCAGTAAAACGACATACCTTTGTGAAGGCTTTGGCTACTTATTACTTCATCGATCTTTTTCCAAGCCTACTTCCAATCTCTCAAAAGAGTAGAACGTTTAATTAGATGATTAATTAACCTTCTATCTAGTCTTTTTGCAAAACTAGCAAAGCTATTTAAAGATTAAAAAAAAAAAAATGGCTTCACATGTGTGCGTCATCGGGTGTCTCGGTTTGAAATTCCTTAATTACTAATGAGTGAGCAGTAGTTGACTAGTTACCGCTGGCGTCATAGACAAGTGATTTAACTCTAACATGGTAATTTTAATGTAGTAATTTATAATTTAATTTATTTTTTTATGTGAATATTATGCAAATTATACAGTTTTGTAAAACTATAACTTTTCAATCGACAGCCGGCTGTCGCTCTGCTATTGTCTTTCTATTGTGTCTCGAATCACGTGTGTTTGAAGGTCTAAATAGAAGTTTCAGATCAAATTTATATAATAGAAAAAAAGTAAAAAAATAGTAATAATTGGTATGTATATACCTACAATATTTACAAACTAAATTACTAACCTAAAAAAAACACCATAATTAAAATAAAATGCAAACTCCTCCGCATCGCTGTCAACCTTTAAAGTGCCCAAGAGGCTGGCAGCTTTGCCACGTTGGATGGCAATGCTAAGCCTCTGGCCAAGATAAAAGCCAGCCTTTGAAAAAAATAGTACAACAACTATAACTACTAATATGGGTTTTTTATAACGTTACCAAACAATGTTTTTTTATCTAAAAACATAGTTTTAATAATTTACATCTAATACAATTGGTACTGCAAAATATACCTGATCGAGCTCACTTCTCTTGCAATATGACTCACATCACTTGAATCGGGGAGTTACAAGTAAAATCCTGGAAACAGTGATAGGCTCGCCCTAATAACGAAATAATACTTATCACAATGACGTGAAGTTTCATAAAGTCTTCGACGAAAAATATAGCGTGATAATAATTCACCGAAAGACTTGAGGTAAACATCGTTATGCGTAACAAACACAAAACTAACTCAGAGGACGTTTTTAAATATTCAGTCTATGTAAACCTACAACTACGATAAATTATTCATGAATTTATACTAATTAAATATAACTTATAAAAACGTTCCAGCAAATTCCATAGGTAATTATAGAACTAAAGTTTCTTTTTTTTAATTTTTAGTTGGCTAGCCAACTGCAGACTTCAAGGTCAACTCCCGCGAAGCGAAATACCTATCCTTAACCGAGGCTGACCCAATTCGTCTTCCAATTGATTTTCTCGAGTCGCGATTATATTCCAAGCTCTCAGCTATTTCCCAATATCAATACGTATTGAGAAATTGTTTAATACCAGCTGTTTCCTGCGCCTTCGCCCGTGTCTTTTTATACAAACTTTTATACACTTATTTTACCAAGTCGTTGCGGAATGTTTATAATAGTTACCGTGATCCCGGAACATAAAGGGCAACCGAAGGAACATGAGTGGGTTTTAGTCAGTAAAAGTCAGACACACCCTCCCGCCGCACCCAGGACGAGAGCAGTCATTTGATGATTTCCCACTCCCCAAAATTTTATAGAAAAATAAAAAAAAAAACAATCTTCAATCGTTTTTTTGCCTTTATCGAAATTTCATGTTGTCATTACCACCAAAAAACCTGTCTCTTATAAGTTAGTATATAATTTAACTTAAAATAGAAATTGTATCCAGTTCACTAAACAATCTTATCTTAAGCTTGTATAATATTAAAACTTACTTATAGACTGAGATAAATATATGGTATTTAGCACGTACTTTTTGCGGTATACCGCCGTTTACCCGAATTTTATTTGCCCTAATTTCATTTGCCATAATAGTCAACAGCCATAATTTCATACGACATAACACTCATTTGCCCTACTCTCATTTGCCATATTAGTCACGTGCCAGAATCATTGTTTCCCATAAAGTCACTTACCATAACATCATTTGCCATAATCATTGTAAGCCATAATTATCACATGTCCTAATTATCACATGCCATAATGCCATGCTAATTATAATTTGCCATCGACATCGGGTGTATAACGGTTGTTTATATCAAGAGAAATTTGATGCAATTGGGACTTTAGGGCACCCCGACTCGGACAGGTTAGGTTAGAAGGGGATGGCGGGGTCGTGTGAGCGAGCGAAGCGAGCGAATAGACCCCGCCATCCCCTTCGTGGTTATTTTTTTATAAACCACACAGAAGTAGGAGCCCCGCGAAGCGGGGCTCCGTCGACCTAGTACACCATCAACCATGCACAGAAAAAAAAACCACTACGGGGCTTAAATATTTGTCTAATACTTGTTATGCCATTTAAATATTATGCCATTTAAATATTATGTCTAATAATTATTATGGCACATAAAAATATGGGAAACAATACTTATGGCATTCGTATCTTATGGTATCTAAAATTCGGGCAATTAAAAGTATGTCATATGTCTTTTAGGGCAAATGAAACATTCGGGCAAATGAAATTCGGGTAAATGAAATTCGGGAAAATGATGATTATGGCATAAAATCTTCGGGCAAACAATAGACAACCACTTTTTGCTATCATAATTTGACAGCGGTGCGAAGGTGACAGGCATTGCTTAGTTAAAATTAAAACATTTCTTACGTTAACAACGTTTACTTGTCACGTCGAGCCCATTACGAGCCGAGCACGAGCGGAGCACGAACCTGACCACTATTCGTCTTGTGTGGACCGACTAACGAGCCTCAAACCAGCGCGCTGCGAGCATTTCGGTCGTACTCTGCTGTGCCCCGTCTTTTTTTTTGACGAACACAAAGGATTTGCTTCGCGCTCGAGGACAGTGATCGTTGTAGGTTAGTTGCAGGTTCACACTTGACGCACGACGAAGCCGAAAACGGCTCCGCTCATGCTCGGCTTGCTTAGCATAGACGCAGCTTTACTTTTTAATAAACCTTAGAACACACGTGATTTGAGACACAATAGAAGGACAATAGCAGTGCGACAGCTGGCTGTTGCTTGGTTGTCGAAAGCCTAAAACGCGAACACGCTAATTTCATTTTATTTGAAAGGGACCAACAAAAGTATATTCGTACCTTTTACCTTTCAAGAAATAAATGATTCAGATCTTTTAACAGCATCTTTTAACGAGAGGGTACTTGACGAGGCTGAAAGCGTTTGTAATTTAATTCCGCTTCCACTGAAGTGGGAACTCTCACCTCCGTAGAGCCACGTTATTAAGGATTCCTCGCAACCGAACTTCATTCATAAAACGAAAAATAAAAGAGAGAGAAAAGGGACCGGAATCAATTTCGAACATCCATTTATTCTCGATTACCTGTAGACCTGTAGTAATTACAGTTTGAAAACGAAGCCAAAATTAAACTCTAAACACTATTGTTAGTAAAAGCTTCTGGCGAGGCTTTGCCCGCGTAGACTAGATCAGAGTCAAGCCAAAATTCAATATTCTTTACTTACATAAAAACTATACAACAATAAACAATACTAGTATTAATAATTACACAAACCAACCAATGGCCAACTAATTATGTTCAGTCATTTATGCGTGAAATAGCCATTGAACCATTTATCTACACATAGCCTCCGCCACAAAGGCGTTAACGCGGCGTTATTATCGATAATACAAAAAAAGTTAGTTAATTTTTCGAAGACAGAAGGCCAGCCACCCTTATTCTGCTAATCCTACTAATGTGTGTCTTTGTTACTCTTTCACGCAAACACTACCGAATGATTTTTGATGAAACTTTACAGTATGCTTGTACATCAGAATAGGACATAGACTAACATCACGCTATGACCGACGGAAGCAAGCCATTAACCACAAACCTAATATGACGCGGATGAAACTGCGGGGGACAGCTAGTTAAATAAAATCAAAGGAGATCATAGTATTTAAGGTTTCCTGTAAGGAATGTCAATACACTTAATAACTGTAAGTACCTATCTGTAATATACGATATAAAAAAAGATAGTACTATTGTTTCGTGTTTATGTTTTTGTCTTTATTTGTCTCTAGAAATAATGGAGGTCACCTGTTTCACAAAAACAACCAACCGGTTTTTAACCGACTTCTAAAAAAAGGAGAAGGTTCTCAATTCGGATGTTTGTATGTTTTTTTTATCTTTGTTCGCGCATATCTCCGTCGTATGCCAACCGATTTGAACAATTCTTTTTTTGTTTGAAAGGGTAGACTTCCCAAATGGTCCCATTGTCATCAGGTCCAGGATCTCATGATGGTATCATGCTGAAATCGAGGGAACTCCAAAAAAAGATAACCGACTTCAAAAACTAAAAGCTCAAAAATAACTATTTCGGAAGTCGGTGGCAAGGCAACACAATTCGACCGCCAGAAGAGAAGCCACCGACTTCCGAAATAGTTATTTTTGAGCTTTTAGTTTTTGAAGTCGGTTATCTTTTTATGGAAAAATTTTTTTTTTTAAAACACTTTTCAACTAGTTAACTGCCAAACTGCTGGGCCCAGAAGTCCTCTTCTCCTTTGATAATTAAAAAAAATTGTTTCCTTTCTACTAAGTTACAAATGATGATAGATTGTTTTATTTATTTCTTTTAAATTGATTTTGTCATAGAACAAAGCAATTTTGCCCAGAACTGCAACATAAACTTAAACTAGTTCCGGTTTTTGATCAGAAATCTGGATTGTAACGGTCATTCTCCGATTCGGCGTTATTTGCCTAATTACCGTAACCATTTTTATTTTTCACTGATTTACCTTAAACTCATTAAAATATGAAACTAGTAAAAAATACGAATTCAATAATAAATGAGGCATGTTTTAATTACTGGTAGTTTTCTAGTTATTGAGACTTAAAAAAATTATGAGTACGGTAATTAGAAAAGTTTAATATCTTATGCCACGGTAATTAGAAAACACTGACAATTTTAAGTAAAATGTGATATAATATAATAAAAATAACACACATTAATAATTTGTATACATCTATTTATATAAAATGAATCCCTATTTCCCTTTATCATCTTTGGACTGATTTCACTAATTCTTTGTTGTGTTTGTTATTGTTTGGAGAAGGTTCTTATAAAAAAAAAAGACGGGTTGCACTCCGGGAGTGCCGGCAGAAGTGAAAACTTGATTATAGCTGTCTACTATCCATCCGTCCTACGCTTTTTCGATCAGGTCACGTGTCCTGACGCGAGTTTAAGATTTTATACCCATTACAGAAAAAGTGCTCAACGCCGCTAAAGAAGTTTTCACTTCAAAAATTTTGAAAATTAAAAGGGTACTTTAGAGTAGTGTAGGTTAGAGTAAAGTAGGGTAGAGTGGGATATAGTAGGGTAGGCTAGAGTGGGATATAGTAGGGTAGGCTAGAGTAGGCTAGAGTATGGAATAGTAGGAGTGAAGCCGCGGGTTCGTTTTCGCGTTATTTTCATATAGATTATTTACATTTTTAAATATTGATATAAAAAAACAAAAACATGTAAGAATATAAAAAACAGTAGCCCAACGGCATCGGGAACAGGGTCCCAGCTACCGGTGATCAGGGCTTCAGAGAGAAGAACTTCCTAAGGATGCGAACCGTGTCCAAAAGCTTCTGAATGAAGCCCTAGATCCAGCCAGCTGACGAGAGCCTTCTTAGGTGTTGGTCGAGACTCTTGGCTATTAAACCATTGGCAGAAACAACTATCGGCACATGACCGTTGAGTCCACATTCAACATGTCAACAATCTCGCGAGCCAAGTCGATACTTAATTTTTATTATCTTTCTCGGTCTTCACAAGGTTCTTGTCACGCGGGACCGTTACGTCAACCCCCACTATATCACCACCTCTATATCAGGCTTGTTTGCTACAACAGTCCTTTCAGTGATGATGTATCGACCCCAGTACAATGTGACATTGCCATCTTCAGATTCTACGAGGCCGTATCTCAGAACAAGTTGCTGATTGATAATCCTGGCTACTAGGTTGTGCCCATTCAAGTCCTCTTTGTTAGCAAGACGAGAATAATCAGAGATAGTGTGTCGAATCATTCTCCCGGCAGGTGACACGCCCGACATAAGTCAACCGTACCATCTTTCACAATAAATTCCCGATAATTCTTCGTCATGATAACCTCATCCATAATTGTACAGACAAAACCTTCGGTTTCCCCAAATAGGTCACCAAATTGTAGCTACTAAACTGACACTAAAAAGTCTACATCGGGCCCATGCAGGGCCCGGAAAAACCGCCCGTGTAGCGCCTTACACTGCCATACTTCCTCACGATCCTTTGCCTCAAGCACTACAAGTTTGCGCCAGTTCTCTTTAGTTAAGGAGAGCGGAGTGAGGTTCTTGACCACAGTGACCACATCTCGGATTCTCGGTACTGACGTAAGGAACCACGTCAGCTTTAAGGAAATATTCCCGGAGATACAACCTCTGGGTCTCGCGGTTGAGGAGAGACTTAGCATTAAGAAAGCCTCGTTCTCCACATATCCGCGGGATTATATATATATATCCCGCGGATATGCCTCATCAACTCATCACTGATGATCGCGGGTGATGCTCAAGCGCGCTTTGCATGTAGATTGACTTCTGTACCCATCTATTTTGAGGCTACAGTTAGTAAATAAGAATTAATTTTTCATACAACGGTAATTATAAACATACGGTAATTAGTATACGGTAATTAGAAAACGATAGATTTTCTTAAAAATTGCGGAAACCAACAAAATATGCAAATACTAGCTTATTACAACGTACGGAGGCCAAAGTACTGCCTCGATTTACATGATCAACTTAGGTCTAACTTAAAAAATCAAATTTATATAATGTGAAACGGTAATTAGAAAAGTTTGTAACCAAGGTTACGGTAATTATATACAAGAGCGCTTTATTAGCGGTACACTAATGTTAGAGACGTGCAACTGCTGATGTTTCGCGGTACACATGGAGGAGACAAGACGCGTTCGGAAGTGGTGTGCCAAATACTGTTTTTTAGGGGTGTACACTCGAGAGCAGAATATGTCACGGTAATTATAACTTTCCATCGGACATCCGATAATTTAACGATAATTATTTATAGACTGGTTCTAGTGAGTCAATATTTTACTATGCGATACACGTTGTTTAACACCATTTAAAATGTGGAATAGATCAAAGTAAACCTGTAAGTCATAAAAATTACAAGTAAATTTTAACATTAAGACAGTGTGCGGACACGTTACGGTAATTAGAGAACAGAGGTTTTTGAACTTAGATTAAATTAATTTAGTCTTAAATACTTTAAACAGAAGCCTGTGTTTTTGTTTATGGCTAGATAGGGATGCTATCTAACATATAAAAAATATTGGATGATTGAATATGATAAAAGTACGGATTATTCAAGCCCGGACACGTAAAATTTGCTTATTGGAGAATGGCCGGTAACAGGTTTATGATGAAATTGAGTTTAAAATTTGTCATCTTCCGGTTTTTCATCAAAAACCTAGGTTTTTGATGAGAAACCTAGGTTTCCTGATAGCAGTCAATATGGTGAACTTTGAATAATAAAAACTATAACGGCTTGTTTAACTTTGCTCTCTGGAACTACTGGTGAAACCGCAGGGGACAGCTAGTGTTAAATAAAGACTTAAAATCACATGCAGACATATATCACGATACCTTCCGTTGTATTCGACAAAAAATGCTCGACCATTTCTGAATCTCTGATACCAGATGCCAATTTTATTTTATTTTATTTGATTTTAAATTGATTTTACTTGATTTTTGATTTTATTATATTCTATTTGATTGTATTCGATTTTATCGGATTTCTTTTATTTCATTTGACTTTATTTGATTTTATTTTATGTTTTTTTTTATTTGCTTTCAATTGATTTAGTGAGTATTCATTTAATTTGATTTGGATTAACTTGAAGAATTTGATTTAATTAAATTTAACTCAGTTTAATTCATTTTATTTCAATTCAGTTTAATTCAATTTATTTTAATTTAATTCAAAACTTAGTTCAGTTTTTTTTTATTTAGTTAAGTTTACTTTTTTTATATTGTGTTTTTCATTTATTACATTTCCTTGCAACGACAAAGTTATGTAAACCTGTAATTGGTGTATGTATTAGCTCTAGTTCCATAGACATCTCATTGCCATTGTTAAATGCATCTAGGTTTACTTTTTAATAAATAAATAAGCTAATGCAATTTTGTTTCGTGTTTTTAATACCAGGCGTTTACATTATGCTAATTCAATACTTCGGAACTACTGCACCAAATCAGATGATTCTTTCTTTTTAGGGTTCCGTATAGTCATCTAGGAACCTTTATAGTTTTGCCATGTCTGTCACTAGAGAGAAGAACTTATCCAGCTACGAAAAATATAATATTTACACATTAAAATTAAATATATACACTAATTACACAACCCAAACCAATTAAAATTATTAAGAACGCAGCAAAAACACGTCGCTAAATCCAACAGTTTCCCGCGCTTTTTTTTCTGAAACGCCTTTTGTATTTCTTTTTTATTTCTTATTTTTTCCCAACAAATCCCATCCCATTTTCCCATCTGTTTTTTAGATATGACGTACATAAGATTAAAGATGAGAAAACTCTTTCGAGAGGTTTATTAAAATTTTAAACCTATAATAAAGACTTTAATAATATTATCTTAACCTTCGAACACACGTGCTTCGAGACACAATAGAAAAACGAAATGTTATTTTGCTTAAATATCAGAATTAGGAATAGGCTACAAAACATCACGGTATGACCCACGGAGTTGGAGCAGTAACCAAAAATCTATTACAATGCGGCGGACAGCTAGTTTTTTTTACCGACTTCAAAAAGAAGGAGGTTCTCTATTTGTCGTTTTTATTAGGTAGGTCATATTTCAGAGGTGATCCCATATTTTTTTGGCATACATCGACAATGCTCTAATTTGCTTTAATTTTGGTGGCTTCTTTTCTGTTTTTCGATTTGAGTTGTTAGTTTGCTACCGACTTCCAAAATTTTTGTTAATTAGTTTTTAAGATGGTTATATAAAAAAACCTTTTTAGGGTTCCGTAGTCAACTAGGAACCCTTATAGTTTCACTATGTCTGTCCGACCTGGCTTAATGTCTGTGACCGTTAGCACTAGAAAGTTGAAATTTGGTACCAATATGTATATGAGAACCTCCTCCTTTTTACCTTGACCTCGTCTATGTTAAAAATTAATTTAATAAAGTGCATAATAACATTAGCTGTAAAAATGTGCAAAAACATTGCCATGGTGCCCATGAAGAAGAGCGTGGACTCAGGTGAGTTTGATAAGAGTTTTTTTACTTTAATTTACACTGTTATCGCTTGATACATTTACGTATTTAGTACTTATTTATTAAGTGTATGGGATTTTATGTATAGTTTAAGCAGTTAGTGAGAAATGTAACAGTTTTAGTACCCCGTTACTATGGCAATTTATTTTAATTCAGTTTAATTCAATGTATTTTAATTTAATTCAATTTTATTCATATTGATCTAATTTGATTTATTTTATTCTTTTATTTAGTTAGTATAGTTTTTTTTATTAAGTTAAGTTTACTTTTTTTATTTATTTATTTATTTATTCACATAACAATTCACATTGTGTCTGAATTACATTAATCAACATAAAAAAAAACTAAATTAATTATAAAACAATAAATAGTAAATATATAACAGTAAATTAACACAAAAAAAATATATATATAATCACAATCAGCAAATAATAATCACTAAACAATTTAATATATTTATATGATGTCAGTGAATTGTAAATAGTCATTGTATTAGTATAATGTATTGTAAATAAAATAATGTCAAATTAAAATAATTGTAAATCTATTCTCTAGGTGCAAAAAGTCAACACATATTACTACAATGAATTAAAAGTTAGGTGCAAAAAGGTAAATGGCTAATATAAAAACTATTCACCATCACTTGTCTCCAATTCTGATAGAGAATATAAACATTTTTTTAACAGGAACGCCTTAAATTTAGCTTTGAATAAAGCACTCTTATATACCACTAACCTCAAATCATTAGGCAACCTATTAAATAGTTCCACCGCCTGATATTCAGAACAATGTTTAGCAATATTGAATTTGGGTGCAATTTTATTTTTAAAAACCATTCTTCTCGTGTTCTCTCTAAGTTCACGTTCTTCTTGAGATTCATGCTCGTGTATACAGGGTTATTGGTAAAACACCGACATCCTCTCAGGACTATGTTACTAACATCATAATCAACAACTTTTGTTCTACGACATTTTAAAAATTATCATTTTTTAGTTCATTACATTTTCATACAAAATTAAAAATATTTAAATTGAACACTCTAAATGTGACGAAGTCTGCGTAGCATACGAGGACAGTGCGCGGCAAGCGTAGGTATGTTGTTACGGCACAATACAGAGTTGGAATGTGTTAGATAGGACAACGAAATCTTGAAGATTTGTTTTTGGTAAATGTATAACATTTTGTAAAAAATCATAGAACAAAAGTTGTTGTTTATGATGATAGTAACATAGTCCTGAGAGGATGTCGGTGTTTTACCAATAACCCTGTATATTTTGCAAAATGGCTAAGTAGCACTAAAACATATAAGCTTGGT
The DNA here is from genome assembly GCA_033675125.1 of Athetis lepigone. Classification (NCBI taxonomy): domain Eukaryota; kingdom Metazoa; phylum Arthropoda; class Insecta; order Lepidoptera; family Noctuidae; genus Athetis; species Athetis lepigone. The sequence continues at coordinate 17,349,866 of CM066232.1, forward strand.
ACCGTTAATATATCTAACTTTTTAAAATAATCTTTACATGACTCTCGTTGTGGGATTCTGACAATTGTTCTTAATGCACGTTTCTGTAAAATAAATGCTCTTTGCCAATTTTACACGTAACTGCTGCCCCAAAACATAATGCTGTAGCGTAACCTAGATTCTACCAACGCATAATATACTGCTTTTAGCTGCTTTAGGTCAATATCGTCCCTGAGGCTTCTTAGCGCGTAACAAGCCGAAGATATTGAGGAATCAATGGCGGTGAGCTCTTTTTTCCAGTTAAGCGAGTTGTCTATAAAAACTCCCAAAAATTTCACTTCATTTACTAAATCAATATTGAGCCCTTTGAGCGATATATTTATGATATCGTGGTTACGTGACGTTGTTTTAAACAGCATAACTTGTGTTTTATTTGGATTTATTATTAAATTATTTGCTGTAAACCAAACAGAAAGATTTTCAAGACTTGAATTGACGACACGACGCGCGACGCGACCCAATTATGGCATTCGTATCATCTGCAAACATTACAAGCCCTGCGTCAGGTTGAGTATTATTCATAAAATTGAGTAAGTCTTTAGTAAAAATTATGTACAATATTGGCCCCAAGAATGAGCCTTGAGGCACACCGCGATTTATTGTCGTCAATTTTGATTTAAATGTTACTTCACTCATACACTTTTCGTTATTATTTACATGGATGTCTTTTAATTCTACGTACATTCTACGGTTTTCCAAATAAGATGTCAAAAGTTTTAACGCTTTACCCCTAATGCCATAATACTCTAATTTAGCCAGAAGTAGCTCATGATCTACTGTGTCAAATGCGGAGCTTAAATCAATAAATAAGCCAGCTACCTTCATTTTGTCATTCAATTTACGAATAATGTCATTAACAAGATTATTTATCGCGTCTAAAGTGCCTATCCTCTTTTGGTATCCGAATTGTCTAAAATTAATTATTCTATTTAAATTTAAATGAGCCATTAGCTTGAACTTTATAATTTTTTCAAAAATTTTAGATAAGATTGGAAGTAGTGATATTGGCCGGTAATTTTTGGGGTCCGTTCTTGTACCCTTTTTATGTAGCGGAACCACTTTTGCCATTTTAAGTTGTTCGGGAAAAACCGACTCTTCAATACATTTATTAATGAATTTAGATAGGGGATACGCTAATACTTCTACATTATCCTTAATCACCGATATCGGTATGTCATCGTAGCCACATGACTTTTTGTTTGCCATCTTACGTACAATTTTTGTTATTTCCTGTGGTGTCGTCATATTGAATGTCGTCTCATTTTCTACTCTCAGCGTTGAGTTTCTTAGGAACGACATTGCTCTTTCTTGTTGCGTTTCTAAAATCGATGATTTATATACGAATTATATCTACAAAAGTGTCTGCTATTACTTGTTGATCTGTAACAATACTATTGTCAACGTTTAGAACAAGTTTTCTTTTAACTTTATTTTTCTTTCGTTTTGTTTGCTGATTTATAATTTTCCATGTCTCTTTTGATATATTTTTGGCTTTGTAGAGGTGACAAGATATGGCTAATTTTCTTGCGTGCTTTAAAACTCTTCTATATATTTTAATGTAATTTATTTTATAGTTATGAACACCAATGTTATTGCCTGTACATAATATTCTTTTCATTTTACTTGACACCTAAATTCCCTTAATTATCCACGTTATCTGATTATTGTTCATAAGTTTTACTTTTCTAGTTTTCTTTGGGTATATAGTGTGTTTATATTGTGTTTTTATTTTATTATATTTCCTTGCAACGACAAAGTTATGTAAACCTGTAATTGGTGTATGTATTAGCTCTAGTTCCATAGACATCTCATTGCCATTGTTAAATGCATCAACAGTTGGTTTACTTTTCAAAAAATAAATAAGCTAATGCAATTTTTTTTTTCGTGTTTTTAATACCAGGCGTTTACATTATGCTAATTCAATACTTCGGAACTACTGCACCAAATTAGATGATTCTTTCTTTTTAGGGTTCGGTATAGTCATCTAGGAACCTATATAGTTTTGCCATGTCTGTCACTAGAGAGAAGAACTTATCTAGCTACGAAAAATATAATATTTATTTATTTATTTATTAACACTTCATGCACATAAAAAAAATAACAATGGCGGACTTAATGCCTTAGGCATTCTCTACCAGTCTACCCAGGGAGGTGCAGAGATAACATGGCAGGTGCAATATAAAAAGGGGAAAAAAAAGAAATAGATCGGAAGAATACAACTTAAATTACAAAAAATTACACATATATAATTACCTACTTATATATATACAATAAAGTATATAAAATATACTATATATGAATATATACACATACGTACATATATATACAACAGAGAGTGTAGTGATTGGTCAAAGACTCTGCTCAAATGTTTCGAAAATGAATCCTCAATTTCCGCTTGAACCAATAAAGGCTAGTGGCCGTCCTGATATCGAGAGGAAGCGCATTCCAGAGAAGAATGGATTGAATCCGAAAGGAATAATGAACTAAATCCGAAGTATGAGAAGGGCAAAGTAAAAGAAGATTGTTGGAAGATCGTAGGCTTCTAGAGTGCGAAGAACACAAATATTGGAACTGAGATATAAGATAGGAAGGAGGGGTGGGACAGTGTAGCAAAGAGAAAAGCGTAGTCAGAGCACGCAAATTTCGCCTCTTGCGAATGGGCAACCAATTTAGCTCAGACCTGTAGTCAGAGACATGATCATATTTTCTCAAGTTGAAAATAAACCTAATACAGTTATTAAGAATTCTGTCCAATTTATCCAACAAAATCGAATTCAGGTAAAAGTAGCACACGTCACCATAGACATTTACACATTAAAATTAAATATATACACTAATTACACAACCCAAACCAATTAAAATTATTAAGAACGCAGCAAAAACACGTTGCTAAATCCAACAGTTTCCCGCGCTTTTCTTTCCGCGTGTTTCTTTTTTATTTCTTATTTTTTCCCAACAAATCCCATCCCATTTTCCCATCTGTTTTTTAGATATGACGTACATAAGATTAAAGATGAGAAAACTTTTTCGAGAGGTTTATTCAAATTTAAAACCTATAATAAATACTTTAATAATATTATCTTAACCTTCGAACACACGTGCTTCGAGACACAATAGAAAAACGAAATGTAATTTTGCTTAAATATCAGAATTAGGAATAGGCTACAAAACATCACGGTATGACCCACGGAGTTGGAGCAGTAACCAATAATCTAGTACATTGCGGCGGACAGCTAGTTTTTTTTACCGACTTCAATAAGAAGGAGGTTCTCCATTTGTCGTTTTTATTAGGTACGTCATATTTCAGAGGTGATCCCATATTTTTTTGGCATACATCGACAATGCTATAATTTGCTTTAATTTTGGTGGTTTCTTTTCTGTTTTTCGATTTGAGTTGTTAGTTTGCTACCGACTTCCAAAATTTTTGTTAATTAGTATTTAAGATGGTTATATAAAAAAACCTTTTTAGGGTTCCGTAGTCAACTAGGAACCCTTATAGTTTCACTATGTCTGTCCGACCTGGCTTAATCTCTGTGACCGTTAGCACTAGAAAGTTGAAATTTGGTACCAATATGTATATGAGAACCTCCTCCTTTTTACCTTGACCTCGTCTATGTTAAAAATTAATTTAATGAAGTGCATAATAACATTAGCTGTAAAAATGTGCAAAAACATTGCCATGGTGCCCATGAAGAAGAGCGTGGACTCAGGTGAGTTTGATAAGAGTTTTTTTACTTTAGTTTACACTGTTATCGTTTGATACATTTACGTATTTAGTACTTATTTATTAAGTGTATGGGATTTTATGTATAGTTTAAGCAGTTAGTGAGAAATGTAACAGTTTTAGTACCCCGTTACTATGGCAATTTATTTTAATTCAGTTTAATTCAATGTATTTTAATTTAATTCAATTTTATTCATATTGATCTAATTTGATTTATTTTATTCTTTTATTTAGTTAGTATAGTTTTTTTTATTTAGTTAAGTTTACTTTATTTATTTATTTATTCACATAACAATTCACATTGTGTCTGAATTACATTAATCAACATAAAAAAAAAACTAAATTAATTATAAAACAATAAATAGTAAATATATAACAGTAAATTAACACAAAAAAAATATATATATAATCACAATCAGCAAATAATAATCACTAAACAATTTAATATATTTATATGATGTCAGTGAATTGTAAATAGTCATTGTATTAGTATAATGTATTGTAAATAAAATAATGTCAAATTAAAATAATTGTAAATCTATTCTCTAGGTGCAAAAAGTCAACACATATTACTACAATGAATTAAACTACAACGCCGTCACTTCGTGTGCAATAATTAAAATTTGTTTACTTATAGTTTCTTTTATTATGTATTAGTTTATTATTTTAAGCTACATTATTTGTGTATTTTTTCTATGGGCCTCAGTTGCCTGAAAATAAAGGTTTTATTATTATTATTAAAAGTTAGGTGCAAAAAGGTAAATGGCTAATATAAAAACTATTCACCATCACTTATCTCCAATTCTGATAGAGAATATAAACATTTTTTTAACAGGAACGCCTTAAGTTTAGCTTTGAATAAAGCACTCTTATATACCACTAACCTCAAATCATTAGGCAACCTATTAAATAGATATTCTTTGGTACCAATATGTATATGAGAACCTCCTCCTTTTTAAAGTCGGTTAAAAAATAGAAAAAAAAATGTTTTATTAGGGTAGAACGGGAGCTATTAAACCACGCGGACGAAGTCGCAGGCAAAAGCTAGTTTGTAATAAAATTACTGGGTCCTAAAAATGTGAGCTGTTACAATTGATTCCAATAATAGGTATGGCAAAAGCGCTTGAACGCACGGAAATTGGTTCTAGTTTCTACAAAGTCCGCATAATAAACGACAACGGATGTAACCAACATAATATTGCTCTCATTCTGCCAAAGAACACATCAACACACTGCCATAGGATGTGATGTGCAGATTGTTCGAATTCACGGTCCGATGCAGAATATTGACACAAAGGCGAAGCTACTAGTTTGAAGGAATATAATTTACTCTTAAAATTGCCATGACCTGTGAGAAATTGGGCAACACAGTGATCCACCTCCAGCCAAGTCCTAGCCAGCCGCTCACGAACAGATGGAAAGAACAGATAACCCACTCTGCCATTCGCATAAAAGTTCTTCCCTGACTTCAGTCTGCGGTTTAAGTAATCTGAAAATTCTATTAAGGTCACGTTTACGCTTACGTTACAAAGTTAGTGTCCATGGTCTCCCGCTCAGAATAATACATAGCAGCACGTCGCTGCACCTCAAGATCTACTGGAAGCTCACCTGCAAGTACCGGTAGGGCCTCAGTACTAACCGTCCTATACGCCTTGCATAAGAATGCCACCAACTTACGAAATTGCTATTAGGTTATTTGAATATTTAATTATATATTAAATTTCTCCTTTTTTCCCATGTCACCCTCACAACTGAGACAAATTCAATGACACCTCGTATGTCAAAATCTGATAAACGGTTAAAGCCGTAGAGCATGCCATAGAATGAAACATACAAAAAAATGGTAAATATGTACCCTTTGATGATGTGGTCACTGTTTCTTACGAATATAAGTAACCTCAAATCAATTGGGCCAATTTTATGTGCACCTAGGTAAGCACATTTCTCTATGCACCAATGTTATCAATACTCTATCTTTCTATGAAGTAACTGTGGCATAACGGTAGTGTAGTTTTATGTCTAAGATAACATTAGACTCAGAAATCGAACGAACGTCAGCAAATACACGTCATTGCAAAATTCGTAACGGTCGGTAAACTTTTGGCGGTCGCTTACACCTCGTGGCGGGCCCAGGTAGAGGGATCCCACCGGGGAATCCGGCTTCTTCACGCGTTAAGCCGTTTTTGTGAATACGTATTGAAGTTGTTTGGTAACTCACTAAGTTTAGCCGCGCGATACTTGGAAGTACTGTTATTTTTTTTTGGTATATTTAAGAAAAAGTACTTATTTACTAAGTCGAAATTCACTTCTCGATTCGTAGTATATCGCCAATTTGTCATAGATTATGACGAGATGTTTGTATCAACATGTTTGTGTCATTGTGTTTCCTTCCCGCTATTTACATGTGACAGTTTTGTATAGATTCGGTGAAGGGTGTCGGACAGCCGAGCGGTGGGCGCGCGGCGCTGGCGGGAGTGCGCGCGCCGACTGCGCATGCCCGGCGCCGCCGACACATGCACGCTGCAGTCGCGGTAACGCGCGCCGCAGACTACGCACCTATGCATAATACACCACACTAAATAAACATTACATTCATCTTAAAAACTACGACAGTTTTTAATTTTTATTATATAAAGTTGACCTCGTCTATGTTAAAAATTAATTTAATAAAGTGCATAATAACATTAGCTGTAAAAATGTGCAAAAATATTGCCATGGTGCCCATGAAGAAGAGCGTGGACTCAGGTGAGTTTGATAAGAGTTTTTTACTTTAATTTACACTGTTATCACTTGATACATTTAAGTATTTAGTACTTATTCATTAAGTGTATGAGATTTTATGTATAGTTTAAGCAGTTAGTGAGAAATGTAACAGTTTTAGTACCCCGTTACTATTGGCAATAATAGTTTGATTTGTATATTAAAGCTACGATTATGTTTTTCTTTATAGTTTTGTGTTTACTTTTGGCTAATTCGATACAGAATGTTTAGCAAGATTATTATTTTACAAGTCAAAAAAACATAAATAATGACAAATTAATGTGATTTTTTTAATGTGAAAGATTTTTTTTTTTTTTTGGTGAGTGGGAAATCATCCAATGACTGCTCCCGTTCTGGGTGCGACGGGAGGGCGTGTCAGACTCTTACTGACTAAAACCCACTCATGTTCCTTCGATTGCCCTTTATGTTCCAGGGTCACGGTGACTACTATACACATTCCGCAACCCCGGCATGTGAAAGTTAACATTATAATATTATTAAAGGGATTTATTATTTTTAATATTTATCTTAAGGCTTGGCCTAAAACAGCATTAGATAGGGATATGTGGAAGGAAGAAAGGGAAGCCTTTGGCCTGGAATGGAATACTGATGGCTAATAAGAATAATAATAAAAATAAACCATTGATAATTTCCTCTCGCATTAACAATTATGTCCTTCGCTTTCATACACCGAGGTAATAAATTTTAAATTTCGACATAATAGGTCAACGGATAGTTTCGCGGGCTGGCCAATTGTCTTAAATTAGGAACACATTTGTTTGTATTAAGTGTCATGTGCGGCTATTAATCGTAACGTCGATAGTTGAGGCGATGGCATTGATGGCATTGATCCGCCGCTGTGATTGTCGATGGAGAAGAGCGGCGCGGAACAAGCACTTATCGGTCGAATTAATTCTAATGGAGATCGTATGAGGACAGTATAACTAATATCTCAGCGGGCCGCCACTCGCGCCGGCGGCACTCGCTCCGCAGTACTAGCCCGTACATGCGCACAGACGCACACATCGATGCACTGTTTCCTTTCAAAAACATCGCGAAATACGAATCGTACACATTCTTAAGCATTCAAAAACAACGTAATGCGAACTTCTTGTAAACGTTTAATAGTGTAGCATTCTGATACGCCGACGTCGTTGAAATTGATTCTTAAACCGAATCCTGAACCATTTCCAGAAAGATGAAGTTGCCGAAATTGGAGCTGCGTGAGTCCTAATTATGACCTGTACTTATTTGACTAGAACACTATATCTGTTTACTGTATCCGTATCAATAGTAATTTTATTTATGATTCTTGCACGTGTATTTGATGATAATATAATTGCACTTTTCAACGACCAAGCGACAGTCAGCTGTCGCGCTGCAATTGTCTTTGTATTGTGTCTCGAATCACGTGTGTTCGAATGGTTAATGAAATGATTGAGAATAATAAGATTCAAGATCGTACATAAATTAGGTAATTAAATACCGTCATGCTTATAATACTCGAAGCTCTTTTATTTCCTACTAGCTTTTGCCCGCGACTTCGTCCGCGTGGAATTTTTGTTCCCGTTCCCGGGGGATTTCTGGGATCCTTTCTCGGGTCCCAAACTATATCTGTTCGGTTCAGTGGTTTAGGCGTGAAGAGACAGACAGACAGACAGAGTTACTTTCGCATTTATAATATTAGTATGGATAACGCTTATCTTTTCTTTTCCTGTACTTATTAAGAAAAAAAATGTAAGTACATAATATATTTATGTTATCGTTTTGCAGTAAACAGCAACATTGTATTAAAACGTTTGGGTCGTTCAAGGCAACATGACATAAAAATTCAAAATATCAGCGAGATACACAACGCATGAACACAGCACAATGCCGGCTGCCATATAACACTGACACTCTGAACTTCTTTGTTGAACGTCGTATACATCAGGCAACAATAACTCGCATTCATGAATGAAATAGAAAAAATACCGGATAACCGTACAATCGTAATTTATGATATTGTTAATGCTTACATAAATCACAAACTGTTTGTGATCACAACTAAAGTGAGAAATACCTACATATTATCTTTCATCGCACTCTGCAGCAGTAAATTCGTCTCTTTGACGTGACTCGTCGATCAAAATATTTCATACTAACGCCTGCCGGGGTTGCGGAATGTTTATAATAGTTACCGTGACTCTGGAACATAAAGGGCAATCGAAGGAACATGAGTGGGTTTTAGTCAGTAAAAGTCTGACACGCCCTCCCGCCGCACCCAGGACGGGAGCAGTCATATGATGATTTCCCACTCACCAAAAAAAAATATTTCAGACTAGCATTTGGGTACGACTTCATACATCCGTGGTTTTTTAGTACTAGGGAATAATGTAGCTTTCTATTACCGATTTTCTTTCGTAAATTGGACCATTCGTTCCGGAGAATACCCCCTTAAAACAAAATAATAAACTACCTCTTCATTATATTAGTACCTACATATTTCTACTAAAAATGTAGCCTACCTACTAATTAGATAAGTAATTATTTTTGAGAAAGTTCAACAACCGGCGAATTATGTAAATATGATTTTCATACAGTTTTTGTTTACCTTTGAAACATACACATTATATGGCAATGCACCGTTTGATTCGCTCGGTTTAGTCTTGCCAAATTAAATTCAGATTATTTAACCCAAACCGTATCTGTTATGGTAAAATACACAATTTTGTGTTTCTTATTTCTTCCACATAAGTAACAACATCGCATAGTTTACAATTCTATCAATCTCAGTAAAGCTGGGTTTAAACTGTTTGAAGTGAGTAAAGTTCCGGGACCCGATTATCTTTCGCGCTAACCCAATAACTAAGATATTGCGCGAAGCTTTCAACAAATTTCATTCGGCGTCTAATCACTCGCTCACTCCCTGATGAGATTCCGTCCTCTTCTGTAACCTGAAAATGAGTGATTCTGAAAATTGAATGCATTTTCTAAATTTCGGTATATAATAAATAAAAGTGCTTTATGCCTGTACACAAGATTGAATTTTTAAAATCCATAGGAAATTTGTATATACACAAATAATCCTGCTAATCTTACTAATCTATCTATATATATAAAACAAAGACGGGTTTGTTACAACACTTATAACTCGAGATCGGCTAGACCAATTTTCATGGTTTTTGGTTCGTTGGATTTGTCCCCGCCCCGAATAGCAGAATACATCTTAAAAATAATGAAAACTCGACGAGAACATAATTATAAAAGATGAATCATTTTCCCTAAATGTTACTTTGTTTCGTACCTGTCAAACATTTGTTGTTCATCCTGTCAAATACTATAAGTAATGGTTGACATGCGTTCAGAAATAATGACAAAATGCATTTTTTCCCACCAACTATCCAATTGAATTTTTGCAGTAAGAGCGCCGGCCGGATAGCACGACACGCAAGTATTAATGACATTATCCGTCGTGCTTTTGTCTCCACCGGGGTGCCAGCTGTTTTAGAACCTAATGGTTTGGCACGCGACGATGGGAAAAGACCAGATGGAATGACCATAATGCCTTGGAAGTTGGGTAGGCCTTTGGTGTGGGATGCAACATGTGTTGATACCCTTGCGCCATCTCATCTTCCTAGGTCTGCGTGTTGTGCTGCTCCAAGTGCAGAAAACCTCAAACGGCGCAAATATAATAACCTTATTGGAAATTATATATTTGAGCCGTTTGGGGTTGAAACACTGGGGTTGAAACACTGGGTCCGAGTGCTCATCTTGTTTTTCAAGATATCGCCAAGCGACTGGTTGACTCTTCACGTGACCAGAGGGCTGGCCTTTTTCTGGGACAAAGAATTAGCATTGCCATACAACGTGGCAATGCTGCCAGCCTTTTGGGCACCTGTCCTGTCGACAGCGATGCGGACGAGTTTTTTGATGCCCTGTGAGCCCTTCTTTTTATAACTTGTATATATTTATTTTAGTATTATTTATAAGTTTTGTACATATTATGTTTAATTTATTTAATTTAGTTTTATTTCTATTATTAATAATTAATGTTTAATTGTTAAATAAATATATAATTATTTTAATATTGAATTTTTAAACTTCTTGGATGTGCCTGGCTTACCACCGCACAATTTACGACTAAAGATTGGTTCCGTAGTAATCATGCTTCGAAACTTAAACCAACCAAAACTGTGCAACGGAACGAGTCGGTGTGGAGTGGCTGCCGGGTGGCAGTAATGAGCAAAAAAGGGCAACCGAAGGAACATAAGTGGGTTTTAGTCAGTAAAAGTCTGACACGCCCTCCCGCCGCACCCAGGACGGGAGACGTCATTTGATAAAAAAAAGGGTGCTACACTGAAAAGTGCAATCCATGCAAAAAAATAAATAGCAAATAAAGTATCACTGAATTTTCTATTTGTCTCTAACTGTCTATTTTTTAAAATTATCCTAATTTAAAAAATAAAAAATGTGATCATTTGTTGCCTATAGGGCGGAACAAAGTTCGCGGGTTCAGCTAGTATTATATAATTTAAAAGTTAATGTACGGATGAGTATGTGTGGATGTTTGTTACTCTTTCACGCAAAAGCTGCTGAACGGATTTTGATAAAAAAATCAATAATATATCATACACATCAAATTAACATATAGGCTACATAACATTGCACGACCCGCGAAATCGAAGCAGTATTTAAAAACCTATGCGGATGAACGAACGGAACGGCTAGTTCTACATAATATCATGAACGTAAATATATGTGAGGATGGATGAAACGATTTTTGTTGAAACTTTAATAAATTAGCTATATCATGATGCTACGACTCGCGAGCAATAACCAAAAGCCTGAGAGAGGTAGCTAATAAGAAATACCAGCACAAAATTATTTGTTATGATTAAATTAAGCTTAGATGGACCTAAGAGCTTATCTACTTACCTACATCTAATTATTATTTGCAGTGATTCCTAGAAAATAGTGTAATTATATTGACTTAACCTAATTTCAATATTTAACAGTCTATACATTAGACCACAGAACACTTTTAGGGACTACGCACATTTATTCAGCTCCATTCAGCTTATGCCCATATAAAACAAAGATTTTGTACGGAAGCTGAACGGACGCGGAAAGCTGAACGGACGCGTACGCGTCTTCATACAAAGTCGTTGTTTTCTACGGACATAAGCTGAATAGAACTGAATAAGTGTGCGTAGTCCCTTACACTAAGCCCTTATTGTACAAGTTCTACACATAATACAACACATAAAACAGCCAGCGGCTTACTTGGGAACATTTATGTTTCAAGAGAATACAACATCGTAAACTAATAAGTGTGTAAAATTGTTTAAGCTTTAACTTAACAGATAGGTGGTTACGTACTGGTTACATAGTAAAAATATCAAGGTAAAAGGAACGTAAAATATTAATAGTATACCATAAACTTAAGCCTCAGTAAGTAGCTATTTAGAATTTTTTATCTAACAATAAGTTTTTCTAGGGAGGAGCTGGTTACCCTGTTACTGGGTTAGGTCAACCGTATACCGTGAATACCGTGCTACCGAGTCACGTATAAAGGCGGGACCGTGGGGTTTTAGCGTAGTAACTATTTATTAATCTGTGGTTTTAGTCAGTAGGTGTGCGACATAACCCCTTCGTCTTCCCCTGAGGGAAAGTATCCATGAGGATTTTCTTACGAAAAAAAAGGGGTCGACTGGTAGGCAACCCCTCTTTGAAAGACGTTGGTTTGTTGCCGCTGTCCAATGGTCCAAAACACTTAGTCACCAACATAAATGACACTGGACATTGAACAAAGGTTCCAATCTTATTGCGCGTGATCTTAGTGCCGTTAAGACCGTCGTTTACGATATCAAACAAATCGTCCAATTGTTATAATGGGAAATAGATAAATCAGCAATGACTACTAACTCTTTCCCAATCAAAAACACGAGCCTAGCAACAATCAGCCACAGTTAAGATGAATTGAATGTGTTTTAAGGCTTCACTCATTTTGATATTCCTTTTGTCTTTTCTTAATACGTAACCTTGCAACAATAATGTTAATATATTCGAAAAAAAAACGAAAAGTAATTTAATTGTATCAATTTTTCAAGTTAATGTTTTTTCTCAAGATAATTCGGTCCAATTAAAATTGTTATAACTTTTTTTATGAAACATTCATATTCTTATGTTTTTTTTTTATTTCTTAGTTATGTATGTATATTTAAAACATTGTAGAATAGCAATTTTCTCGAAACAACTCACCTGAACGCATTCTTCGTGGACAAGAGATCAGTAAAAAATATTATTTATCTTGTTCTGTTCTAAGCTCAAAATCCAATGTAATCCAATTTAACGACTTGGTTATTAAACTTAATAACATTCACGTTTTGTTTATAACTTCTATTACTAGGGCAATGAAGAAATTGATTCAAAGTCATTCAGATTTTTCAGATTTCAGATTCACGGTAACACATTCAATTTTATTAAAGTATTCTCCTTAATTTTACTTTAACAAACCCTAATATATTGTTAAAACTTACAAAATTCTCAGCAGATGTTGAGACATAAGGAGAAGACTTACAAGGGCAGCAGATGACCTATTATAGGTTAATAATCTAAGACCTATTATAATTTTATCTGACACTTGACATTATTACAATTCTAAACGTAGGTAACCTAGCACCCATATAGTTGAATGACCTACACAACAGTCAAGTATTGTCGGGGTGTAAGTGGCCCTACCATCACCTCCAGGGTCAAAGCCAACCTCACCTGCACGTGGTACACCCTGCTGATTCACTGACGAGGCGCTGACGAACCAGGTCTCTTCACAAGGAGGAGACCATTGCAGTCATATTGCATATATTTTTGTTTTATATCTTTCTACGTTTGTGAATGTAAAATAAACATGGTCGTGGCAGAATTGTGGTGTGTTTTCGGCAAATGCCATTAATAAAGAGTTGAAGTTGAAGTTGAAGTCAAGTATTGTCAAAACTAGTCATTATATTAATTAATTCATTTATTTAAACTTATTTATTTAAACTCAGACTTCACGCATTAGTCATTCTCTATCGGCCAACCAAAGTCGTATTTTATCATTGATTTGCAAAAATTAAAAGCATAATATTTTAATAAAATGACGTGTTCACAAGTATAAAATTATAATGTACCTACAATTTTAAAACCAACATGATAGCTTCAATTAAAACATTCCACTTTTCCTTAAAAAGATTGCGATAAAGCTCAATATGACATGATATTATCCTGGTTTTTAGAAACTCTTAATACTAAATAAAAGTCAGTATTTTAATATTTTGTAACCAATAGCTATTTTTCGGGGTAATTGAACTTAATAAGTTGGAAACTCTCGACCCAAATTTGTATGACCCTATAATATCGATTTACCTAAACTGTTTGAAGTATACCTTACTGAAACCTAGAGTTTCTTTGCTTCTGTAGTAACAGTTAACAGTCCGCAATTCCAAATTCTGAGAACAACATGTTTCATGTAAACAAGTTTCACAAAAAGGTATAGGAGATATACATATAATTACTTACATCAAAACGTTAAATGTTTTATTACTTTTATTAAGCAAACGACGGTCGTCGACGTTGTGAGACGACAATTCTAAGAAGCAAACTCTGAGGTTAAAGTCTCTTTTAAACTCCATAGTAACTGTATTGGCCAGATCATGCGAGGATCATTTAGGTTGATGACCGGGTGCTCTCTTGATGGAAGAAGCAGGCAAGTCTGACTAGATCTGCCTAGGCAATGCATTTGTCAGTAATCGCTTAGCTAGGTTAAAGCATAATCGACTCTTTGATTTTATGATTTCACATAAATATATTTTACTCGATAAAAGTATCAATAAAAAGTACATCCAAAGTTTTGAGTTAATCGCTAAACCGAATAACATTCAACTAAGAACATAACGTGTTAGTTATATTTTTCTATTATTAGTCACGCACGAGTAAATAAAGAATTATATATACACGTGATCATTCGTGTTCACAATTGCACGGGTTTTCTGTATCAACAAACTAATGATATAGATTATTCTAAACGCTAATTTGGTGAACAATTATCGTCATAGCTATAAGAGTAATAAAAGCAGAATGTTTTTTTTAGTATATTATTACACATGTGTGCTATCCAGGACATTCCACTTACAACAGAACTCGCAAGGTCGGTCTTTCGCCACCTTCCATGCAATAAAATTGTAACCTCAGCTTTTATCTTATGTAAATACTTAAGTTCTGGCCTCAACTGGGTGTAATTGTGGCAGTAATTTCCTTCGTTAATCACCTTGAACTATCGGTTAATTTCGCTAACATTGATTATTGAGATCGTGCATTGGTTACACGAATCGATTCAAATCCATTTTGTTATCAGTGAAACTAATATATTATTATTCGGTTTATGTAAATCCGTATTCTCGCAAACCTTTCAATGCATGCTTTATATCGTACTCTCTCCCACTTTACAGTCTAGGGTTTCCTGATTCATGTAAAGTTTGTGAGAATGGATGGATGTTCTCCATGTAATGTATTATTATTTTAAACGTCATAACCGGCACTGCTGTGTGAAATAAATGTTTTTTCTATCTTCTTTCTTTCCGATGCTTTTCCTCGCAAAAACTACTCAATGAAATTTGCAAAAGCTTTACAGTGATATAGTTTTTTTATCAGAACAGCACATAGACTACATAACACGGTGTATCCCACAGGAGCGGAGCTGAAACCATAGACCTACCATAACTTGGATACAACCGCGGGGTACAGCTCGTAATTCCATACTATCATTATCAAAGTCACTTAGCCCTGTAGCCGGTGTTTACTAACAGCAAATTAACCAGGTCAACCAGGTCAGTTCAGCTGTGGCCTCCAATGGCGACAGCTCATCGCTAACTTATCTAATTAGTGGCTAGCGACCGGCACCATGTAAGTCAGTCGTAAACTAGTTTTTTTTTTATTGAGAAAGACTTATTTACTCTGTGTTATGAAAGTAGCGCTGATCTTTTATATTGATGACAAGATTGGCACAGTCAACAAAGTAAATAAGTATCACCGATGTATGTGTTGAAATGCAATTTTAATTCATGAAATATTTTTGTTGGTACTTTAACTTTTATACATGGAGAAATATTTATTATATCTAACTGGACTATCTGGATCTCTCTCTAAATGAACGGTATCTCATGTTATAGCTTGCATTGCTTTATTGGGTGTAGATACAGTCAGCATTAAAAGTCATTAAACGTGTAGAACGTTGTACGTTCTCACTCGTCATCAACGCTTTTAGCAGCAAATGTCATTAAAAACTCTGTCCTATACAACAGAACAAGTCATATTAACAAATATAGGACCAAGTGACAGCCGGCTGTCGGGCTGCTGTTGTCTTACTATTGTGTCTCGAATCACATGTGTTCGAATGTTTAACTGCATACCTACTTCGATATTACAATTACAGTCACCTTTTATTCCAATACATACAGTTTTACTGAAAGGCTTATCAGCAAGAAAATTAGTCAATAGGCATTACTTGCAGCATGTAGAATTTCGACTGAGTCTAACCCACGTAGTAAATATAACATAACTAGCTTTTGCCCGCGGCTTCGCTCGCGTTAGAAAGAGACAAAAAATAGCCTATGCTACTCTCCATCCCTTCAACTATCTCCACTTAAAAAATGACGTCAATTTGTCGCTCCGTTTTGCCGTGAAAGAAAAACAAACATACAGACAGACAGACAGACACACTTTCCCATTTATAATATTAGTATGGATTACTTCGTGGTTCATTGCATTGAGGCCTATGGAAGAAACACTGTCTTGTTGTAGTCCTACCAAAATCCAAACTAAGTGTACTCAAAACCAAAGCACTTATCCCATTGAGATAACTATCCAGGTTTTACCCACAATCTTTATATCTATTTGCTCTTTTCCTTCACCAGAACAGGAAACCATTTATTTTAATTAAAACATACCATGGGAAATAAAACCCCAACTCAGAAATTAATCAAAATAGGAAAAGCCATAATAATTTCCTGTTAACTCACTGTTAAGACATCGACTCGGTCGCCACACTTTTGCAACTCATGACGTCAAGGATTACTAAAAAATTCTAAGTGCACGTGCACCTGTGTAAATAAACACATATTATTATGAAATTGTAATACTAGGCCCGGTCTCCACGGGGCGAGACAACCGCGAATTTGTGATGACAATCTTGGTTTTTTAACCGTGTATTTAAGACGAAAACCTGACTGTGGCTGTTCTAGCAAATTCAGTAGAATCACTCATAATGGTATGCGATCATAAACCTTTTTTACAATAACTAGTATATCTTTACCACTTAACTACTTTACACCTAACTATTTATTTTTTTCAAATATATACCTATATATACATTATACCATTTTAAATAAAATTTCTATTTGTTTTTGTTTTCTTATTTTAATTGTTTGTTTAGAGTTGCTCGCGTTAGAACACACCGCGTGTTCTAACGCGAGCAACTCTTATAGAGGATCTCCGTTTTATAAATGATTTTTGAAAATATGTTATGTATACGAGTTAATTATTTCTACAATGATTAACTATTTTTTGTTTTGGTCTCCAACCCTTGATTATTCTTTTGGGTTATGCCTCTTCAGCAATTCAAATTTCATAATTTTGTTCCTTTTTAGCCGAGAAATAAAGGACATTAAAGTATGAGATATAGTACAAGCATGGCGTGGAGCATCGTCTACGGTTTATACCTCAGGAAAGTTATTCATGGTTAAGTACTATAGGTACTAGGTTGGATTGACACCATAATATGTACGTTAAAATATATCTATAAACTTAGGGAAATGACGAATAACAACCGTAAATGCTTGCCCACTTATGAAGGCCATAAGAAAGTAATTAATATTATAAAACGATATAAACTTCATGTAATTTTTTTTTTTTGGTGAGTGGGAAATCATCCAATGACTGCTCCCGTCCTGAGTGCGGCGGGAGGGCGTGTCAGACTCTTACTGACTAAAACCCACTCATGTTCCTTTGATTGCCCTTTATGTTCCAGGGTCACGGTAACTATTATAAACATTCCGCAACCCCGGCAACTTCATGTAATCACATTTGTATACAAACATTTTTACATGACGCTGATTTCTTCGTAAAAATATGCAAAGTGAGTTGTAAATATGCGTCACTTAAACTAAATTGTATAATATGTGCTCATAACAAACCAGAATTGACAAGTTAAGTAAGACAGTTTAATAACAATATTCATTAGTTCATCTATCAAAGTTTTGTGACCAACAATATTGATCGGTCCAAATAGATAGTGTAACATAGAATCTAGATTCAATACAGGTGCACAAATCTATAATTACATCCGATTAACCTCGGCTTAAGCGTTCAGGATGGTTTAGGAAGTCCGAATCAGTTGCTGTTTAGCAGTACTAGGACATCATAGGATGTAGGAAATCACATGGAGTGCATTACAATAACTCGCCCGCGACTACAAGGTTACCCCGAATGGCTGTCGTCTGCCCGCTGTCTAGTTACTCAGTTGTGAATACAATGTTGCAACTACTATACATATTCATTCTCGTCTACCACATTGTCGTAAACGTGGTCGTAAGGCGTTTAGGACAAATTGTCATCAAATACGTAATCCATGACGAATGCTTGTATGTTAAGGTGCTCCTAAACGGGCAACATAATTGCTGCAATTTTATTGCAGCAATTTTTTGAGCATGGCCCGGCAACTCCAGCAATATTGGCGGCGCTGCTCGGCAATATTTTTGTCATACAAAAAGTGTTGCCCGGCAATACCGGCAATATTGCAGAGAGTTCGGAAACATTGCCGGGCAATGCCGGCAATGTATTGCAGCAACACAATTGCAGTAAAAAATTGCTCGTTTAGGAGCACCTTTACATATACATAAATGCTGGCAATGTCTTTCTATTGTGTCTCGAATCACGTGTGTTCGAAGATTTATAATAATTAGGCAAATTATAAATCTTTTTATTTATCTTTGAACTTTAAAAATCTCCTTAAAGTGACATCGCGCTGAATACTTTATGAATGTCGTCGCTATGCTTCAGTGACACTGAGGTGTCATCAGTGTCATACCTCGAAGTGTCATGGAAGCATCGCGAAGCGTTTTATAACAATGCGTTGAAACCAGGATAATGTTTAGATATTCTTTGCGAACATTATAAGATACACAATATTGGTTAGCAACATATAAAGATAACATGAGGAAGTGCAGATCGATTAGTTTGAAGCATGTGAACTACAGCATGATGTACAGGTAATCAGAGCAACACCAACAGCATCGGAACTGTATTGATATCCTGCGTGAGGCCAGATCACTATCACAAAATGACTGTGGCAGCCAGCCAACCGCGACGGAATCTCGCCGACTGTTTTATTACAACGAGACTGAAAAAGGTTCCATTCATGAACACCGTGAATTCGCATTCATAATTAATTCAAACTAATAAAATGCGGACTATTCATTGCAATATAATAGCCTTTATATATTGTTCCACGTTGTCACAGTCATACAATTTTATTCTTTCAATTCAATGTTACGCTTGCTACGCTTCTCGTAGCCAATGCAAAAAACACAGATGTTATCATTTATTTGTGGAGTATTTGTGAAATGTGTAAGTTTCGCAAATCAATTTTGACTCGCAGTATTCATCATCTCCCTAGCCTTTTCCCAACCATGTTGGGGTCGGCTGCCAGCCTAACCGGATTCAGCTGGATACCGGTGTTTTACGTGGAGCGACTGCCTATCTGACCTCCACAACCCAGTAACTGGACGACCCAATATCTCTTGGTTAGACTGGTCAGAGTTTCTGGCTAACCAGTAACGACTGTCAAAGTTCTACGAATGACAACCGGGACCAACGGCTTTACGTGCTTTCCGAGGCACGGGATACGGAGTAATGTCCAAGATAAACTTTAGAAAATACATATGAATTGACTCGCAGTATTTACTTTTATAATTAAAATTTATAATAAAAAAGGCCATGGGGGCGAAATTGAAAGATCTAACAGAAGCCGCCAATATAATTGTATGGCCCAAGTATGAGGGCCTCCGCTAGCTCCTGTACGTTCCCTCGCGGCCTTGTGTACTAATTAGTGATTATTCTGCGAACAGTTGGTGCGCCCACTCGCTGCTCCAGTCAATCGACGCAGGTGGCTCACAATTTGTTGTGCATTGACCTCGCTCACTAGTACCCATCATAGATATCTACTTCAATTAATCTTAGACCGTTAATCTGCTCCTGTAATTCATGAAGCTGATACATGAGTAGACAACACGATATTCATTGACTCATTGCACTTACCTACATCAACATTAATACATTTGCTTATCCTCTTATCATATTTGCCGCTGGTGCATCGCTCATATAAATCTCGAATAATGTTCACGTTACTTTCATTTCGTTATCTTTTTAAGTGACTATACTGTCCAGTCATGAGGAAGACATTTGATCTGATTTAAACGTTTCTGCATTGAAAGGATCATTGTTGATTATAGCGAAGTGTCTCCTCCGTCGTTATCGCTACATCGGGCCACATAACGTATTCTTAATAATAATTAATGCCTTTATTGATCGCGTGCAAAATATAGCTAGCGCCGCATGGTCACGTGACCACGTAATTTGTCAGCTGCATGCAACAGCTTTTAAAATATATACACGTTTTGAACTAACGAAAGTTCACATATAATGTAGAAACATGAAAATTTTTAATTTTAGAGAAACAATTGAAAGATCTGTGTAGCATACATGTAATGATAAAATAATGAACGTGTCCAGATGTCGCCCCCTTGAGCTTGCGCACGAAACACATCGTTGCCTATTAAATATATTATGTACCTATTATGAGAATCGAACGAATATGGACGAGGTGCCTATTTCATAAAATCGATCGTTCACCACTCACGCAGTTTCATTGAACAGTGGTACAATTAGAATTTATGTTACGACTGTACTAGTCGTCTGTTGTCAACATATAAAAACTGGTAGACTTTAAAGTGGTGCTAATTTATAAAATTGCTTTTTGGATATAAAACTGCTAGACCTGTAATTACACTAGCTATGTCTTCTGCTGAAAATACAGGTACTTAATGTTTAGAAAACCAGAATAATTATTACTACAGTTAAAAGTGAGTTACATCTCCCAAGTAAGGAGACCTACTCGATTTGTGGGTACTATCGAGCAAAGCCATCCAACCTCATGTCAGTGAGCTTGATATGACAACGAGGTTTCGTCTTCCAGTATATTTAGACGCAAGTGTATTTCAGCTTTAGTCATGAATGGACTATTGTTTGCTTTTGCATTAGTAATATGTTTTCTCTGTTCTGTAGCTATGCAGAAGTCCTGCAAGCCAGCGATGCTGGGCCGCATGTGGCAGGCGAGCCGACGCGCGCTAAACCTCGAGCATTCGCCTGCGTACCAGTTCGCATGCAGCCAGTGGCAGTCCAGTCCACACCCCTCCACGGCATACCTAGTATACAGGTAACTGACCTTCACGAACACCATGGAAAATAACGTATTTTTATCTGTTACTTAGGCCTCACTGTGTTTCAAATGATAAAAAATCGGCCAAGAGCGTGTCGGGCCACGCTTAGTGTATTGTTCCGTAGTTTCCCTTCCGTCACAATAACTGTTACCACTTATGAGTTTAAAAAAAGGCTATTTGTTACGTTGACATACTAAGTACGGAACTCTAATAAATACGGAACCCTAAAAACGGGCCCACAAAGGACGGTGATAACTAAAAAAAGAGTTATAGATTCCAACCACACAGGGAAAGTTCGAGAAAATGTTGTATATTTGAATCCCAAATAATAATAAAAATATTTAGTCCAGAAATTATTTTGTACAACCTTTTTGTCTTTTTTGTACAAATACTGTTCTTTCCATCAAGTTCAAAATGATTTTCCTAGAGAGTCCTTATAAAGTTCAACTTTTTAGTTTTTTTTTCATATTTTCTGAACTTATGGTTCAAAAGTTAGGAGGGGGACATTGTTTTTTACTTTTGGATCGATTATTTCCGAAATTGTTGACATTATCAAAAAATGATTGAAGTAAACCCCTATTCATTTAAATACCTATCCAACAATATATCACACGTTAGGGTTATAATATAAAAAAATCTCTTCCCACTTTACAAATAGGCTACCCTAAAAAAACATTTTTTTCCAATTTTTATATTACCACTTTCTCGGCGTGTTTGATATACATATTGGTACCATATATCAGCTTTCTAGTGCTAACGGTCACAGAGATTAAGCGAGGACGGACAGACGGACAGACAGACATGGCGAAACTAAAAGGGTTCCTAGTTGAATACGGAACCCTAAGAACCAATTAATGTAACTTGTATAAAGAAAAATCAAAATTAGTATCGTGCCAGAGATTGTTCAAAAAAGGCCTGTTCAACTAATGCGACTTGCACTTATATAAAAATTAAATTCAAAGAAGTTATTAAAATGAACGACGTGTGCACTTTTATTGTCATATTTCACCATTAGCTGCTGCCCGCATGGTATTGCTAATTCTCCCATGTTACACAATATACTTATAAATTAAAGTTAATTTACGTCTGAGTAATTATGATGATTCTTAATTAACTAAATAATTATTATTTTCATTAAGATCTATTTATCAGATAGAATTTGCGAGATACGTAAATCCGACATAACTTTGCTTTAGGAAGATCTCTTCGTCAGTCCTTTAATCAGATATTAATCAATTTACTTTGGAACAGATGGCTGTTATTTATCTCAGTATTATCTATCGGCGTGGCGAGCTTCGCGTGCCAGCGCCTGCCGCGGCTGTACGACGGGCCGCCGGTGGAGCTCAACTACATGAAGTGGTTCATCTACTTCACCAACTGGGGCTACTTGCTGATCGCGCTGCAGTCCGGGCTAGCCCTCGCCGTTGTGCATCGCTACAGAGCACAAAATTTAAACTCCCGTAAGTTTCAACTCGCCTACTACTTCTTGTTTTTTTTACCAGACTTATTTTGCTTTAAAACTAAATCATCTTTCTCTAATCTAAAACTGCAACATCATCACCATCTGATGATTTAACGGTACAACTTGTTGCTACAAGAGAATGCAGTTTGCTACAATGTAAGACGGTCGAAGTTCAACGCACTAGACTTTGTAGCCACTGAGCTTACTAGGATATTTTGGCATGACGAGACAAGACGGCCAAAATCTATTTTAGGTAGGTATTGTTTTTATGAAAGAGAGCAATGACCTACAAATTGCTCAAACTATGATAATCCTAGTTTTTTGGGATGTAGCTAAAATATTGAACATAAATGGAGTGATCTTTATTTAGATCTTAAAACCATACAATCTGTATTTTATTAATTAAACCAATAAAACTGAAGCCAGTAAGAACCTTCTAGATGTTGATCAAAACAAGTCATGCTACGTTCATTGAGACGGAATTTCAGCTAACTCTAATACCAAGAATTTAGATATTTTTATACAAAGCGATCATTACTTTAGCTTCAATATCTGAAAAACAAAATTTCAGTGGTGCATTTCTGTTCATCTTTAATATTTACTTGGTCCATCTATTCTACATAGAATAGCAGTCCTGGTAGCAGACCCTGTCTAGACTCAAGTACCTATTGTAAAAACTGTTACTGATCTTTCATTTACTAAGAATTACACGGAAGTTGTTATTGTTTGTTTTTAAACATTGCTGGATATCACTTTTCATTGCTTGATATAACACCTGAAACAAACAGATGCAATGAAAAGTAACTTTATTATAACTCATAGTAATAGCAGACGAAAATGTTGATGTCGTAAAATACGGGAATTTAGGTTCCGTGTAATCAAGCCATTACCCTGACCCATATCAACCCAATTAAAAGTTCAGCAACCTACAACCTAGATCACAGATTTGCGGCTTATTGTCAAAGCTGTCATAGAAAGCGTCCGGCACATTCCATGCAGGTCGAATTCTTCAATGTCAAGTGCTTTGCGTGGGAGCGTTTATTACACAAAACGGTTTCCTTGGACGACGTAAGTCCTCACGCGAATCAATTAATCTGAATCATTGTGTCGCATGTTGTCGTACACATCAAACTGTTCACTGAGGATCGATTGAACACATGTTTTGTCTTTTTTAGTTCAATACAATCGCTATGCGTTAAGATGTCTAGACTGCTCATCAATAGAGATGAAAACTCCTAATAACATAATTATTAGTTTGCTCACGTAATGTCTTGTCTTGTTCATTCGCGTCGGCTTGTCAAGGGCATTTATATTCAAATAAAAACTTTTCGATGATATTATTTAGGTGCACGCTATCGACAGAGGTCAGGAACGCTTGATTGGTAGCAATTTCGCGTCAATTAAGATCACAGTTGAGCGGGTCCGCTGTCCAGTGTGCTTCAAATTATCCTTATTGGTTCCTCATTCCATCGAAGCCGAGCCCAGATGGAGTGGGTATTATTCCGCGGTCATTGTTGAAAATTGAAGACGTCTTCGGCCGTCGTCCACTTCAATAGGAAGCGACGACAATTGTGTGCAACATAAAAGGATTTATACAACGGTCACTTTCGTTAACTCGACCGTACTCTTGACTTAGGATCTCTGGAATGTATTGATTTAGCAGAATGTTTATAATAAGTAGTTACCGTGACCCAGGAACATAAAGGGCAACCGAAGGAACATGAGTGGGGTTTAGTCAGTAAAAGTCTGACACGCCCTCCCGCCTGGGCCACAGGACGGGAGCAGTCATTTGATGATTTCCCACTACCCAAAAAAAAATTTATTGATTTATTTATATTACAACATCGATAGCGTGTTAAATGGATTTACTCACATTGAAACGATCATTAAAAGGTAAACCCACACTTCTCCTGGTTATTATAGTTTGCCAGCATTTTAAATGTTATTTTAAGAGTGATAAAGATCGTTCAGTTCGTCATGTTTAGATCTGATCTTCAACCTAATCTGTAAATCAGGTGAAGGGCTTCATGGTGATGATGATCTTAACGCAAACTTTCATTCGTTACCTTCTACTTTTATAAACCTTATTATCAGCCTCATTTTTAACCTTATCACTGTTCACACAGTAAACCTACGTTTTGCAGCATGCGAAGAGGATGAGATACCGATCCCGCTGGGGCGGCGGGCGCGCACGCCACTGCTCTGCCGCGCGTATTGGCTCGCTCACATCATCGCTACAGACCTAGCCTTCGTTATTTCACTCGTCTACTGGACGCTAGTCCATGACCCTAGTAAGTGAACTTTTATATTTACTTTACTTGACACGTGATTAAACATGTAGGAGATCCTAAAACGAAATCTATCAAATTAAACCTTCGAACACACGTGATTCGAGACACAATAGAAAGACAAAAGCAACGCGACAGCCGGCTGTCGCTTGGTCGTTGAAAGGTGGACCTCGGTAATTTATTTTTTACTTACCTACACTTGCTTTGAATCAAAGTGGTTGTCTTTACAACTTTTTTCTGTGCTGGGTTCATGACACCTTGATGCCCTGAGCACCTGTTTAATAAACTAATTGATTTATACACTTGTACACTTACACTTGAATAAATATTAATAAAATTTTTGATTTTTACAAGTTGATTTGGTGCGTTGTTTGTGTTTATAAACTGATTATCACATATAAACATTATTAAGCGCCTAATGAAATACATAAAGCATGCGAATCTCAAGATAATTTCAACTAACTATTTAATGAAAGGATACTTTTTTATTTTATCCACAATACTTTTTTAAACTTTCGGGGACTATAATGTGACAAATTTCAAATATTTTTAAAATAAATATTGACCCCTACAGATTTTATAAAAAAGTATAGATAGCAAAACTAAAGTACTCTTGTACACAAATTATTTTTAATGCCTAACGACGCTGTTTCTAAATACTGATCAAAACCTTTTACAAAACCAAAATAAAAATTAAATAGCTTTCCCTTAACCATTTTTTCGGGAAAATTTTACCCATTAATTTATGGATAGTCTCCTAAGACCATTTGTGTGACCTTACCGCCCCGTTGAAACCCTAAAGGTACCTTGAATACTATTACCATTCTAGCATTCTTCAAACCACTACTAAATTTTGGAACATGTCCATAATCTCCAGAGATCCACGAGGTGAACGCCCTGAACGTGCTGGTGCACGGCGGCAACTCGCTGCTGATGTTGGTAGAGCTGGCGGTGACGTCACACCCGGTGCGCGCCGCGCATGCGCTGTACAGCGCCGGCGCAGGTCTCGCGTACGGCGTGTTCAGCGCCTTCTACTGGGCGGTTGGCGGCACTGACAGGATTGGGTTGCCAGCTATTTATCCTGCGCTGGATTGGAATAAACCTGGTAAGTAACAAATATATTTTACTAAAGGGTTAGGGACACGTGTCGTGATGGCCCAGTGAATAAGGCGCCCGCCTCTCGTGTAAGAGGTTGTGGGTTCGAATCCGGGGAAGTACCAATGTGACTTTTTCAATTCATATGTACTTTCTAAAGTTTATCTTGGACATCACTGACATCCCTTGCCTCGAAATGCACTTAAAGCTGTTGGCCCCGGTTGTCATTCGTAGAACTCTGACAGTCGTTACTGGTTAGCCAGAAACTCTGACCAGTCTAACCAAGAGGTATCGTGTCGCCCAGTTACTGGGTTGTGGAGGTCTGATATAGGCAGTCGCTCTACGTAAAACACCGGTATTCAGATGTAAGAGTTAGGGAGAACTGTACCTAAATTACGCACATATTTATGCTGATATATTATGATATAAGGCGTAGTTCATAATAAACCTATTTAATAATAAAAATAATCGGGTACGGGGCACCCTAGCCTAGGCTGCTGCTTCGACATTCATAATAAAATTCCAGTTACACTTCTCTTGTTCATTTCAAGATATTTTTACTTTTCCATACTTTATATTAACTTTTACCTTCGTCCACTTAGGTTCATGGTAAATGCTCACGCAAACTAAGCTTGACTTTGACTTAAGTTCCTGTGTCCCCTAGATGGGGCAGAGGGCGTCCACAGTGCGTCGCCATCCCGTTCGGTCTAGAGCTTCGCGTTTAATTTCACTCCAGGTCTTCCCTATATCTTTGGCTTCTGCGATGACCGTTCGCCGCCAGGTCTGCTTAGGGCGACCACGCTTTCGCTTTCCTTGGGGATTCCAGTCCAGGGCTTGCCTTGGTATGTGTTCAGAATCCCTTCGGAGCGTGTGGCCGATCCAGTTCCATTTGCGACGTTTGATCTGCTGGTCGATCGAGGTTTCACCGCAGAGTCTCCACAGATCTAAATTTGAGACCTTCTCGGGCCAGTAAATACCGAGGATACGACGAAGACAGCGGTTGATAACGACCTGGAGTTTGTGCGAGATGTCTTTTGAGACCTTCCACGTCTCACACCCATACAGCAATACGGTTTTGACGTTGGACCGGAATATTAGAAAATATTGCACTACGCAAACTAAGACTCAAGTTAAAAGTATTAAAGGTCCCATTTATTTTAGACAGGTGTTAGCTTCGAGTCTTTGTTTCAGTGATTCAATATGTGAGCTTATATGTGTTAACAGTGATTTAATATGTGTATTACTATTAACTGCACACACGATAAAGGTGAAATTCCTAAAGTGACGTTTTTAAATGTAAAAAAGAAAACAAATAATAAAAATAAACAAAAATCAATCATACAATAACTAGCGAGGACAAATAAGGCACCGATAATAGTCGGTTTCAACACACAAGGACGTCATTCATAGAGAGTTCTAACCGATATTTGGTGACAATTTTTTAGGACACTCTAACAAGTGACCATAATGATCGCATGTCAGAAATTAGTCTAATCAGTTTAGGTTGTCACAACGTCAGACCTAAACTGACACTTTAATAATAATAATTGGTCAGGCAGGGGCTATAGTCCCTCCATAGTCTTAAGTACCTAGTCCACCTAAAAACCCACACCCATAGATCATTTTTTTTTTTGTGTTTGCTACATAGTTCTACAATAGTCTCACACCAACCGACGATTATCCCTATATGCACTAGCATATAGGGATAATCGTCGGTTGGTATCTCATTTCTCATAAAATTCTCAAGGGGCCTCTGCGAGTTGGCTTCGGTCCCTCGCACGCCTTCCAAAGGTCCGGGACCCCAGGGACCCGAGAAACGTAAGACGTTAAACAAATAAAAATAATAATAATAATCTACTGACTGCAAACCGGATGCATCACCCACGGTCGTCGGTGATGAGGTTGTATATCCCACGGAAGTGCGGTGGTCGAGGTTTCTTAAACGCCAAGACCCTGCACAACCGTGAGATATGCAGTCTCAGGGAGTATTTCCTATCGGCTACCGTGGGGATGCATCGGGATGTAGTTTCGGTGGACAAGGGCTTCACCCCGCTCTCCTTAGCGAGCGAGAACTGGCGCAAACCTGTGGTACTGGACACTAACGACCGCAGGACTGTATGGCAGAGCAAGGAGCTTCACGGACGCTTTTACCGGGTCCTACATGGGCCCGATGTAGATTTCCTAGCGTCCGTATCTTGGCTGCGTTTCGGTGACCTCTTTGGAGAAACCGAAGGTTTTGTCTGTGCAATAATGGACGAAGTTATGATGACTAAAAACTACCGGAAATATATTGTGAAGGACGGTACGGTTGACATCTGTCGGGCATGCCACCGTCCCGGAGAATCGATACGTCACATTATTTCTGGGTGTTCTAGTCTGGCTAACGGAGACTATTTGCACAGACACAATCTTGTAGCCAGGATTATTCATCAGCAACTTGCTCTGAAATACAGTCTTGTGGAATCGGAGGTGCCATACTACAAGTATGTGCCCGACCCAGTTCTTGATAATGGCGGTATCACACTGTACTGGGATCGATCTGTTATCACCGACAGGACTATTGTTGCCAATAAACCTGATATAGTGGTAATAGATCGATTAGAGCGTCGCGCAATGATTGTTGATATTGCTGTCCCGCATGACGAGAACCTCGTGAAGGCTGAGAAAGATAAGCAGAACAAATATCTTGACTTAGCTCGCGAGGTTGTTGACATGTGGGATGTGGATTCAGCAATCATTGTGCCGATAGTCGTGACGGCCAACGGCGTAATAGCGAAGAGCCTCGACCAACATCTGAGGAGGCTCTCGTTGGGCAGCTGGATCAAGGGTCTGGTGCAGAAAGCAGTACTCCTGGACACGGCGCGCATTGTCCGGAGGTTCCTCTCTCTAGAGCCCTGACCACCGGTAGCTTGGACCCTGTTCCCGATGCCGGTGGGCTACTATTTTTTATATTTTTAAATGTTTTTTTTTATATTGATATTTAAAAATGTAAATTATATGTTACACGATTAAATGAATGGAATAATAATAATAATAATAAATATACGTGGCAACACCAAACGTCATCACACCTGGTTTTTCCTACAAGTTTATTAAATATCAATTTATATTATCACAATCATTACAAGAACGTATGATTTGTTGTTTTATAGCCGTATTTTTCAGCAATTTACATTTTGAATTTTAAATTAAACCTCAACCAGTTATGAATTCATCTGTAAAAATCAAAAAAGGCATCGGTGACATATGTCACTATGAACATCAAGAAATCAACAAAATAAAATAAATGGAACCAGGATGATAACTAGAGCCGCTGCACGTAAAGCACGCCCACCATCACCGGACCCGTCGCTCAGCTCCGCCTCGCCGCTGCCGGAATCCAGCCCCACCGTGAGTGCTGTGACACCGGCCGTGGCAGTTGCGTCGAGCTCGAGCGACGAGTATTTCTCTCCGCCGACGTCGCCACCACCTGTTCGTCGGCGGGGAGGTCGCCGGCCACTGGATCGCTTGGGGCTTCGAGGCCCACCGGCCTCTGATAGGGTCCCCGCTCCCGGTGGAAGTGCGCGCATGCGATGGACGCAATCTATTAATGAGAACGTCATGCGCGCATACTATGGGGCTACAGAGGGGGGAAATAATCTGACCGCGTACCGTGTTCGGATGCTCTCTCTGTTTCAGGTGCTTGAGCCAGTTATCAACGTATCGGCGCAACGACTGTCGGATCAGGTGCGTGTTATCCAGCGTAATCATATGTTGGATGACACTGTGCTTGATCGCCTGCGAACGGAAATGCAGGGAAGCCGTGTCATTGCCCCTCCGTCACAGACTGTGAGTGTTGAGCCTGTAATGCCAACATCCAGTCATAATGATGAGGGGAGTGATGACATGGTTTCTCAAGTAAGTACCCAGTGTAATGATGAGTTAAGGAGCGCTTTGGAGGGTGCGATTCGGGAGTATCGATCTGTTCCCCCCGAACTTAGACCACGCTTACCTCGCTTGCCCATGCATAACAAAAATAGGGCGCTGGTGTGTGCTCTGGATTCGCAGTTATCAAATTATTTTGATGACTGCGAAGACCTCGTTGATGTGCATTCGATTCTGTATTGTGCGGCTGTTGCGGTATGTCGTGTAGCTCATGTCAAATTCCCTAATGATGACAGAGCTACACGACCGAAACCGACCGTACCGGCGTGGCAGTACAGAATTGAGAGGCGCATTGACGAGGCCAGAGTGCTCATCGGCAAACTTAACAGCTTCAGAGAGGGCAATACTCGCCCAAGAGTGATGCGCTTTGTGAGACGGGCATTCTCGGGGACTAATACTAGTCCTCGAGACTATATGTCTCGGGTCACAGAGCGCATCGACTTTCTGAAGCAGAAGGTGTATGCATGGGCAAGCCGTATTCGTAGGTATAAGCGACGTGTGGATCGATACGCTCTAAATCGTACTTTCCAGAGTGATGAAAGGTGGGTGTACAGAGCTTGGGAGCGACCGATTCAAGGTGTGTCTGATACGCGCCTACCGGATGATGACGCCATGTGCTCATTCTGGCGCAGCATCTGGTCGGTGCCTGTCCGACACACTGAGGGCGATTGGATTCGGGGGATTGAGCGAGCGTGCGAACCGATACCAGAAATGGGGGCAATTACAATCAGCCCCCAAGATGTAGCTTGTGCAGTTCGTCCGTTGCCTAATTGGAAATCTCCAGGCCCGGACGGACTGCACAACTTTTGGATAAAATGGTTGAGAGGTTCGCATGCTTGCTTGGCTTCCCGGTTTCAGTCGGCCTTGGAATCAGGATCGCTGCCCCAGTTTCTAACAACAGGTATAACC
Source organism: Athetis lepigone (assembly GCA_033675125.1). Taxonomy (NCBI): domain Eukaryota; kingdom Metazoa; phylum Arthropoda; class Insecta; order Lepidoptera; family Noctuidae; genus Athetis; species Athetis lepigone. Next base: position 17,380,580 of record CM066232.1, read on the forward strand.
CACCTGCTCCATAAGTCAGGTAGTACCGCGGAACCCAAAAACTATAGACCGATCACATGTTTACCGACGGTCTATAAAGTTCTTACATCTATTTTGAGAGTCAAAATTAACAAACATATAGAGATTAATAATATCATGTCTCCCTCTCAAAATGGATGTAGGAATGGGTCCCGCGGTACTAAGGAGCTACTCCTGATTGATACGGCCATCAACCAACAGGTTCGCCGATCCCGAAAGGACTTGTCGACATGTTGGATAGACTACAAGAAAGCCTATGACTCTGTGCCACATGCATGGCTCACGAGGGTGCTGGAGTTGTATAAGATTGATGCAACTCTGTGCACCTTCTTGAAGTCGTGCATGGGGCAATGGAGGACGGTGCTTCGCTATCCAGGATGTCGACACTTCCAGAGGAATAGCGAACCGATAAGGATTGAGCGGGGCATATTCCAGGGTGATAGTTTGAGTCCGCTTTGGTTCTGCCTAGCCTTGAATCCGCTAAGCACATTGCTGGAGGATTCAGGTCTAGGCTATCAGTTGAAGAGAGGAGGTCAGGTAATATCTCACCTTCTTTACATGGATGACCTTAAACTGTTTGCCCCCAATGATTTGCAACTGATGGAGCTACTGAAGGTAACAGAAACTTTTAGTAGTGCCATCAGGATGGAATTCGGTGTGGACAAATGTGCGGTCATGCATGTCAAGCGAGGGAAGATTATGGAATCTGCGGGAGTTCAACTCTCAGATTCCATAAACCTTAGATCCCTTTCTTCAACTGAGACATACAAATATTTGGGTATGTCGGAAGCGTTAGGCATTAATGTCGCTGGCGTGAAGCAATCATTGAAGGACCGCTTCTTCGGCCGCCTGAACAAAGTTTTAAATAGTCTTTTGTCAGGCGGAAATAAGGTGCGCGCCTTTAATGGTTGGGTCATGCCGGTGTTGATGTACTCTTTCGGCATACTCAAATGGACTCAAACAGAACTCGACGCCCTGGATAGGAAGGTCCGTACATTGTTGACGGCATATCGGATGCATCACCCGCGATCATCAGTGATGAGACTGTATATCCCACGGAAATGTGGAGGACGAGGCTTTCTTAATGCTAAGTCTCTCCACAACCGCGAGATATACAGCCTCAGGGATTATTTCCTTAAAGCTGACGTGGGGATGCACCGAGATGTGGTCACTGTGGACAAGGACCTCACTCCGCTCTCCTTAGGTAAAGAGAACTGGCGCAGACCTGTAGTACTTGAGACGAAAGATCGCGAGGAGGTATGGCAGAGTAAGGAGCTACACGGACGGTTTTTCCGGGCCCTACATGGGCCTGATGTAGACTTTTTAGCGTCCGTATCCTGGCTGCGATTCGGTGACCTATTTGGGGAAACCGAAGGTTTTGTCTGTGCAATTATGGACGAAGTTATCATGACGAAGAATTATCGGAGATTTATTGTGAAGGATGGTACGGTTGACATATGTCGGGCGTGTCACCTGCCGGGAGAATCAATACGACACATTATCTCTGGTTGTTCTCGTCTAGCTAACGAAGAGTACTTGCATAGGCATAACCTCGTGGCCAGGATTATCCATCAGCAACTTGCTCTGAGATACGGCCTCGTAGAATCTGAAGTACCGTACTATAGGTATGTGCCCGACCCAGTTCTCGAAGATGGCAATGTCACATTGTACTGGGATCGATCCATCATCACTGACAGGACTGTTTTAGCAAACAAGCCTGATATAGTGGTGGTGGATCGATTGGAGCGGCGCGCAATGATCATTGACGTTACCGTCCCACATGACGGGAACCTCGTGAAGGCTGAGAAAGATAAACAAATTAAGTATATCGACTTGGCTCGCGAGGTTGTCGATATGTGGGATGTGGACTCAGCGATCATTGTGCCGATAGTTGTTTCTGCCAATGGCTTAATAGCCAAGAGCCTCGATCAACATCTAAAGAGGCTCTCGTTAGGTGGCTGGATCAAGCGCTTGATTCAGAAGGCAGTATTACTGGACACGGCACGCATTGTCAGGAGGTTCCTTTCTCTGGAGCCCTGACCACCGGTAGCTTGGACCCTGTTCCCGATACCGGTGGGCTACTAAATTTTATATTTTTAAATGTTTTTTTTTTTTATAAATTAATATTTAAAAATGTATTCTTTATGTAATATAAATGAATAAACGGAATAATAATAATAATCATTTATTTCGGAAAAATTCCATATGTCACATATTAAATTCAAAAACAATCATAAAAATTAAAAATAAAAATAAATAATGATAATAAATAATAATAATAAGATAAAAATTAAATAAATACGAAACGGCAAGACCTTACGAGCCAGGGGAGCTAGCTACTTAACTGCATGCAGTCGTATCCAGCGCCCCAGGATCGGAGAGTCCCACCGGTCAGCCATCGTCCTCAAAATGATGTTGGGGCTGTCGCGTACACGGCGCAGTAAGGAGGCGCACCTTTTCCGTATGATTGTGGAAAAACTGTCCACACGCGCGTCCGCAAACATTCCAGACGCGCTACAAACTTTGACAAGCTTTGATACTTTTAAGCTGTAACAAATAGTAAACATCTATACTAATATTTTAAATTGCAAAAGTACTACTCTCTGTCCATATGTTCGCTTTGACGGCTAAATCACAGAACCGATTTTGGTAAAATTTAGTAATGAGTACCTTATACACCAAGAAACTTACGGACATAGAAACACGATAAGTAATAGAGTCACACAGACAGGCAGTTTTTTTTATTCGCAACTTTGTTTACAGTCCCAACAAATCACATTCATAAGGTCAAAATTGCAGCCAAAAGCTATTCAATAGTTGAACATGAAAATCATTAATAAAAACGTTATGTACAAAATGTATAAAAATACTGTACAAAGGCGGACTCAATGCCTTGGGCATTTTCTACCAGTCTTCCTTAGAGTGATGCAAAGACAAAACATAGATTTATGTCTGTAAACGCACTCACGATCTAGGAGAAATCCTAACGCAGTACATCATTCCTCTTTAACAATATTAAAGCAAGCATTCTCCCCCAGGTTCAGCGTTTGGCTTCGTGTCCCTATGCGCAGTGGTGATGGTGTTCGCGCACGCGATGGCGACGTGCATAGCGGCGGTGCGCGCGCGCATCGCGTCGCGCACGGGCGCGCGCGCGCACGCCGAGCGGCTCGCGCTGCCCACGCACTGATCGCACGGCAAGCTGCACTAGCATCCGACGCTACTGCACTCGCGCTTGGACATTCACAAGAGTGCGAAAACAATCAGACGTAAACAAAAGCGCATACGCAGGTCGCTTTTCACGGATGCTGTGTACGCTCGTTCCCAGTGTTTAAGATGAATACCTACAGATAGATCGATGGGTTTTACATTTGAAAATGTTGGTTGTAGTGTCCAACAAGACGGTAACTAGCTTTCCTACGAGTTGTCATCGTAGATGGTATGTTGTTGGTCAGTAATGTTGATCGCATATTTTGCATTAGAATGCACTAAACCTCTCAGTTATTGTCAAAATTGTTGCCTAATTCTTTAGCTCACGTAAATGTTTAAGCAGGAGGTAAAAGAAACTCTATTAGATACGTGAAACAATAGACTTATCAAATGTGAAATAATGATAGACCGTACTTGAGTAGTATGTAAGTAAATTGATTTTTGCAATTTACAAGTTTTTAAATTCAAGGACATCTTGAATTTTCGCGATTTCCCACAATTGTGAACAATTTCGTCTACTTTAGAAGTTGATGAACTCAAAGGCGTGGTTTTTACATAAATTGCGAGCATAATATTAATGATAATATTATCATTATTAAAATATATAGCATTAAGCTTAGATATGAAAACTTAATGGCTGTTAAAGATGCCCCAATCAGTGCAAGACTTCAACGCTGAATTGCTCAGTGTAAACATTCCTCACACCACAATATAATGAAATTCAGTGAAATAAGTGTATGTAAGGCATGAACGACTGTTTATTTAATTTGCATGTGCAACAATAGTGCATGCATCGGGATTTAAAGGAAAAAAATCCGTGGACCGAAGAGTTCAAAGGGAACCTGAAAACTACAATCGTTAACTATTCACCATCGAACACAGTTTAGTCCTATCAATAATAGAGCTTGTGATGGAACTCTACTATAGAAGTACCATTCTGCCATCATGCCTATTTCTGTCGAAGAGCAGCGTTGCTATGTTCCACTATCAAGGAGCATACATGAGACAAATCCCCTAGGATCAACGTTTTGCGATGTCCCTTAGATAATTATGTCTACGACGGTGGTGACATATAAGGTTCTTTGTCATCCAATGAAATAAATTAAATACTCAGCGCTGTAAACGATGATGCTTGTATAAAAGTTAAACATAAAAATCAATTCGTAGTGTTTCCCTTATACTTTTCGGTCTGTATGATGATGATGGAGTAAAGGAGTAAGCAGTGATCGTTGTAACTATAGAGACTATATGCAAGCAATAATATTGCAATTATTATTATTGTAGTGTTTGTAAGTCGCTTTTAGATTCGATGTCGGGCACTCGGGCTACCGAGTAATGTAATGATTATACTACAAAACTACATTTAATTTAAATGGTCAACTTACAAGACATTCCTATTTTTCCAAAGAAACGTAGTGTTAAGTCATTGGTATGTTTTATGTTTAGTAAACTGGCACCTCATAAACATTTAGTCGTCACGTATGTAGGCTTGGTAATACTGTGACCAATGCTTAAACGCAAAATTACACTCATGATAACAAACAATTAATGTTTAAATGTTTACGCATCGGTCACTATAGTTACCAGTTTGTGTAAAGGCGAATATTTATATTTATGCTCTATCTACCTAACCAACTATTCTTTTATTTTTATTAAGTTAGTTAATTATTATTAATGGATATGTGAAATCTTTCAGTTCCTTTTTCAGTGGAGAAAACATACTTGTTCGTGTTTCCACGATTAATAGAAAAAGTTGTATGCAAAAGTTTTTAGGTGTGAGATAGTTCTTACACTACTGAAAATATCTAATTTATGTGATTAAATGTCTTGCATTTTGTTACATGTTGTAGGTGCTCACCTCATTTTTAGGGTTACGTAGTCAACTAGGAACCCTTATAGTTTCGCCATGTCTGTCTGTCCGTCCTCGCTTAATCTCTGTGACCGTTAGCACTAGAAATCACGCCGACAAAGTGGTAAAATAAAAATTGGAAAAAATGATTTTTTAGGGTAGCCCCCCATATGTAAAGTGGGAAGTGTTTTTTTTTTAATTTCAACCCTAACGTGTAATATACCGTTGGGTAGGTATTTAAAAATGAATAGGGGTTTACTAATAAATTTTTTTGATAATGCCAATAATTTCGGAAATAATCGCTCTAAAAGAAAAAATCAAAGTGTCCCCCCCCCCCCCATCTAACTTTTGACCCGTAGTTTAAAACATGAAAAAAATCTGGAAAGTAGAACTTTATAAGGACTTTCTAGGAAAATTATTTTGAAGTTGATGGAAAGAACAGTTTTTGTACAAAAAAGACAAAAAGGTTGTAAATAAAAAACTTTTTCCAAAAAAAAACCAAAGTTTTTGAAGGCGGTTCTTTTTCTTTGAAAAAGTTTTTTTATTTTTTACTTTTTAGTGTCGACTCCCAATGTCTGACTGTGTATAACAGTATATCAGTATAAAACGTGTGCGTATCTCAAGTTTTTTGGTTCTTGGTGAATTTTTCGAGAAGCACTGAACCGATCGCCACAAAATTTATATGGGACCACTCCTGAATCATGACCTATCAAACAAAAACAGAACCATCAAAATCCGTTAACAATTGACGGAGATATCACGTAACAAACATACAAAAAAAAACTCCTTTTTGAAGTCGGTTAAAAATAATTTCTGCGTACTTAGTATGTCAACGTAACAAATAGCTTTTTTTTAACTTATAAGTGGGAACACTTATTGTGAAGGACGGGAAACTACGGAACCCTACATTGAGCGTGGCCCGACACGGTCTTGGCCGGTGTTTTTTGTTAACTAATATGGTGCATCCTAAGACACAGAATACAATTAAAACAGCGACCGCCGACCCTTCAATGTACAACATATTAGATATACAAATCATAAATGTGCCATAAAGATTAGCTTACTTAACTTAAATCACATAAGTATCATAGATTTTAAATATTGTATTCTGTGTTCTAGATCCATCAAGCGGTAATGGCCGCGGGCGTATAAATATTTATTGCGAAAGTTTACAGTATTTACTCAAATTGTGATATTTATGTATTTATTCAATTAAATAGATGTTTTATTAAATTTTACACCATTAAATAAGTTACTGTAAGTGGTCAATGTGTAAAAAAATTCAAAAGTACACGGAATGGTGTAAAACTAATTGTCATTGGTCACCCATCATCAAACCGGCCTCGGCAAGCGTTGCTTAACTACACCATGCAGCTTTTATTTAGGCACCGGTCCTTGACTAAGGACTATCATAATAATCCTTCTGTCTGCGGTTTTATTTTTTGTTTATAAATCAGACAAGCTTTTTAGTTAACTCAGATATTGATTATAACAGATTATGAGAACCGACATAACTGTAATAATCAGTTATAATAATTATTAAATTACCAAGACATTTATAAATATGTAAGTCTGTTATAATCAGTATTGTATCTATTGTTATATTAGAACAAAACAATACCCATAAAACGTAAAGCTGTAAATTAAACTGCCTAAATAAACCTTTGTCACTTGGCCCGTCTATATTGTTGAAAATAATTTTATGGTTGTATGTATTAACGCATGGAATAGTATTTTATCGTAATGTGTCCTTGTTCGCTATACTCATGTTGTTGCATTTGGAAACAAGAAAATTACCTGATGGTTATGTTCGTTTAGGAGCAACCCGCGGAAAACATTAACAGTAATCTCTGCTTTTGTTTAGAAATAGTAAATTACCGTACCATTGTTGTAAGTGGTTGAGTGTAAAACATTGATTGTATACATTCCTGCCTTGCTCCAAACTTATACCTAGGCTCAGCATTTATATAGGTATATAAGCGAATATCTGCGTAGATATAGTATAAGTAGATCTTAATATAGTGATATGAATCGTTCCTAGCCCTAATTTAAAATCGGACAAAATGCTGTGATGCGGTATTTCTTTTAATGTATTACTGTTAATTAAACTAATAAGCAATAATAGTCTTGTAATTTTGATGACATTATAAGCAATAAATTAATAAAGTAATTTAAAATTATAAAGGACTGTAATCTCATTGTAATAAATGTTTATTTACTATTTCCCCAGTGTTCTGGTCTATTTCGAAAATTGGCCACGAATCTATGTATTAGAAATCTCAATTTCACGAACGTTGTAAAAAGTGTATTATCCTAAGGAACCTGGTCATATCGTATTTTAATCAGTGTAATCGTGATAATAAATGAATAAAATATTAATTTTCCCAGGTATTTTTTTATTTTAATTTTAACCTCGTCATTTATAAATATAAATATCCTGGGACATCTTACACACGGCTATCTGATCCCAAGCTAAGCAGAGCTTGTGTTATGGTAATCAGACAACTGATATACATACTTATATAATTTTTAAGTACATACATATTATAGATAAATAACACCCAGACACAGAACAAACAATTATGCTCATCACACAAAGTTTGTCCTGGGTGGGAATCGAACCCACGACCTCTGGCTTAGCAGTCAGGGTCACTGACCACTAGACCAACAGGCTCGTCAAATATAAAATATGAAATAAAAGCAAGGTTTAAGAAGACAGTATGATTTGAATCATTCATGATGCATGAAGGGTGATGGGAACTGTCTACTCTAGCGTGATCTATGGCTGCACGTTGTGACCTCACATGCGTGCGCGCAGCATCCCGCGCAATCTCACCGCTCGGAGCATCAGTCGCGCGGCACTCGCGCGCAACACCACGCGCCCCGCGTGCTCACAACAACACCTACCCACCGCAGAACCGCGCAATCTTACGAATTCGCGTATAAGCGCGACGTTCATTAAAAAAATAATTTATTTCGATTTTGAACTATTGTGTATCGTGTGTACAATAAAATATATATAAGTGGTATGTATTGATTTATAATTTGTAATTATTTACGTGGAGCTAAACGCTATTGTTTTGTTAAATCTGTTTAGCCTTTCTTAATATTTTTTAAATTACACCTAGTTTTTATAAAAGAGGTAGATAAATACGTAAATTAGAATAAGACATTTTATTTAATAAAATGTCTTATTCTAGAGAGGATTTAAAGCTCGTTACTATTGTCACACAAACAATAAAATTAATCATTGATAGTCCGCGTAAAAAAACAGTTTTCAGCAAGTTTTCCTTACCTTGCTGAATACTATGTTTTTTTTATAAAATGAAGATTTCCGTTATGATCATTTCTTTAATCACTAGTAAAATCAAATGCATCTAGTAAATCTCCGATGAGGCACCTAATCAAACACCTGCCATCTAAGTATATATTTATTTACGCTAATTTGAATGACGTTGTAAGTCGACAGATTTTCAATTTTACATACAAGCCGTACTATGTATGCATACTTTACGATTTATTTACACACTACAGTGGCTAAGTAGATTTTCTTTGAAAAAACATGTAGTAGGTATTTGTCAAACAACGTAGGAATACAATATACATTAATTTCTATGTGCTTTTATATGTTATTTTGGAAGGTAGGTTTGAGTATCGATACTTAATATATAGATAAGTGGACTAGTGTCTAAGAGAGTTTCATGAAAGATGTACCTACTTGTTTTATTTGCAAAGTTTTCATTTCACACACAATACTTTCCGAGGAAGTATCAGTCTCGAAAATTCCGGGACTTTTTAATTCCATATTCCTTAGTCAATTTCAAAAAAAAACTATTGACTAAAGTACCAAATAAAATCAGCCTGTAAAGCAAAACCAAATTATATTTTTTATACCATTTTGTAAGTTGTTTTACGACGAATATAAAAAAAAATAGTAATTTAACGCAAGATTTATTTTTCAACTTTGACACATAGCATTGCATAGGAAGTTGTTTTGTTTCACGGCCCTAGCCGCAATAGTTCAGACGTGTGTTCAGTGTGCCAGTCAGTCACTCATTGTTTTATATTTAAAAGATAAATAATATAAACTGCAATAGGTTAAAAATTATAGTGAGTTAGCAAGTAAGTTTATACTAATTCTATTACATTATAAATAATGCCTAATTTTATGAAAAGTAATCAAGGTATCCAAAGTATCGAATATTCCAGGATTCCCAGCGTATCATTCCCTGGCCATTGTATTGATATTATACTGCATGCCCGAGTACATACTCTTATATTACGACGTTAAGGGCCCTCGCCCACGGCGACTTTTTGTAGCGATGCAGTCGCGCGTTTAGCAAACGCGCGACTGCATCACTTCTAACGCGTGTTAGTCGCATTTGCAACGCGCTACTGCATCGCGATTGTATCGATACAAACGCGCGACCGCGTCGCGCTACTAACGCGCTACTGCATCGCGATTGTAAATAATCTCTGGGTATTAAATGGATGCATCCAATATTGACGCTGCTTCCGTTGCCTACGCTTCAGCTGCTTACGTAAAAGCAGCACCAAAGACAACGTGACTAATGTTGCCTCAACGGAGTCCATCTTGCAACTGTACTGATCCAAGGTATTTTTGTATCGTAACTGCATCGCGACCGAATCGCGTTTGCATCGCGACCGAATCGCGTTTGCATCGCGACTGAATCTGGTCCCGTGGGCGCGGGCACACAGCTAGCGACTGCTTCGCGTCTGTATCGATGCTACGCGCGAGAGCATCGCGACTGCATCGCTACAAAAAGTCGCCCGTGGGCGAGGGCCCTAATGTGTTCATCATTTTGTTATATTTTCGTTACTTTGGCACTGGGTTTACAAAAACAGAAGACGATAAAAATATGTCGTCTGGGTCAGGAATGTCAAATAAGATAAAGGTAGGTTAGGAGAACATTGCACCGTCCCAATTCCACTGTCACAATAGTTTATTTGGTACTACGCGCCTTAAAAACTTAATTACAAAGAGCATGTATTAATGTGATAATTCAAAACTAAATCTGGATGTTATCTCACACAAATGGATCAGATCCACTCGGATCTTGGCGCATCTCCCAACGACGCGCCTAGATATTGGCTGACAGCCGCAAATACGTTCCAACGCTGTCTAACCGTAATTCGTAATATAGAACATATTCATAACATCTCTAGTAGCTCAAGTTCCCGCTAAAGATAGTTCTATCTCTTATAAAAAAATATAAGACGATCATATTTTTAAAATCAAGTATAAGACGTACTGTGTGTACTGGTAACATTTATAAAACCTTATTTACTTTAGAAAACACAGCAATTCTTCCTAAACGCAGGAAATCTCTCAATAAAGAATAAAGGAACTTGATAAGTGTTTGTAGTCACGATCACACGAAATCCTTCAAGTAAGCGAAACCCTGGCAACACTAGTTTCTAACCTCGTTACCCATTGTGGGAAAACATGTAAACAAAACTATGTGTTAATCTCAGAGATTTAGCGTTACGGTGTGTTAACAAAGGTACAAGCAGTAGATTATACCTGATTAGGTATAATCTACTGCTTGTACCTTGTTACAAGTAATATAATAACATTAATTCACAGGTGAATCGGATGTTTAGAAACAAGCGAACGCCGGTAGATGGCCACGCTAGTACCATATCCTTAATATTATTACAAATCGTTCATTTATCGTGACCGACGCACATCCTAAAGGTTGGGATAATGAGCGAGCGTTTTCCTCGGTTTCTAATGCCCCTGAAATGATTTTCCACGTAGTGGCTCGACTGCCTTATACGATGTTGTAGGTCGACTCGCGCGTAAATAACAAACAATCGTCTCTACAGTAATATAAATTTTATGACGTTAGGGCAAGGCGACTTAATAAAATAAGTGTTGACCCGTAGTGCGGCCTGATTGTGGAAACATTTGCAAAATACTGAGCTGTTCAGTAACATGGTATTGTTCAGCGATAGGTGTCACGGCGTACCATTAATTTGACAAGAACTAAACAATACTGTGTTGGACTGTTGTTGCGACGGAAGTGAAAACGAAAGCTGTGCTGATTAATTTATTACCAAGTGAAACAATTGAATGTTCCAAAAATCTACAAGAAAGACAAAACTTCGTCATTTGCTGTTGAACAAGAAATAGTGTTTACGTGTATTTATAAATTGTGTCTAAAAATAGTTTTATCGTTTTCATACAGCGTTGGAATTTAAGAAAACTTGACTCGAATATTATTTATTTTTAAAGCACATTTAGAAATAAATAAAATTGGTGCATAATTGCATATTAATGTTGCTGACACTCATTTAAAGTAGGTCTCTAGTTCTGAAAACCAACATCGGTAAGGGGTAGAGAATTAAAGGTAGGTCCCGTAATTATTTACGTGACTCAATCAAGTTCATTATGAGACTTTTATCCTCTATTTCCATATTTTCTCTGTATGCAGACACCACTATAGGTAGTCTAGACTAATCTAGTACTATGACGGCCTACAAACCTTAGATGTTAAACTTTCGATCAATAACTTTACCTAAAATAGTATTACGTTGAAGTACACTGACCGCCAGGGTCAACGGCTTAGCGTGCTATCCATTTAGAGCTCGATTCTCGATACTAGGGCTCACAAAACTTACTCTTGACCGTGGCTAGAGCTGTTCAACCTTCGAAATTGATTGATAGATACTTAATAGCCTTTCGAACACGTGCCCCCAAGTATTAACATATTTAATTATTAAGTTGGCTTCTAAAGTTTCCTTTATATGTTTACACTAGCAATATTATCATCAAGTAAACATCACACGTTTTACCGATACTGTTTAAAAATGAGTGGAATATAACTTTTAAGAACAGGTATGTCCATGGCAAATATTGTAAGGCTTAAAGCAAACGTTTGTCTAATCCATAATATTTACCCTTGCTCTTAGATTTTAGCACGTTACAGTCAGGAAGTTATTCTTTTTCCGCGTATTTTTCTTAGTAAAGTTAACTTACAAACAGAAATAATTACTATAGTTATCGTCTTCTAATGACGCAGGGTTTAATTCACAGTCCGTTCCATAGACCGCAGTTTACAACAGACCTTCATAGATATTATAATTTTATTCTAGAATAACTAATTTACCTTTGTTACGTTTTTTGCTGAATAATGTAATGGTAGCGACTTAGAAGGCCGTTAATCGCTAAAGATTATTTAAAAATAAAAATTATTAATTCTATACGAATTCTACTAAATGTTATGCTATATTGGCTAACATGCTTTAACAGTCGGTTCAAAGACAAGCCCGTTCGTTCTACATAACATATTATGTAGGTCATTAGGTATCTGCGCTTGCGCAACTTACTATCAACGATCTGTTGAACTTGAACTTGCAACGTGTGTTTGTTTATACCAAAAGTTGTGTAAACCTGTGTTATTGACTGTCCTATTAGGTAAAGAATATTATAATTAATGTTATGGCATTGTATCGTTATGTAAATTCGGTAACCACAGTAAAGTTATGTTTGTCATTAAAATGCGTTTAAGTCTTTTTAATGACAGCAAACAAATGATGTAATGTTTTGGCTGCCATTGGCATTAATCACGCTGAGAATGTACGAGAGTTATTTTTGTGTGTTCCTCGGTTCTCGTTCCAGCTAGACCGATTTTGTCTTGCGGATTTTAGACTAAGACTACAAAGGCACTCAAATTTGGCACCACTAGTTAAAATTGCAATTAAATTATCTAAGTTTTTTATGTACATTAAAAGTTATTGCAAAAATTGTGGTACTAAAACGTTTACCGGCTAGTGTATCCACAAAAAGTTATTCCCAGCCTATTAATGTCCCAATGTAGGGCAAAGGCCTCTTCTCATACAGAGAAGGCACGAGCATTGATCACCACGCTTGCTCAAGGCGGATAAAAACAATATATGGGAATTCTAATCCATGGCTTTAACCATATGACTTTAAGCAAAAGACCACACAAAAGTCGTACCGCTTAGCGTAACGTTTCGTAATTTGTGGAAGTAACAAATTTTAAACGATTATAATTATTTGAGAGTAACTTCAGATGCTCTTTTTTTCGCTAGCCTTTTTTTCCTTATAAACAAATTTTAGGTACCTCTTCATCATAGATGTTAGTCAAGGTTTCGAATCTACACATTTGCCACAATGTCCACTCGTTTATCAAAGTCACAGCAAGCAAAGATACACACATGATGTTTTAACACTTTTTATTCAGAGGACAGATGCAATATATGGTCAATGTTATTGCAAGATAAATAAAAACATAATAATAACTATTTATATTGAAGTTCACTTCACCTTGACTTTTCTTTTAAACGTTGTTAGTTAGACAAACAATTAATAGTATATTTTTATTGAGCATGTAATTACTTTTAATAATAAAATGACCCTTTAACTGCTTTACAGTTTATTCTATTCGGATTTCTAAACATAATAACATACTTGCACATCATTATATTCTATTAGTCCATCTTCTTGTACTCTCATATATGGGCAACAGCTTACGAAAGAAAAAGCAGCGAACATTAAAATAGTTATTTTATTTGAAAACCACTTTTGAACGATGTGTAATCTTTATATACGTATAAAGAGACGACTTTTTTTAGAGGTCATCAACAAACAGCCGAAAATTCAGAAGCTAGTAACACGAAATTCATACAACAGTTAACTTTCATAACGTAGAGCAAAAGAAGAAGCAATTTTCGGAAATTTAGTACCTAACTAGCTTCTGCCCGCGACTTCGTCCGCGTGGATTTCTTCTGAATTTTCTTTGCTATAAACCTCACGGAGCCCGAGACCTTTCCAATGAATGCAAAACCGTGGAAATCGGTTCGTGCGTTCTGGAGTTATAGCGTCAGGAAGGAAAACACGACTTCTTTTTATATGGTAGACAAAGTAAATAGGAGTGATATATAGAAAAGTAAAAAGTATAAAAGATATAAATTAAATACTTGTATGTTTTGATACATCTTTTTTTAGGGTTCCGTAGTCAACTAGGAACCCTTATAGTTTCGCCATGTCTGTCTGTCTGTCCGTCCGTCCTCGCTTAATCTCTGTGACCTTTAGCACTAGAAAGCTGAAATTTGGTACCGATATGTATATCAACCACGCCGACAAAGTGGTAAAATAAAAATTGGAAAAAAATGCTTTATTAGGGTAGCCCCCCTATATGCAAAGAGGGAAGTGTTTTTTTTTTTATTTCAACCCTGACGTGTGATATATTGTTGGATAGGTATTTAAAAATGATAAGGGGTTTACTAAAATCAGTTTTTGATAATGTCAATAATGTCGGAAATAATCGCTCCAAAAGGAAAAATTAAGGTGTCCCCCCCCCTCTAACTTTTGACCCGTAGGTTTAAAAAATATGAAAAAAATCTGGAAAGTAGAACTTTATAAGTATTTTCTAGGAAAATTATTTTGAACTTGATAGAAAGAACAGTTTTTGTACAAAAAAGACAAAAAGGTTGCACAAAATAATTTCTGCGTACTTAGTATGTCAACGTAACAAATAGCCTTTTTTTAACTTATAAGTGGGAACACTTATTGTGACGGACGGGACACTACGGAACCCTACATTGAGCGTGGCCCGATACGCTCTTGGCCGGTTTTTTATTTTGATAAGGATGTTTGTAAAACCGCCTTTGCAAATAATGCAGTATTTTAAATTATTTTAGCAGCCACGAAAGTAAGAATTTTTCCCCCACTTTTGTAAAAAATTTCATAAATTCGTGAGGTTATTATATAGGCTAGTTTTTGCCCGCGACTTCGTCCGCGTAGAATAATAGTCCCCGTTCCCGGGGGATTTCCGGGATGAAAATATCCATTCTCGGGTCCCAGTCTAAAGCTGTACCAAATTTTCTTCAAATCGGTTCAGTTCTTTAGGCGTGAAGAAGAGACAGACAGACGTCGTTTAGTCGTTTAGGCGTGAAGTTACTTTAGCATTTATAAAATTAGTATGGATAGTATGGATTACTCGCTGATAATGGAACTTAATATTGGTGAAAGAATTCATTAAAATCGGTTCCGTAGTTTAAGATAAATCCATTACAAAATGTATATTTAATAATTATAATGTATATTTATTGTCTCAACTAGAATATTTGCCGATACGATGTTTACACTGACTGGCAATATTTTAAAATTCAATCTTATATCAATAATAATAAATCATTTATTGCAAGTACCAAGACTCATAATGTTAGAAACAATTTACTTTACAAATAATAGTATAATATTATATAAATAAAAATAATTAATAGTAGTATAATTATAATCTATACATATTAAAAAATATATATATACATTAAATGTCATAATAAATAAATAAAATATAAAAATAAATATCCTAGGACAACTCACACACGGTCATCTGATCCCAAACTAAGCAGAGCTTGTACTATGGTAACCAGACAACTGATAAACATACTTATATAATTTTTAAATACATACATATTATAGATAAATCACACCCAGACACAGAACAAACATTCGTGCTCATCACACAAAGTTTGTCCTGGGTGGGAATCGAACCCACGACCACCGGCTTAGCAGTCAGGGTCACTAACCACTAAACCAACAGGCCTGTCATAAATAATTATAAATAATTTCAAATTATATTTTCATAAATTCGCCTGCCTCTGAGTCATTTGTTTCAATAATCGGAAATTCACCTTAATACCTTCTTGTGTTTAGCATCATTTTTTTGAAATGCAATACTTACTAACTCTCTGATTAGGTTTATCGTGGTAACTAATTATGATAAATCTTATAGGTAATAAAAAATGTGAAATACAAATGCATTAAAAATTGATTACGCGCACATGTATGGGTTGAAAGATTTTACAACCATTCTTTCATATTATCATTATCGGTTTATAGACTGAAAATAGTTTGATTTTATAAACTTGATAAATATCTTGTATCTGTATAGTAACCCATTCAGGCACCAGTGTTGTCCATTCATTTATAGAAACCTTAAAACCTTTCGAGCAATTCGACACGTGATGTTTGGGCTCACGTGTGTCGGTCTAGCGCCGTCTACAAGTAGTTGAGGGTCATACATACCGCGGTTCACACTCACTTGTTCATTCGGCCAAAACAACCAATTTATGATTTTATTCACCTTTATGATAATCACCATGAATTCACCTTGTAAAGTCGTGTCACATCGTCAGTACAATTAGAATTGCCGCACCTAATATTCCTCTTTTCTGTCCTTGTTCACAGTTATGCAAACACACTGAAGGCTCTGCAAGATGCTATAAGCACGGAAACAATAGATTACAAAGGATAAATTATTGAACATTAAAAGAATCAGATAAACAGACAAAATGGTGCAGTGGTCCTGGAGGCAAGCCTTTCTGTGCATCACAGGACTTCTTGACAACGACAAGAATGAGTCAAGTGAGCCGTTCACTCGATCATGTTGCGGGAGAATCTCCCCTCTGTACTGGAGGGTGCCTATCCTCGTGTGGGCGCTGTTCGTCATGTTCTGGTCTATTTCCTTCTTCTGGGGCCCCACAGAAATGTTCTTCCTGTACATGACACACTGGGGACTGGCATTTATAGTGCTGGAGTCGATATTCGGGATATTGGTCGCCATAGGACGTAGAGGTTTAACAGGTTAGTACTTTGTTGCATCTAATTAAGGAGTAATGATCGTCTTCCGAGCTAATCGGTGGTGCGTCACGAATGGCGGCGGTTGCTTCACATAGCATCCTGGCTGCGGAGCGCTCGCTGGTGCAAGTCCAGCTACCTGTTCTACCTGCACCCGTCACCCTGATAACTACAGCATTCTAGTATCATAAGTAACAGATTCGCACCAACGCCTTAGTCACGCATGCATGGATCTTTCGCAACAGAAAAAATTTAAACTGTAAAAAAAATATGATGTTCAAATACATAATATCGATGTCATAAATATATCAATTATTTCGTTGATTCATTCATAAGTAATTTTTTGTGAGAAAAACACTGTTTAATTTCCTTAGCTGTCAAATACAAACAAACGATGTGAAAATCTTTTTAGGAATTACAATGAATATAAAATAGTTTACTTAGCTCATGTTAAAAGATCTATTTAAACTAACACCAAATATTGTTTTAGAATAACAAACTTGCTCAAGAAACACTTAAACCTGTCGTCTTAGTGTTTCTTGTGCAAGTTTATTATTATTGCGGTAATAAAAAAATGTATTATAATTAATTAAGACACTATTATGGTTGTTTAGTACTATAACTTGGATCATGAGAAGGTTAGGTCTTGATCATTCTCGAGATAAATAAACCGCGATAATTATTCCACTACGAACACACGTGTAATTGCGTCATTATAATAATAATTATAACAGGATTTTCAAGTATAGATTTCAAAAATAAATAAATATCACTGACATCGGTAAAAAAACACCGTGAGGGAACCATTAATTAATTAATTTCAGCCTATTATTGTCCCACAGAAGGCAAAAGCCTCTTCTCATACAGAGAAGGCACGATCGTTGATCACCACGCTTGCTCAAGGCGGATTGGCGATTTCGGACTTCACTACAAGTCCAGGTTTCCTCACGATGTTTTCCTTCACCGATGTCGTGATGTTCAAGATAGACTTTTGAAAATACATATGGATTGAAAAAGTCACATGTGTACTTGCCTGGATTCAAACCCACAACCTCTTGCATTAGAGGCAGGCGCCTTATCCAATAGGAAAACCAGGATTTACAATATTAAATAAGTCTGAAATCGCCGATCTGGCTTAAGCATGCATGTTGATCTATACTCAAATATATATCTTCTCTTTATAAGAAAAGGTCACCTTTCACTCCACTGGAACAATAACAGGTTGAATGAATTGATTATTACAATTTATTATATTAAAACCAATTTTCCTACAGCGGTGTAGAAAAGTCGTACAACGCACTTTTGTTACATATGAACGAACACATTGACTGTTATGAACACACTTAACGATACAGAAAAATTAATCAAGTAATGAAAAGAAATAATTGTGTAATTTATAAAAATACATCGTCAGTACAAGTTCGTCCGTGCAGATGAATGTACATCTGTTAACTTTTTAAAATTTAATCTATAACAAAAGCATTGTTTTAACGAACGGCTATTTAATATTTATAATAAACACGATTATAGTCAAAAGAACCTAACTACCTAGGCACAAAAAATTGGTATTGCAAGAAACGATTAAAAATCTATGTCGCAAAACCTTGACGATACAATAAGGAACAAGTTCATTACAGACTGTTGTTACAAGATCAGGCCGTCCTCACGCTTCACTGCTTGCAGCACATTTTCAATACTTAGTTTATCAGTAACTATGTACACGATCGGTCCTATTTAAAGCTGCAAATACTAAGCCGATAATAGAGTTATCGCAATCAATGCGATCTCGTACTGAACAAAGACCGACTGGAAATGCGGTCAGGAAGTGATTGTTTACAGTGTTCTTTGTTTGTGTGTGCGGTGAGTGTTCAGTGGTAGTGCACCATGATGTGCAAGTGTTCGCGGACACAATGCGGGTGGCGCCTGTGCCTGATAGAGCACCCGTCGCCGAGCAACTTCTACGTGAGCTGCTGGCAAGGCAACCGCTCGGCCGCGCCGCTGTTGCTACTCAGAGGCTTCCTCTTCCTGTTCTCGACGTGCGTGCTGCTCACGTCCATCGCTGTGCCCTTGACATCGAATATACATTTCGGCTACTGGTTCCTATACCTAACACATTGGGGTTTCCTACTAATTGTACTCACTGAGGGCTTCGCTACTGCTGTATCTGCATACGCTTATTTTAAGAGACCTATTGGTACGCTTTTTACTATTTATTTTTCTATATTTATCTAAGCACGTGTTTAGATAAAAGTTCTGATAAAACCGCACGTAGGTTTATTATCAAACATGAGCATTACTTGAAAACAACCTGTGATTACGTTAAAACTGGATTTATATAGTTTTTATGGAGATGGTTCATAGTTTTAAAGGTATGGGGGTCAGTTTGTGTCACGTTATAGTATCATACGTGGCACGTGGCTGCGGAGAGCATCACGTATGAATGCGGTCGGCCGACCTCGCACCGGACGCGTGAGGTCTCATAACACACTGCCTCCACATTATCTCATCTGTCACTCACTAACTCCACATAATGCTCTATCACCACGCATATTTAAATAATCAATTCACATACATGTAAACTAATGCATATTTTGTAATAAGGTTAAGCATTTTTATGAAGGCCATGAACAGCATTTATGGTAGAGCGGACGTATTAGGTAGTTCCGTTACAACCGTGCGACCAATGTTAGCGGAAAATGTAAACTTTACGTTCACAGAATGGTACCATACTCCAGATTCTAAAAATCTTCAATGCTACTATGTTGCAAACGGTTGTTTTATGGGATATCTGTTAACCATGAACGCCTCAGAATGTTTAAGCCCACTTCATCTTGGCCAAAATTAGAATAATTTTCTTCAAGTTCCGAATTCAAACACACCTATGCGTTGACATTGAAACAGCTATCGACATTAAAATATCTCTTATAATCGGTGCTCAAGGTAACTATTAGAATTCATTCATTCAAATAAGTGATAGTGATTTGTTTCTCCTCAGATGCCACGTTCGGTTTGCCATGGTACGTGAAGACCTACTGGATCCTCTACAACATCACTATTCCCGTCGCCTTCCTCATCACAGTGTTTTACTGGGGAATCTTAAAGACTTGTAAGTTTTAAAATCCTTATTTTATTCTTTTATAGAGCCAAAATTGAACGAGATGTAAGCGTTTTTTAGATCACTTGGAAAGGAAAATATTGATTTGTTTACCTTCTACTGTACAATGTGTAACTGAATTAGGTAATGCTTTTTGAGACAATAGTTTGTTCAGAATCGCTTACTGAATCAAATTTTGTAATTTTTAATATAGGTAATATTTTATCCCAAAAATAATTAAATCTGCGTAAACTGCTGTCACACTTCCGCTGTACAGTCAAAACAAACTAAAATGGATGAAATACCTAATACGCTAGACCCTTATGCAAGTGCGACTGTGTGCATACGTAGATTTGTAATGCGGCTATAATTTTCTCCCACAATCTGTACACTAATTTATAAAAAACAGTGTTTTAAACATAATAATAAAAATTCAGTGTATGTATTATGATTATAACATAATATTCTAATTGGGGTGTCTGGTGGTGTGCGTTTATTCCGGGACATGTTGTATATCATATACGGTCCGTATATATCATATATCTACGTCATGTAGATACCTAAGTAAAAAAAAAATACAAACAAAACAATTTTACGAGCAGCCAGTATCAAGTTAGTAAAAAAAATGATAATAGGTGCCATAAAATATTTTTGTTTAAATAATACGAGTTAGTATTTTAACAACTACAAATATGAAGTTTAATTAACATTTTTATTTATTCATAAATGATTTATGTACAGAAACATTTTTAAGGTGATTCAAAAAGACCATTACTGATTTTGAAAAAAGCATTACGAACCTAAAAGCCGTGCAATAAGAACCACTTTACAAAAATGGTCTAAATTAATTACAAAACGCATTTTTCAATGACGATGGCCAACGGCGTAACTATCGAATTAGAACTCAAAATCCAAAACCGACCTTGCCTTATTAATAAATAATCATTTAGAATCTACAACCACGGTCTACCACGTCATTGCTTTCATTTCATTACAGCGTTGATAATAATGATTGACAGTTACACAATACTGTTCTTTCAAAGTTAACTAAAGGTTTGCAAAGATTTGTTTAATTACCGTTAACTCTTTGGTTATCTGATTTTTTAAACCTTTTAAATGCCTTTAATGCTACACAAAGAGTTCACGTGGAGCTAAATAGCCGCGGAACTACGCATCTTTTGCTTGACCTACATATTGGTACTTAAGCGAGTAAATGAAAAAAGTTAGAAGCGAATAATAGTTTAAGTTTTTTGTTATTCATCTTTTCATCTCATCAGTGACCGAGAAGCCCTCCAAGGGCAAAGTACGGACAAACAGTCGATAAAGAGGTCAATACCAGTAGGGCGTATGTCATTATTAAGTCATTGTGCATATTTCAGAGGACCAAAGTACAGATTACGAATAACTTTTATAAAAGGGTTTTAGCCTGAATTGTAAAAAAGTAGTTAGGTGGTTAGTTTCATATTTTATTTTGATGGTAATAACTCAATTATTTTAAAGAGAATATTAATATCTAATTATAAATGGCTGAATTAATCGTGCGAATGTTCATTTTTAAAATGCTTTTACCCTCAAAAGCGAATTGATTTTTTTACGGTATAAATGCAATTTTATTTTTGTGTTCATTCCTTTAGGTTAGGTTCCATAGGTGTCGAACTTAAAACCCTATTTTCTACCCTTTGTTCGTACACTTTTCCACTCTATACCATACAACACACCTTTTCTGCTCAGAGGCTTTTTATATTAAACTTGTCATTCACATTTCCAGCAGCCAACACAATAAACTTCGCGCCCAACCCGGTGCTGGACGTGATGCTGCACGGCGTGAACTCGGTGGTGATGCTGGTTGAGCTGGTGTGCTCGGCGCACCCCAGCCGGTTGATGCACGTCATGCAGCCGCTGTACTTCGCCGGCGCATACATGCTCTTCAGTGTCATCTACTACTTCGCTGGCGGATTGGACCCGTAAGTCTAATTTATTTCTCTCTCTCTCTCTCTCTCTCTCTCTCTCTCTCTCTCTCTTATTTTCTTTACTTAAAAAAATGCAGAAGCTTCAGTTCTCTATAATGTAAGATAATCATATGAGGGATATATAAATTGAATGATTCGATAATATATGACTAATAAAAATGTAAAAAATAATAAAACAATATAAAATCGTAAAGAAAACCTTAGTTGAATTAATGCAATACGGCTCTCAAAGACTTAAAAAACACATCCTAGCGCTCGCAGTTGCATCGGGTCACTAACCTATGATAAGAGTGTGAGTAGGCTTAGATTGTATGATCCGTTTTTATTTCGAAGGGTATCAAGAGCGCGTGTCGACATTTATTAAAAGATTAAGGCGTTGGCGTTGCTATTTTTTAAATTATTTGGAATGAGAATCGAATACTGAATAGCCTCTTTAAATATGCCCCTC
This sequence comes from Athetis lepigone, assembly GCA_033675125.1. Classification (NCBI taxonomy): domain Eukaryota; kingdom Metazoa; phylum Arthropoda; class Insecta; order Lepidoptera; family Noctuidae; genus Athetis; species Athetis lepigone. Next base: position 17,402,798 of record CM066232.1, read on the forward strand.
CCTCGTCTTATTTAACATAGTTTGCCATGATTGACACAATCTCTGGAAGGCCAGCAGCGTTTTTAATCGCTCTATTGGCATCTACTTACTCCCAAGTATAGTAGTAAAGGCTACAGTTAAATTATTCTATGCACTCGTTAGTTACTAATTGACTTGACTAGATGTTTACCTTAACCCACCCTTCTACATAGATTGTGATCAAATTATCTTTTGGTATCGGATTTTTAAAGCAATTTCGAATAAGCAACAATCTTAAATTACTCTATCAGCGTCCACTTCCAAATATGGTAGTGAAGGCTTCAGTTAAATCGTACTATGTAAGATAATTATATTATATCAACTAAACTGCATGTTCACTTACATAGGTTGTAATCAAGTTATCTTATGATTTGAGAATTTTAAAAGTAATTAAGATTTGAAATTCCATTTTCTGGCTGATATTTCAAGTGAACCTTGCTTGCATGTGTGAAGGATATCTTCACACCGATTAATAGATCAATGCCACAAAGACCTCAACAATTTTAAATCCAATCTACATCTTTTTATATCAGTTTTGATTTAAATAAACCAGTATGTTTGAATAACTTAATCATCAAGTGGTTTATTAGCTTTGTCGTTTATTAAATATTTACCAAAATGTTAAAGTAACTACTCCTTTTAAGCAAATTATTAGCTACGATCATTGACTTAATATACTCGTAGGTCTTCTATTATTTAATGAAAGCAATAGCATTTAAATGTATACATTTCGTAACCACGTTACTTCGCTTGCATCAACAGAAAAGTTCAAGATCAAAACATAATGTTCTAATTGATCGTGGCGCGGTTGATCGGAGATTGTTTATTACAGTGTCGTAACATTACAGCCTCGACATCTAACGGACATGTATATGGCCTATTGAGGCGAGAGGTCGATGGACACTCGCTTGTGCATAATAAAATTCAAGTTCATAGGCATTATGTACGATGACATTGATTTTATGGTAAAAAACCGCCAAATTGCCTCCCATTTTGTCCGTGTGCTGTACCACCATAGAGTTACCGCCACAGCACGCAAGAGGTGACACATTTATACAGATTTCTGTTACCTTAGAAGGTTTACCTTGTTTCAATATTCGGGGACAATAAAACAAGGAAACAAACAATTCCAAAAAACCTTAGATTAGTATGCAGAACGTGAACATTCGCATCATGAGTTCATGACATACCTCTACGCATGTTTGTTTTATGATTTGAGGACGCAGATGTTACCGAATACCTTTATCTTAGAACATCAGATAGGTAAATTCTATTAGATTTATTATTTAACGATGATGAACTAACATTCGCTTTGTTATGACTCAAGTCAAGACAATAAAACTCTTCATGTGGGCTTACTTAACTCGAAGACATATTTTATTATAATGTAATCGCCATAAATCGTATGAGAACATAAAAATAACTTTGTGTCCTATTCTAACCTCATTATAGGATAACAATAAGCTGAGCTTGCGCCACGTGAGAAATACACACGATTTTTGGGCGTTAGATGGTATTATGATACAAGTAGTAAAATACAATGATCTCGCGCCAAGTATCCGGCCGGTACTCTTGGTTTAACGGCTATTTCACAACTAAACTGTGAATAGACTATGAATTGTGATGTTTTTAATGTCCCACGCACACAATGATACAAAGCAAAGCTCGAAACTATGAAGTTGATATATGCACTGAGTTCATACAACCTTAAGGAAGATTCAGAAGATTCTAAATTTTTATGTTGTTTTTTTTTAAACAACATAAAACTTAGCCCTTTTATTCTAAACTAGCTTTTGCTCGCGACTTTGACTACTGACAATTTTAACGGACTAGAATGATATATTAGCTTTCCATTAGTGGTAAATCAGTACTTAAATCTATAGTTTCGGAGATTCCTCCCTAAAAATAAAAATTCTAACTTGACCTCGTTACTATATTTGCGTACATAAGAAAACGCCGTAGTTGGCACTACGGCGTTTTCTTATGTTACCCGTACTGTTACCGTTAACCGCAGTTAAATCTGACTGATAAAGGCTTCATTATTAATTTTACACCAATTATATTTATAAAACATAGTCATACAAACATTACTCACGGCACTTAGTAAGATGTGAACGACCGCACTGTGTACTCGCACAAGAGGTACGCATGTGAAGCCTTGGCTATATTTAACAAAACAATAATAGCAAACATATAAGTGTTTGGTAAATACAAACAAAAGACTTTTGCAAGCGGACACAATAGTGCAGTTAATAACGTCATAAATAAAAGTGCATGTATTATTCTTAGTATAATAAGTCGTCCATTGAAGTTTATTTTAGACTTAGACTATTTTAGGAAACACTTTCCTGTATTTTACAGACAGTTGGTTTTATGGATGAATAAACATTAATTGGACCATAAATACACAGACTTAGGGACATCAGTTACGATGTAATTTATACAACAACATTATCGAAAAAACCAAAAATAAAAATTATTGAAAAACAAAAAACCCGACTGCCTGAAAACTGAAAATAAAGAAACAAGCATTTGTTTTATGTGTGTATAGATTATACAACTATTTCGATTGTGTATTTATTTAGTATTACTTAACAGAATTCTAAACTGCTGAGCTTGTTTCTTTATTTTCAGTTTTCAGGCAGTCGGGTTTTTTGTTTTTCAATAATTTTTATTTTATTTTATACTTTTTAGTTACGGTTCATTGACTTTGTTATAAGATGGAAAATTTTGCAATCTAGTCAATTTATTGAGGGAGTTAATATCGTGAGGATTATTAAGTAACTTGCGGTGGTCTAAACTACTAATGATTAGTCCCTCTAGAGACCTAACTCGGCTCAAAGCTGCATATGCTTGACCTTTAGCTAAAACGCGTGAACTTAAATCAACCACAGCTCGGTCCAAAGTCGTTCCTTGAAGCAGAGGTGGAAACGCACCGCCCAAGCCCTTTCAGATGTTCTGGCACCACTGGCTTCTGTCCACGACTCTAATTCTCTTTGGCATATTCACCAGGTCTGAGCATCATAGCTTAGTACGGGCATGTCGATGAATTTGCGCTCCAAGGATATCGGCGGATCACCTAAACTGTGGACTAGTAGCTTTTAAGGCGTTTTCGATTTAGCAATCGATTTCTTACACCTGTCTTTACCCGAAAGACTGACTGGCCCTAAAAACATACGTACTTAAAATATAGTTCATTAATACGTATTTTCTACCTATCCTACCCGATCTTACTCTTAGGGCCATATTATCAACATCATCAACTTGGTGGCGCCACCAACAAAATGAACGGAGGTTGGCGCTCCTATGTGAACTGAACTGTATACCTACATTTTGTTGGTGGTGTGACCCGAGTTGAGTAACCTGGAGTCTTAATAAAACGTGACCCTTATGTTGGGCATTGACGATCGTTTCTTCGCGTCAGTTGAACTGACGTCGCACCAAAACTGCCCGTGAGTGTATGATCGTCATTCCAATAGCTCCGTGTAGTTTATATGTATGTATATCGTTTTCGGTCGCATAGACAGACCACACATATCCATCCAGTTCCAGATCCAGTTGAGAGCTCAGATCGTGCCGCAAGCGTATGTCAACTTTCGATGGGAGGAACAGTGGGTTTATTTTTGTTAGAGGGAAATCACCAAATGACTTCTCCCGTCCTAAGATGGACGGGAGGGCGTGTCAGACTTTTATTGCCTAAAAGCCACTCATGTTCCTTCGGTTGCCCTTTATATTCTGGGGCCACGGTAACAGTTACTACTATTCCGCAACCCCGGCAGGCATTGGCCCTAGAGAGTCCCTTCACGTGCTGACTGATATTTGAGGCGCACGTGGAACAAACGCGCTGACGACACGGGCTTGGTCCTAGTCGGGCGGCGAGCTACCCATCACTCGCCGTCCGCAGACCAGCGCCTACGGTGGCCGGTAGCCGGCTTGCGACTCTCGACGTCCACGCCTGGGTCCCTGTCTGGGGCGTGAGGCTTGACGCTGCTTTACACGCGCCGCCGCCTTCTTCTCCAGCATGGCTGCTTCGCAGAAGGAGGCGACGGCTTCCCATTCAGTCTCGCCCCGGAGCATGGCTTGAACCAGCGCCGGGCGCGAGAGGTCACCGCCGCCGAACGCCTCGCGGGGCACATCTCCACCGTATAACAGTGGGGTTTGAGAAGTCGGAAAGAACCCAACATAACCTTCTTCTTTCCCCAGGCATAAGGTATAGATAAGGATTTCCCCACGAGATGAAAAGGGCTGAAGATTTGGAGGTTTATAATATGTTGTTTCCAAAGTCCAATCGTCATTATCATTATTATCGAGAAAATTGCATACCAACTTCTATTATAAAATCAAGAAATGCAGGAATAGTCAAGATTTTAATTGAACCTGAACACCTCTATAAATAAATAAATAGTTTTAGAAAAGTAGTTGTAAATAGTTTTAGAATCGCTAATTTATTAAATAATCATTTTAATTGTGTAAGTAGATGCACACTTCTGAAATAGTTCACTTTATGTAAGGCATTTATATTTTCGGGCGCGCATTCCCCTGAATCCTGGCGCCCTAGGCACGTGCTATTTTTGCCTTATTGTTAATCCGCCAATGTTTTTTTAATGTTTTGTTTATTTGTATACCGTTTACACTTGAAATAAAAACTTAAATCAATAAGTAAAAAAATTAGCGAGAATGATTGTTTTGTTATACAACTTTAAGTCGTTATATATTCTAAACTATTATTTAAAAAGAAAAATGACCAAAGGAACCTAAAGATGATTTTAAAATACCTATTCAACGACACCCTACTCGACTTAGTTCATCGACATTTTCTTTTTTCATTTTGACAATATGGCGTCTGGTTGTCGCTGTGGTGAATATTGATTACTGTCATGTCTTTAGTGACACTCGCAAGGTTAAGACGAATCCATTGACGTAAGAATTATCAAAATCGGCCTACGCATTCGGTCTCTAGAACGCCACATAGAAACAAACATACATACATACATACATACATACATACATACATACATACATACATACATACATAGACTGATAAACACATTACCCTTCTTTGCGTCGCGCAGTCGGGTAAAAACCTGCAATATTGAGGATATGCTTTATTTAATCAATAAGTTAATATAGAGCCCTATATGCTCATGCCTTGAGACAGACTGTTGGCTCGTAGAGACAGTCCCCTTAGTAAAATTCAAATGGTGAATTGATACCACAACAATAATCTCAAAAATAATCCGACCTGAGCCTCGGCGCCATGGCGCCAAAATGAGGCAGAGCTCTTAGTTTTCAATTTTATTCTTTACTCTAAAATACCTCTGCCTTTCTATTAAATAAAATATACGTGGTAACTTCTTTCCGACTATTCCAGATAGACACTGTTTTATGTTATATAGGTACCGTGGGAACGACCTTGCTTCTCCGGTCTCAGATAATAATCTGTGTTAAGATCACAAAAGACGTCTTGCTCGCTAACTTACAATAACCAGCCACTAAACAATGTACTAATTATTTATTTATGTAGATTAGCTTTATTAGTATCCATTTTATTGCATTTTTTACTTATTAATTCAAAAACAAGACATAGAACATTAAAGTCATAAATATTCTGTATTGTTGTGTGCTATAATTATTATTAACCGTTTTCATTGTTGTACATCTCGAGTATTCTTTGTGATTCTGTGCTATTCCAGTTTGAATTTTTCGTTTAGATTTTACTATTATTTTGATAACAGCAATCTGCTTAACTGAATAATTTTTTGATTTAACATCTACAGTAGAAAAGTTTTTCGGAGTTTTTCCATTGAGAAAGGCCAGATGAAATGGTTGTTATCATAGCACTTCTAAGCAAGTTTTACATACATATAAATGAAATTTACAAATATGAGTACTAACAACCTGGAAATTACATACAAAAATATTCCTACACATACATTAGTTCGTTAAATCCATCCATTATCAGCAACTTATCGCATGATTCAAATTATACTCGAACTGTGACTATGACTCGACAGGCTATAGATAATCCTATTGATTTGTGCTCACTTATATTCACAAAACTGATAATCAACTCGTATATTTCAGATGGGGTAACCCGTTTATCTACCCCGTGGTGGACTGGTCGAAGCCTGAGCAGACGATGGTGGTGATCACACTGACAGCTCTGTTTCTTGCCCTGATGCACTTGCTGACGGTGGGCATAGCCGCGGCGCGAGACGCTATCGCCAAGAGACGGCTCGCAGAGCCTTCGGGAGTCTACAACGATGCCTTTACACCTTAAAATATAGAGCTGAATAATAAAATACTCCCACTCGGAATATTGACATGAATCTTTCTAAGGATGGGCTGTATGACAAGTTGTAAGGGTCAATCAAGGGAGAATGTGTAAACGAAACAAGTTAATAAACTATTCTGGGTGTGTAATGTATTAAAATGTGATATAATTTAACGAAATTAAAATAAGAGGTAAATAGTTACAACTTTTTTAAGGGTAATGTGTTTTTACTTAATTAGCGCTAAACAGATAAACATTTTGTAAATCGTAAAAGTTATGTTTGATTATGATCTTAATATTTTAACATGTGATGGTGATAACATATTTTTACTTTTATATTCAAAGCGCACTGTGATTTTAGTTATTTAAGATTTGTAAGTAAAAAAACTACCACTTAATTATGTCAATTGTAAAACGGTTTGTAAATAACGAAACTAGGTAAGCGCAGAGGTCAATTTTTGTGATCTTTACTCTGCATAAAGAAGTAAAACGTTATAAAATAAATATTTGATTATATATTATTATATTATTTAACCCCAAGACAAGTTACTTAAACGTATAAAATCGAATAAAAATTTAAAATGCATCAAATTCGAAATTTCATAAAATCTTCTTTTTGTGGGGCAGTTATTATCGTTGTTAACTTTTTCTCGATTCTCGGAAAGGTTTACAATGATGATGCACCTCTGAGACACGAAAGGATGTTCTAGTTATACCTTTAGGTTGAGTAAAGTTTCAATGTAACCAAGACGTCATTGTTCTATTGTTATCAACTAAAATGTATGGATCATCGATGGCGCACAATCACGAAATAATCAGAGATAACAGCGTGGCGCACCGCATTCGACAGTTGTCACGCTAGCTCGATAGTCTCGATAAATTAAAATACACAAAAATGGCTGGAAAAGTGAAAAGTTATTTCAAAAAACAGTGCCGACTTCAAATGTGTACATTAGAACATGAAGATGTATCAGACTTTTATCTTTGTTGTTGGCAAAGAAACCGTTCTTGCTGGCCATTATTATGTGTAAGAACATTAATATTTATAGGTTGTGTGAGTACTTTAGTGACCTCAATGGTTCTCATGACCCAGGCAAATATGAACTTCGGCCACTGGTTTATTTTCATGACGCACTGGGGCTTGCTGTTTAACACTGTATCGTCAACATTGGCACTAACTGTTTCTGTCATGGAGTTGCTTAATGGACCAGGTAAGTTCAAACTTTACTAGCCTTAACTTCGTAAGGGAAAAAATAAAAGGTTTCCAAGTTTCTATAAATATACCTATTGAAGGAAAAAACCCATACTCACACACTCGTACAGTATCGATAATATTTAAGCAATTAATCTAACACAGAAAATATGCAAGATTGTGCCTAAATCACGTTATCGTGTTAAGCTCTACCCAGAGATTCTATCGAGATAATTAAATTAATTTGAGAGATATTGTTTTTTTTTTTTTGTTAGTTTAGATTCATAGTGATGTAGTACTTTGTACGTTACCAAAGACAAACACGAGTATGAGTAGTACAATGCACACATAAGGCACATATTACGTGCTTCCGTATTTATTGACTTATCAGACGTAATACCTGATTATAATAATTGATTTAGGCTAATAACTGCTCATGACTTTGTTTTTCAATAACAACTATGAACACTTCTCCAATATATATCTTAATAATCTTTATTCATGAATATCTAACAATAATACAGAGTAATTTATTATAAATTTGTTATATTATTTAGACTGATCAACCATTGCAGAATGTGTGTATATTTAGTGGTACAATAAAATGGATGTTGGATCCAACAGATGTTAGGCAAACAAAAATACTGTTACTGATTACTTATTCAAACAAATCATTGCTGTATACCCTACGTACATGTACAGTCAGCAATAAAACACAATCGTCAAAAGACAGACCGACAGAGTTACTTTCGCATTTATAATATCAGTATGGATTGTCTTCATATCTTCAGATTCGAGTCCAAAATCGCTGATGAAGGTGTACTGGTGCTGCTTTAACGCCACAATCACCGTCGCCTTCTTCATCACGGCCTTCTACTGGACCTTGCTGACTAGCATGGATGGTGAGTCCGATTATATCAAAATTATCATTAAGAGTTATGTACAAATAGCCGCGGGCTTTTGAGCAACTCAATTGTTATGCCTACTGATTTTTTTTTATAAAATGTTGCACTTGTGTAACTTCTTCTATGGCAAAAGTAACGGTGTAGATTGTGTCGGAACTACTAATTAACGTAGTAAAATCATACAAACGCACATGATGGTTAATTTATTATGAATACGCATTTGTACATACTTGAATACACAAACAATGTTAGCAGCAAAGAAATCGGACAAATCTAGTAGTTAGTTATTATATTTAAGTTTATATATACAACACAAGTAAAATATTTTTTTAAATATATATGTCCTTTGTGTTCAGTTAATTCATCATCGTCATGTAAATACGTTTTGCTTCTTCCAAGTCGTACTGTCAATCGTCATGCTATAATACATTCCTTTATCCTTCATTTTCTCCAGTTTTCAAATTATCGATCTTTTTTTTTAGTCTTTTCTCTTCCCTAGATACCTCCATATTCATAATCATAGTTTCATGCGCTTCTACATTTACTGGCGCCAGTTTCAGTTTTTTTGTCTAATATTGAGTTAGTTATTTTACTCACTTTATCTATCTTAATCACTCCATACATCCAACTCCCCTATTTAATTAGTCTGTCTCTTACCGTACGGTGTAATCTTTTCTTACCTTGGTATTGGTTGCTTACCTCGGTGGGACAGGTCTTATTACCGACTTCTAGTTTTCTCATTTAACTTGAGAGACATATATGGTTGTGGGTGTTTCATTGTTAGATTAAGTTTATATTGTATCTTGCACCTACTTAATAACAGTATAATAACCTGGGGACGGGCGGAGCATCCTAATACAAGCAAACTACTTGCTTAAAAGGATTCTCCCCATTGTAACTAGAATAAGTTATTTATGTAGAAGCAATAAACATATTTGATTTTTATTTTGATATGGGCCACAAGTTGTTTTAGTGACCCTTTGCCGGTTTAGTCAAATAAAATCAATAACAGAACTTTTATAGAGCTACAAAGAAAGTTTCAATATTATGGTCTCCTCTGTTTCAGTGGAAATCGACTACGCACTGGACCCCGTGCTGGACGTGTTCGTGCACGGCATCAACTCCGTGCTGATGTTCTGTCTGCTGGTCTCCTCGCGCCAGCCCACCCACCTGCTTCACGTCTACATCCCAGTCTTACTCGGCATTATCTACATGCTCTTCAGCGTTATATACTACTTCGCCGGTGGACTGAGTCCGTAAGTATATAGATTATTTCTGTACATTGAATTTTTTTTAAGTATTTTCATTATTTTTAAAGATTATGTCATAAAGAGCAAGGGCAGATACAGCATTCAATATAAGGCGATACAATATAGTCGGAATCTAGTCATGTCAAAATCTACCCAGTAAAATGTAGTCAAACAAACAATAACAATAACAATTTAACCGATTTCCAACATCGTGCTTAAGGCTCCGCGCAAACGGGCCACCGACCAAATCCACTGGTTGCTGTCGCGCGCTACTATGCAACGCGGTCACGCTAATAGTAAGCATGGTTACTACTGAAAACGGTGCTATGATGCAAAAATAAATAAATTCTTTTTTTGTTTTAGCTTCAACACGATCTGGATATACCCAATGCTGGACTGGTCGAAACCTGGTCCAACTTTACTGATGGTGTTAGCATCAGCTGTCGGCATCATAGTGATTCACTTGATCGTCGTCGGCATTACCCTCTGCCGGGATGCCCTCACCAGGGGCTGCCGGTCACCCAACGAACTGTCGATATCCGGACACAATAGTGCAGCGTCCAACAATTATTTCAGATAAACAAATTGACTGAAAACATTATGAAACTCTCTTTGCTAAACGGTTTAGCAATGCTGCTAGTTTCATTTTAACTCCTAATTTTACTATTTATAAGTAGCATTAAATGTTTATACTTATTTAATGAAAATAAATTAATTCTAGAAGACCTGTGGGCTTATTTTACTTGTATTATCTGGACCAGGAAGGAAAGGAAATGCTGTTATCAACGGCAATAGTGTGCTATCGTTATCGGTTGAAAACCACTAAGTTTCTGGACAAAATCTCTATCCCGCTTGCTGCCTTGAGCCCACACGCTTACATAACGTGCATGGTTCACACCCATAGTGCACACGCACAAATCAGTGACTATACATACTACGATAACGTATATTTTGGCACCGCGTTTAGATAACGTTTCGACTGAATCATCGATAACCGTCTGTGCGATATCGATATTATCAGTTCCGAGTTATCGATAGGGCCGGGCGTGTGTTTCTGTTACTACGATAGTGTTAAGATGAGTGCTATAAAGACGTATTTTGAACAAGAAGTGAAGAGGAGTATGCTCACTCTGGAGCATCACAAGCCGACTGACTTCTATCTCAGTAGTTGGCAGACGACGCGGTCGGTCGTGCCGCTTTTAATTTGGCGGGCGGCGCTGTTCCTCACTTCGCTGGGAATAGTGCTAACCTCTGCGATAATATACATATTGAATGGTAAATTCGCATACTGGTTCATTTACCTGACGCACTGGGGGCTGACGAGTATCCTCTTTGCCACTGGATTTGCAACGTTAGTGTCAGCACGCTGTTACCTTTACGGACCAATAAGTAAGTACTTACTTGTAAAGTATCTACTTAGAGTTATTGTAGCTGACCATTGATGCGTTTTTTCAGGAATAGCTGATATACTCGTAATTAAAATTTGCATATGAATTTTTAAATTAGTCTCATAGTAAAAGTTGCTTTTTGCAAAATTATTAAAATTCTTCTAGTATAATAATATTGTTTATATGTATAATAGGAGTTACAAAACTTTTAGCAATGCCTACCAAAATACCTACACAAAGTTTAGTAAAGTAAATATTTGCTCATGAAATCCTTCAGGCACCGAGTTCAGGCTGCCATGGTACGTGAAGACCTACTGGACGCTGTTCAACATCGCCACACCGATTGCCTTCATGATCACCATCTTCTACTGGACTCTTCTTTACGAGGGTTAGTTCCTTCTGCCGGCTTCAACTCAGTTTTTTTGTGTGTTTTCTAAATGTATTTAAGAAAGACTCAGCAAAGTGTTTTGCTGTACTATAAGAACTAGGCATTAGAAGTAGTTACCTATGAACACACGTGATTCAAGACACAATAAAAAGACAACTTTGGCATAGGTATTTAATATTAGTAGAATAATATTCAAATAGGTTTTGCAATTTAATAAAACTCACAAAAAGGTTCCGCATCTTCAAAACTACGCTAAAAATGGCCGTCGTATCTAAAAAAAATTAGTGTCAGCCATTATTTATTGAAAAAAAAACGAAATAAAAAAGAAGCACAAATGGCGTTTTTAATTTTTTAAACAAAAGAAGGCCAGACACCCATAATAAATCGAAAAAAATCCAATGAGGTTTAATTCGAAATATTATAAAATATGGCTGTAGTGACTACAGTACAGTAATAAAGCGTTTCCTGTAAGGAGTCGAAGGCCCGTATTAATAGACGACACTCAACTCCGAGACGCTCTCAAGTCTCTTGCTGTCCTTGTCATTCTAAAGGGAAAAAATAAGGACAGCAATAAACTTGAGAGCGTCTCAGAATTGAGTGACGACTATTAATACGGGCCTTAGTCTCAAAAGTATTGTGACTATTGTCTCCTTATCGAATAACCCATATTTGTAAAATATATAATACAAATGTTTAATTAAAAAATGCCATTTGTGTTAATTTTTTTGTTTTTATTTGTCTGTTTACAGTTGTCATTTTTTGACTGAACAACTGAACGTCCTTCTATCTCATTTGCTCACTTTTCTTTATTATGAGTATTTAAGGTATTTACAATCTGATTTTAAAGAAATATTCTGTTTTATTAAAAGTATACCTTGTCCTAAAAATAACAGACACAAAAAAGAAAGTTTCATCCAATTTGGTGCAGTAGTTTTAAAATATCATATTCAAGGATCACATTCACTATTAAAATAAACACCATTCACTTACGATTTATTAGTATACGTTATAATTCAAGCGCATATAATAAAGAATAAGTATAAGTCTTGATAACAAATAGGTTTAATTTTTCACATACATATTTGACCAGTTTTTGCCCGCGACTTCGTCTGCGTGTAATAAAAATTCCCGTTCCCGCGGGATTTCCGGGATGAAAACTATCCATGTCTTTTCTCGAGCCCCAGACTATGTCTGTACCAAATTTCATTCAAATCGATTCAGTGGTTTAGGCGTGAAGAAAAGACAGACAGACAGACAGAGTTACTTTCGCATTTATAATAATAGTACGGAAGTACGGATTGTCAAAACTAATCTCTCCAGAGGTGGATAGGCGTTTTGGCATTTATGTCCAATCATAATGAATTTATCATTATTGGATAGATCTGTTCCAGCGTACAAAAAGTTACGGCAACGAACCCGTATTAACTATTAGTAGTTGTCCCGTTTAGAATGTTTAGCATTCAATTGATATTTTTATTCACAGATTTCAAAAAATACAGATATCAAGTAAAAGACACTACTACTAATACTACAGTGTTTCTTAATATCTAAGTCAATACTGCCTCTAGCCCCGGGGTGGTCGCAAAATATTACTCACACGCGTGCTTAGCCATCTATCTGCTTCTATCGCAATTATTATTAACCTTTCGACGAACAAGCGACAGCCGGCAGTCGCGCTAATATTGTCTTGTGATAGTGTCTCAGTCTCAGATCAATTGTGTTCCAAGGTTTAAGCCTTGTCCCCACTAGGAACATTGGTCGAGCGACATGTGTCCCCGGTGATCGGGCGATGTAAGGCCACGTCGCGACGTCGGACGACATCGCCGCGACATGGTTGAAACTGTTGTTTTCATCGACTGTGCGACAAGTAACAGTTTCAACAATGTCGCGGATTTGTCGTCCGACATCGCTCGATGTCACCATGGACACATAACGCTCGACAAATGTTCCTAGTGGGGACGAGGCTTTAAACACTCATGGCGAGATAAATAGACGTAACTAAGCACTGACTTTGGCTTAGCACTATACCTGTCACTGTTACACAACTGCCAAACGTCAAGTGCACGATAGAGACGGAACGCAGCTAAGCCAAAGTACGTGCTTTATAACGTCTATTTATCTCGCCATCATTTGACCAGCTGGTATCGAGGAGGAGCTGAACCATGGGCTGGACGTGGCGGTGCACGGCCTGAACTCGCTGGTGATGCTGCTGTTACTGGTCAGCAGCGCTCACCCTGTCCGATTGCTGCACATCTACCAGCCCCTGGTCTTCGGCGCCGTCTACATGCTGTTCAGCGTCATCTACCACTTCGCCGGTGGCACCGACCAGTAAGACTGCCTGTTATCCGTACTATTTATACACACTATTATACTATTTTTTATAAATGCGTAAGAAACTCTGTCTGTCTGTCTCTTCTTCACGCCTAAACCACTGAACCGATTAGAATCAAATTTGGTACCTCCAGATATAGTCTGGGACTGGACTGGGATAGAAGGATAGTTTTCAACCCGGAACTCGCCCGGGAGCGGGAATGCAGGGCAAAAGCTAAATAAATATTTTAAATGGGAAATTGTGTGTGTATGTCTGTCTGTTTGTTCGTCTTTCACGGCAAAATGGAGCGACAGAATAACGTGATTCTTTAATGGGGATAGTTTGAAAGGATGGAGAGTAACACGGGCTATTTTTTATCTCTTTACTAGCTTCTGCCCGCGGCTTCGCTCGCGTTAGAAAGAGACAAAAAGTAGCCTATGTTACTCTCCATCCCTTCAACTATCTCCACTTAAAAAATCACGTAAATCCGTCGCTCCGTTTTGCCGTGAAAGAAAGACAAACAGACAGACAGACAGACAGACAGACACACTTTCCCATTTATAATATTAGTATGGATAACGCGAGCGAAGCCGCGAAAAGCTAGTATTTACTAACCGACGGTCTATTGGTCGTTTTTTGGTTGTATTGACGGGTCTGTTGGTCTAGTTCTAGTGGTTAATGGCCCTGATGGCTGAGCCGGAGGTCGTGGGATCGATTCCCACCCAGGACAAACTTCGTGTGATGAGCGTGATTGTTTGTTCTTTGTCTGTTGTTGATCTGGTTACCATAACACAAACTCTTTAGCTTGGGATCAGATAGCCGTGTGTGAGTTGACCCAAGATATTTGTTGTTTACTTAAACCCACAAAAAACATTTTGTAGAAGGTCCCGGGTAGGATTAAGTCTTATTAGACTTGGTCACCTTTATTGTTGAGTAGCTGGCAAATGGCTCTATTTTAAAGCCTTATGCTACGAGTTTATCAACTAGTTCCTTCTTAATAATGATGTTTTAATTAAAACATCCTTCATGTCCTAATCTAAGTTAATTTGATAGTTTAATTTATTTATAACAGTCTCACAATGGTACACATAATGGCACAATAGGTACGTATTGTAAGCTATATCCGCTTAAACTTGAAGCCGAAAACAAAGGCTAAGCAAACGATTATGTTCAGCTCAATTAAACAAATTAAAAAAGTAAATATGTCGAGGAGACCTACGAGACAGGACTTTTAAAAATGTCTGAAAAAATCTATCACACAACTAATCACACCTGACCATTTTTCAGTCATAACTTGAGGCTCTTATGTCGCATGCAAGTTACAAAGTTCATACATAATTAAATTCAGATGTATTGCAGTATTGTGTGCAAATATTCTCAGAAATGTCAGAAGTAATCTTCTATAATATATACAGAGCCTTTTCCTCAACAATTAATGCCATAAGTTATTATACCGGTTTTGTGTTTTACCCAGAATCCTAGTTAAATAATATACCGAAGAGTCAGAATCCAACGGAATAATTTTTGCACTGCCTACTAGTTCATTGAAAACCTCAAAACATGACCAGGAATTTAAAAAGAAACGTCAAAGCTCCAGTGTGCAAACCTGTACATTAGTGTACATACATTCTGTTTACTATGTGAAAATCCTTACTAATATTATAAATGCGAAAGTAACTCTGTCTGTCTGTCTGTCTGTCTTTCTGTCTGTCTGTCTGTCTCTTCTTCACGCCTAAACCACTGAACCGATTTGAATGAAATTTGGTACAGATATAGTCTGGGACCCGAGAAAGGACATAGGATAGTTTTTATCCCGGAAATCCCCCGGGAACGGGAATTATTACTTCACGCGGACGAAGTCGCGGGCAAAAGCTAGTTACATATAATTATATATACATAGGTAGTGTTAAAGAGAAGAACAAAAAAAAAAACAAAAGAACAAAAAAAAAAAACTAAAGAACAATACATAATTAGAATACGTTGTAACTAAGTAGGAGCATCACGCAAATACTTACTACCGGATAAATTGCCCTGTATATCTCGCCAGCATTGATTGCCGTTTTAGTAATGCCTCAGCATTTTATATATATTCCTATGGCTTGATTTGGCAAAATGAGAAAGCATCCGAGTTGCATTTCTTTGAGCTGTTTACAAAAACACGAAGACTAAGGCGAGAGCAGATAACTAACATTTTGTGTTCGGCATATTACATAACAGCAAGCGTTTATGCCGTATAAAATGCCGGGCAATATGTAAACGGCCGATTCAAATAAAATACATACGACTTGTATTTATTATAAAACTACTGATAGAATGATACAATTTAATACATTTTCTCATTATTAGAAGAAGTCTGAAAGTAGAACCAGTTACAGAAAAAATATAAGGAAATCGTTAGTCCTGGTATGGGCATATAAAGAGGAGGGATGAAACGCATGTAACTAAGAGAGTTATGACCATGAATGTAGAGGGATGGAGGGGGGGGAGGACGGCTGAAGAAAAAGTAGATTAATGTGTTTAGAATGATATGAAGGAAAAAGGAGTGAGTGAAAGCATTACGGGTGATAGGTTGACATGGAAGAGATAAACATATTGCGCCTGACCCCAAGTAAAAAAGGATAAAGCAGGAAAAAGAAGAAGCTGTAGTGGTTGGAAAACTGTATGCTGTAATACACTGTACTGAATGAACATGAATCGGTACTGCATACTCAAACAAGGGTGAACAACATCCTGTTGTGGAATACTGTCCCAAATTGCGGTTTCTAAAGTCATGAGGACCAGTCAGAGCGTTATATCCAGGCTTTGGTCACGTTATCGTGTCACTGAGGAAGTGGTGGATCGGCACTGAGAACCTCAACGAATTACAACACATGTACAGGACCGATTCATAGTAAATGCTGCACGAAGTCAACCAAATGATGTTGCAAATGGTTCAAAGGCTACAGAGAGAGTATGGTTTGCTAGTAAGCGGTCAAACTTTGAGAAGACGACTGCTTGAAGTCAACCTACGTGCTCGTAGGCCATTTCCCTAGACCATGTTGATGTGTGTTTTATTAACCTTTCAACGACCAAGCGACAGCCGGCTGTCGCGCTGCTATTATCTTTGTATTGTGTCTCGAATCACGTGTGCTCGAAGGTTCAATACCTAACACTTAAGTAATAAAATTACATCTTCGTACACGTGAACCTGCGGGCAGTTCTTTAAGGTAACTCATGTCGCCATATCATGTCTTTTTTATTATCCCGACATTACATTATAAATTTATCAGCATGTAGCTACATAGTTGTCAACAATATCACCAACTTTTATGAGTAAACATAAAATGTTACAATGCATGTGACATGGCCATCTTAAAATTAATCATTTTATTAATCAACCTAATCACTTCATGATGTAAACACAAGTATTTCATGTAATGATCGAATAGTTGAACATTTCATGACATGAATAATTTTAACACCTCTACTTTCTCATATTTATTGACTCCACGATTTGATACTGAAATGAAATGGTTGTGTCGCGAGTTGAACATTAGCTTCTGTGCTATAAATCGTTAAAACTGATGAGCATATCGGGGTAAATAGATTGATTTTCCGTACTTGCATTGATATCACATAACATAGTCATGCTATTTTTTCACATTTATTCAAGGAATCAGTTAAAATTTCTACGTGAAATGAAATGGAATGAAATTGTTTATTATGCAAGTAGGATATTGGCCCAAGTTCACCAAAACAAAGTTAAACGTTGATTTTCTGATCGACCAGTTAATATTTAAACGACGGTTAAACAAAAAGCGGGTTTTTGCTGTTCATCACCACGTTTCGAGGTCCGGTTAGAAAACCGAGCGTTTTTGAATGAATGAATAACTGCAATACCACCAAATAAAATGTAAGAGATAACATAAAATAACGCTGACGCGCATGACTTTTAAATATGGTTGGATAACATTGAAAAAATGGCAGAGCCATGTCATGTCATGTATATGTCATGAATTACTCGGATATTGTCGAAAACAAATGGAATGATGTGATGTCTAATATTTATTAAAATTAAATATTACTTGGCAGTATTAAATTCTAATTTATTTTCTTTCAATCTATATATATAAAACGCTTCCGTTACTGAGTGACTGACAGACAACGCACAGCCGAAACTACTGGTCGTAGAGAGCTGAAATTTGGTATGTGTGTTTGTTGGGGGGTGTAGGCGCGTACTAAGAGAGGATTTTTGGAAATTCCCCCCCAAAGGGGAGAAAAGGGGGATAAACAGATTTTTTTTATTTCTCAATGGATTCACTTAAAACCTTGCATGTAGGTTCTACCAGTGATGCAACTGAGCACTGCGAGAGGATATTTGGAAATTCCCCCTCATGGGGGAGGAAAGGGGGGGAAATTCAATGTCTTTATATCTTTATGGAATCACTTAATACTTTGTAACTAGGTTCCACCAGTGATGCAACTGAGCACTAAGAGAGTATTTTTGGATTTTTTTTTCTGTCACCAGGCTGTATCTCATGCACCATAATAGTCGGATAGTTATCACTTATTCATATTCTTTATTGCACACAATAAACATAAAATATAAAGATAAAGCAAAAATACAAAAAAAAACTTATGTACAATGGCGAGCTTAACCCAAAAATGAGTTCTCTACCAGCAAACCAAAATCTTGTATCACTGTTGCCGCTTTAACAACATCTTTAGCCTATAAGTGCCCATTACTGGGCAAAGGCTTCTTCTCACGTAGAGAAGGTTAGAGCATTAAAAATCACTTGCTTGCTCAAGGCGGATTGCTGATTTCAAACTTATAATTTGAAATTTAGGTTTCATACGATGTTTTCTTCACCGCCTGTCAGTGGTGTCGAAATACTATTAGAAAGTACATAAAACTCGGAAAAAGTCACATTGGTAGGTACTTGCTAGGAGAGGCGGGCCTTAACCCACCATGGCGCGTATAACAACAAATACTAAAAATCAGAATAAAACAAAAAAATAGGGGGCTACCATACAAAAATACATACTGTCATTACATACATTTATCATTGTATGCCAAACACACAGATTATAGCAGCAACACCTAGGTAACTCAGACAGCACATCAAGTTACCCATCATTCTCATCATCTCCCTAGCCTATTCCCAACTATGTTGGGGTTGGCTTCCAACCTAACCGGATTTAGCTGGGTATCAGTGTTTAACGTGGAGCGACTGCCTATCAGACCTCCACAACCCAGTAACTGGGCGACACGATACCCCTTGGTAAGACTGGTCAGACGTAACGACTGTCAAAGGTCCACGAACGACAACCGGGACCAACGGCTTTACGTGCTTTCCGAGGCACGGGAATTCAGTGAAGTCTAAGATAGACTTTAGAAAGTATATATAAATTGAACATTGGTACTTGCCCGGATTCGAACCCACAACCTCTTACACGAGAGGCGGGCATCTTATCCACAGGACCATCACGACCCATCATCCTTTATCAGATAATAATTAATAATATACTACTGTCTGTTCGCATTTCTCTTATACCAAATGATCTTCCATTTGAATTTAAGCGCCTTCTATTTAATCTAAAAGTTTGCTATACGATGACGATAAATGAATCACCAGGGCAATCTTTCAAAGTCACAGGTGTTGATTTAAGAGAAGATTGCTTTCTCACTCGCTTGCTCACGTGTCAGCTCTCCCTCTAACCTCTTCATACTGGAAAATAGTGAAAAAACTAAATATATTGTATACAAGGAATCCTGTAAGACCTCTTTCATCTATCTGTCAGCTAATAAAGCAGCCAGTGCTGGACATAGGCCTGCCCAAAGGCATCTCCACGATAGTCAGTCCTGAGCTAAAAGGTGTCAGCAACGATAGAGGACCGTCTGTCGTTTACATCCTGTATAATTCTTATTATTATTGTGGCCTGTGATTTTGTTCTTTTTACCTTTTTTAAATTTGTTTGTGTACTGTAATATTATAAAGAGAGACAATTTGATGTTTTAAACGTTTGTCAACGTGATAACTAAGGGAAAAACCCAAATGCCAGCAGTCATTATTTCACGCGGACGAAGTCGCGGGCAAAAGCTAGTTCCATTATAAAATAAAAAGTAATTATTTTGTCACTTAAAATACTTTGTTGGTAAAACAAAACCGAACAAAACAACCTTCAAAAGTTCTGTTAAACAGATGTTATCAACGGTTAGGCGCTTTAAACGGTGCATCGGAGCTTGGTTAAGATAACCACCTGATTACCGACAATAACCAGAGTTTAGGGTGTGGTGAACAGGAAATATTGCTTAAACGACTGTTTAAATATTTGAACGGACGGTTTAGTGTTGGTGAACTCGGGTCTAAATCACTTTTACATGTCATTTTTTAAACTAGATGGAGTCGGCATTACCTAGCTGACTACCTCTGAGAAGAAAAGCCAAAACAAACTCAAAGGATTATCGTCTCTTTTAAAGTCCAGACATAAATTTCAAATTTTTTTGTGCAACAAACCATGCAGAATACGTTTCGGTCAGACCTGATATTCACTGCAGGGTGAAGGCCTCATCTCAACAAGAAAAAGGAAAAGCATTGATTACTTGCCTAATGGAGGCTGGTTGGGGATTAAGGACTTGTGAGTTCAGATTCCCTCACGATGATTTTCCTTCACCGATATCTGTGTTATCCAAGATCTTGACGAAGCTACCACAAAATACAGTATTTATTTCACAAACAGCTATAAATTGAGGAAATATTATTTTATAGTCCATTATTATAGTAACAAAATTATATTTTTGTTTCTTTGTTACTTAGTTAATTTATTCACTAAGTAATTTAAAACGACTAAGGTTCTTTACTGTTATGTAAAAAAAATACTGCCTGTTAAGGTCGAAAAACTTTAAGATAAGAAAAGTATAGAAAATTATTGTTTGTCATTCTCGTACACGCATTCACTACATTTTGTAGAGTTGAGTTTGTGTAGAGTTTTGTTTGATTCTACATCTATATTTTGAAGCAATATTATAAATGCGAAAGTAACTCTGTCTGTCTGTTTGTCTGTCTCTTCTTTACGCCTAAACCACTGAACCGATTTAAATGAAATTTGGAACAGATATAGTCAGGGCATAAGATAGTTTTCATCCCGGGAACAGGAACTATAATTCCACGCGAACGAAGTCTATTATTTAAGTTTATTATTATTATTACATTTATTTTTCTCTCTGCGTCTGCCACATACCCAACAGTTTACACTCAGTTAAACTCTTTGTGCGTTTTTATGTATCAGTACAACTAAACCAATAAAAAATAAAGCTTGATAGCACTCGCTAAGTAATGGAATTGTCAACAAATTGTGGTATATAATGACTGAAATTATGCATTCAACGCGGCGTAACAAAAGGAAAAACCAGAAAACTGTTCTCAAGATAACCTACTCATTAAAATGCCATCTGTTCAATTATTTATTCAAGTATTCAATTATAGTTATGTGCCTAGGTTTTCATTAGATCTTCCTATTGATTGATATACAGAGATCATTTAAAACATCCAGCAACTAGTCACGATTAAAATGACATTTATTAACAGTATTGTTATAAGAATTTCTTGTACATTCTAAAAATATTTTCTTGACTATGTTTTCTTTACTACGAGTGATAACACACGTCTTAGGTACAGTTATTGTTTTCTCCTATTTATGTGTGTAATGTTCCCATGTATATCTCAGGTCTATTCTGAGGTGCATCTTACTGAACTGACTACGAAGTCTTTTGAAATCTTCCTATAAGAGTAATTAGTAACAACGATTCAATTTGTGTGTGCACTATAATCACGATCATCTATACAACATGTATTGTACTGTGTTTGTTTATACATATAGAAAATACTATCATAATATATAACAGTAGTAGTAGGAGGTATGTAGGTAGCTATGCCAAGGACGTTTGTTAACAGTAAACACGTTTTTGTGATTACTTAGTCGTGATAGATAACGGCTATTACAGTCGCAGTTTTGTAAGAATCTGTTGCATACCTATCAAATTTCTATGTCGATAGCCTTACGTCTTCATCTCCCTAACGTTTTCCCATGTGTGGAGTGGCTTTCAGTCTTATCGGATACAGGAAGTGATGCGGCGATGATGGTGGCGTCACGAAGGACGAAGACTGCTCTGACGCTCATGCTCGGGGTCACCAGTTTGGAGGTATGAGGTACAGAGTGTTAAGTCCCTCATCCTCCATTGAAAAGGGAGGATCTTCCGGGTGTTGTGTCTAGTAGGCTACTGCCCGACGGCTCTAGTCTCTCTAGTCGAGATTGTTGTACTCGTTCTAATGTCGCCGATAACTCACATATCGCGATGCAGGATTATCAGTTGTAGTTCGCATGTTCGGCGATAGATGTCGCCACAAGTTTATCTACTGCGTTGAATGCCAGAATGTTCGAAAGTTAGCTGGTGTACTGTCAGATGAAAGAAAGACACAATCATGTTATTTTTTTATTGTCATTGCATTGAAGGATATGTCGGACTTTTTTCTACTAAGATTCTACGGTTTCTACCATGCATCATAAGCACGGTAGTTTTAACATATGAATTTAATTAACTTAACGGTTCAGACTAGTACTTGACTAGGACTCTTCAATTATTCTATTCTCTTTTATTCTTAGTCGAACAAAAGTAATATAGATACGACAACTTCCTGATAAAATCAAATGTTATTTTTATACTTTCCAAATTCTACAGCACTACTTTCATTTACAAGGCACATATTCCTGCTAAACCGGTAAAAGATAAAACTAAATAAACATTCAACAAAACCTTAATTAAAATGAATAAATTATCTAGTGTTATCTAGGTATAGTCTGACATCTAAGCAACGCACAAGCTCGCGGAGTTAACAATACACGGAAAAATAGTTTCAGTATGAAAACTATCCTATGTCCTTTTTAGGGTCCCAGACTATATCTGTGCTAGATTTCATTCAAATCAGTTGAGTGGTTTAGGCACAGATTAGAAAACAAATCTGAGGGTTTAGGCGTGAAGTAGAGACAGACAAACAGACAGAGTTACTTTCGCATTTATAATATTAGTACGGATATCTGTATTCGCTCTCATAACATTCAATATTCATATCATTGCGTGTTTGTTGTATAAAATTAAAGCTAAGCGGATGAAGATAGAATCGAAGAGAAAGGAAAAGGTGGTTTAATTTTCTTGAATGTTGATTTCTAAGAAAAATGAGTCAGTAATAGAGTGACGGTCAATAGAACAATTGACATAAGGAAAAAAATATGGTGCGAATAAAGCATAGGAGAATAGCAGAAGAATTTTTTTTTTTTTAATTATTATGGGCTTGCTCTTGGTCCCAGACTAGCCCGAGGGCATAGACGGGGCCTACGATGGAGCGAGCTTACCCAATAGATGCCTATGCACTCGTTTTTTAAATACTTCCGGGTTATATGAATTTGAAACACAGACGCCGGCAGGGAATTCCATTCCTTCGCGGTGCGCATTTATATAATATATAAATATTTTTTCCAGAACAACACAAAAACTACCTAATAAATTCATGTCACTACTGTAATTTACTAACTCAGCCAATCAGTTCACTTGGCGTGAGATTAAATAAACAATAAACATTACGCTAGTACCTACGGGAATCGAGCAGAGGGGTATGTACTGCTAGTATACAACTATATCAAGAAAGCGCTAAGTAATATCTTCTGTTTCAGAAAAGGTAACGCCTACATTTATCCAGTGGTGGACTGGTCGGAGCCAAGCACGACAATCCTGGTGGTGTTTGTCACGGGCTTGTTGCTGATGTGCTTACACCTCCTGACCCTTGGACTATCAACTGCGCGGCAAGAGGTAGCATCGCGGTGTGTACGCGGCTCCGTCACCGTCAGAGCTGATGAAGGAGTACCGCTGCGGCAACCCGGGAGAATGAACGCGTAAAGGTGCAGTCTGCATTGACGGGACAGCGGCTTAAGTATGACAAGTGGCGTAACTATAAGGTGGAAAGTGGCAAGACTAGCAAAACGTCACGGGCCCCAAAACACAAGTCCTTCAGTTTACGACTCGATGACAAAAACAAGGTCCCAAATCTAAATCAGGAGCGTAGCTGGGTATGCACTGGACAATTCAGTGCAATGGGCCCAGGAAAATTTCGAACTACTTTTTTTTGAGATTCTGTGTCGACAGACAAGGGATAGTGTAATGGGAGGACGAGCCCTGTCTAGATCCGCCACTGGGTTAAAATGTGACGATAAATTTTAATGGCCGCGTGGGAGTTGCATAACGTTGGTTTTTGAAGCTCCTAACTAGTTTTCACGGACTTTATTTACACTTTTTATAAGGTTATGGTCATACTTGTATTTTGTATTTCCCCTCGTGACAATCTGAGTGTCATCAAATATATGACATAAGGTCGCTGGTATCCGAAATATGCATAATACCCATTTGAGATAAAAAATATAAAGAACAAAGCTTGTTGAAAAGCGATATTGATGATTAGGTTTAGATTTATTGACGCAGTGGTTTGGTAGTGTGGTTTATTTATTTGTATGATAGCGACCTAATACTTCTGTGAAGTTGTAGGTATAGAGATGGAATTCCGATATTTTTTTTACTTATTTTGTCTGCTTCATGCGTTTTTGTACTGGTCTTCCAAACATTATTTTTATGAGGTTGGTTGTATAGTGTGATCACTTTATTTTCGAAAGCTGGCTGGCTATGGAAACCATGAAACGATTTTAGTCTACAAATAATATTATCAAACAAGAAACTATTTATTTTGTCAATTTATTTAACGTAACATTAGGTATGTAGTAAAAGAAGATATGAAACTGTTGACAATAAAATGACATTTAAGATTTTTTTTGTATTTTTTCCGAGGCCTATTCCTTGTTTGTAAAATGATTAGTCTCAAGCTCATAATAATATAATGTATTAACCGATGATTCATTATCTTGTTCTTTGTATTTCAAGGAAACAAAACCATTTAACATAAAGGATCTTACCTTGATATTAATCTACGTCACAAGAGATTTCACTGATTCTGTTATTTATTGGTGCGTTATCTGGGTTTTTAGATGGTGATGTAAAAACCTTTTTGAACAAAGGGCAAAAGAAAAGAATCAAATTATATATTTTTTTTTTTTGGTGAGTGGGAAATCATCCAATGACTGCTCCCGTATGGGTGCGGTGGGAGGGCGTGTCAGACTCTTACTGACTAAAACCCACTCAAGTTCCTTCGATTGCCCTTTATGTTCCAGGGTCACGGTAACTATTATAAACATTCCGCAACCCCGGCCGGAGAATCAAATTATATCACAATAACAGATTATTATTTATAGTATTATTTAGAAGTTTTGTGCATATTTTTTATGAGATTTATTTTCAACTGCAATAAAATTGTCCTCTTAGCGCCGTGGCATAGTGTCAAGCACACTAAAAATGTACGGCACTCGGTTCAAAATCTAGATTAATCAGTGTATTGAGTTTTCCCATTAGATTTTCTTTATAACAGCCCAGGATTTGAAGTTTGTAAGTATAACACCCCGCACTTCGACAAACAAGCACAACCATTGGCTGCACCTGATCTCACCCTGGACTAATTATTACTGTCCTATTGGACTATCTAAATACGTAGAGGAAGATGCGCCTGTGTTTGCACACACACTAATGCACTAGACCTAATATCTGCCGCGGATTCAGCTGGTCCTCCTTGAGATTGACCGCCTTTACAGAAATTCGGTCACGGCAGACATGATTATCTGGGCAATACTTAAGCAGTCTGATTATTGATGAATCAAAAAATCCATTAAAACAAGGTACCGTAGGGGCACGGGCGGGATACTTTTGTTTTATTAAAATCTTACATCGATTGATTTAGTTTTAATATAATAATCTTATATATAAAATTCTCGTGTCACAATGTTAGTTATCTTACTCCTCCGAAACGGCTTTACCGATTTTTACCAAATTTTGTGTATGTCGGCTACTATATTTTTTTCCTACCCCTACATTTTTGACGCGGGTGAAACCGCGGCAGGCAGCTTGTTTTAATATAACTATGAGATAAAACTTTATAATACTTATTAAAAAGAAAACTTAACTGCCCATCAGGGTGCCGAGAAGAATAAGTAAAATAATAAAAAGGATAAACAATAATTAAACACAGTATACACAAGACTTAAAGTAGTTTGCTTGTTTTTCCCAGTACAGCAGGGACGTTACAGTTCACAATGAATATTCCATCAAAACTTGTCTCATATTTTAGGAGACTGACCTCGAAAATGTTTGTTTCGCTTTTTTTTCAGAGATGTTGAGAGTTGTTTTTCAGAAACGTCAGAACACTGACTTGTTGTTGTAAAAGACGTAACAACATACGTTATCAACATAAATAAAAACAATAAATTAGTTTCCATTTTCAGTAAAAACTTAATATAGTTAAATTGCTAGGAGGACACATAACAATGATAGGTAAATCTAATGTACCCATTAATCAGAATATGTGTAGTATACATTATGTATAGCCTTATTTCACAATCAGCTTACCGTGGTTTTCTATACAGTGGAATGTTGTTAAATTGGGTTGACA
The DNA here is from genome assembly GCA_033675125.1 of Athetis lepigone. NCBI lineage: Eukaryota > Metazoa > Arthropoda > Insecta > Lepidoptera > Noctuidae > Athetis > Athetis lepigone. The sequence continues at coordinate 17,429,102 of CM066232.1, forward strand.
TAAAGGAACCTGCTGAAAACAAAACAACACAACTGCAGCAGTTTTGTTTTGTTGGTTTTATGCAGGATTCTTTACCTTCAGTTATGTTTGAGCGGTGTTCTCTCATACTTATCTTTATCTCTCCATCTTATCATACTTAGAAGACAAAACAGTAAACGCTATCCAAACACAACAAAATAATATTTAAAAACAAGGAATTACAAATTGATTCGCGAACGAATTACCTAATTAGTTAATAAGTACATCATTGACACAACCTAGTCTCGGTTTAGAAACAAGTGATTGCATTACATAAGTGAGGTTATAGTTTACGCAAGTACGGCGGCGGCGGGCGGTGTTGTAGGTGCGTCTTGCTCTGTCTGTGTTCACTTCGCCGCGCTCGCTGCTGGCCGCACCAGTCTTCTGCGTACCGCGCGCCCGCGCTGCGCTCGCGCAACCGACAACACGCGCGAACTTTTATATTAATTACACCCTTATAAAATACCCCATTTTACACTAAACTGTCAAACCGCTATCTAAAGTCTACGTATAATCTCCCTTTTTTATTACTTTTCCACCAAAGCCATTCTGACTTGGAATTAACTATAGTAAAACTTTGTTTATTTACATGAAGCGCTCATTACACAAAGGATTAGATTAGTGTTAAGATAACGCTCTATCACTCTTAAGAAGGTTTTCAGCTGCGGAACTACCTACGTTGCAAAATAATTTACTGTGATCTGAAGTGTAACTTGACTTAGTTTTTGACAAACTTGTCGCGCATTAAACTGTCTATTACAGGAAAATTGTGTAACGTAATTTTTTTTAAAGTGATTGTGTAAATATATAATTAAGTGATAAAAATGGTGAAATTATTTAGAAAAAGTGTGTCCCTTTCGGCCTTATGGGTGTCGAATAACGAGAGGCTGAGCGATTTTTACGCGTCGTCATGGCAACGAGGAGAGTCGCCGATACCGATGCTGATAGCTCGGATGATGCTTGCGGGAGTGGCGCTGGCCATCCTCACGTGGTCGCTGGTGGAAGCCGCCAACCCCTACTGGCTGATATATCTCACGAACTGGGGACTGTTGCTGTTCGTGAGCATGATCCTGTGTGGAACTATTGTCTCGTTTGAGACTATTTTCAATAAACCATATGGTATTTTTTTTTATCACTAGCTGTGTATATCAGATTTTGGTTACTGCTCCGCTCTCGTGGGTCGTAGCGGGATGGTAAAAGGCCTATGTGTTATTCTGTTATACACCGTGGCAGGTAAGACGAGGGACATATTCAGGAGGCTATTCGATTCTCGATCCAAATATGTAAAAAATAATAACAATAAATTATGTTTAACTAATTGTCTAAAAAAATAATAAAATAAAATATAATTGTTGATACCCATCGATAGAAAAACAGATCATACCTACCTCACTATCTTATCATAGGTAAGTGACCCGATGCAACAGCGAGCGCAATGATGTCTTTTTCTAAGACGTTAATACGTTAGCACATAATTTCCTTTAATGTCATGGCCCTCGTTTAGGCTACCTATTAGGGCATGCAAACCGATAACCGATAATCGATAATTTATCGGTTATCGATCCATTTTGACTAAACGATAAATATCGAAAACAAAAACAATAATTACCGATAATCGATAATTTTTTTACAACGAATTACTAGCCTAAATGACAAAACTATTGATTGTTTGTCATTTTTGAGGACATATTTTCAGCAGCAAAAAAAAATAGCAACAGTAAGCACACCCTAAAAATCTCTTTAAAATGTGATTATTTCAAATGTAATCTCTTTTAATTATAATACAAAATAATAATTTTATGTTAAGTAATTTATTTATAGTGCAACAATCCTTAAAATATTTTCTACTATTTATTTTAAATGTGATCTCTTTTAATTATAAAACGTAATTATTATATTTGAATTTAACTATTGTATTAATCGTTAAAAAATCTTGTTAAGATGTGTATATTTAAAGTTTTATGACTCAGATATATACCTTTTCAGTATACTACGAAATTGTTCAATGTTAGTTTAATTATAGCAAACGTTCAAAAGTGTCAATATTTGACTCATAATAATTATTATATTATTTTGAAGAGTCTAACTTTTTTAATAATTAAGCAAGAGGCTTCTAAAATTTTATTTAAAAGATCTCTTTAAGAAGAGTTTAGTGAGGAAATCCAAAATGCTATGTTACATAATATTTTTTTTTTCTTGGACAACTAACATACGGATAACTGATCCGTAACTAAGCAGAGCTTGTACTATGGTTAAAAAAAACCTAGTTTTATTTATTTTTCAGTATATTATATTACTTTTTATTTAAGGCAAGTAATTGCATTAGTTTATCCATTCATTTACATGTAAAAAACAAGTTTTTGTAGTTATTTTTATAAATAATGACAATTATCGGTAATTACCGGTTTTTATCGAAAAAAAAACCGATAATTTTCATTTTATCGATTATCGGAATATTTCGATAATTGCATGCCCTACTACCTATATTACTGTAAAGTTTTAACACAACTCAAATATTCAGCAGCCGCAGGTCTACAACACTATCAAACCAACGTGGCAATCGGGAGCCTTTTTTTTTGTTCCGGGGTGAAAAATCCTCATGGATGTCCTCTGTCCTGGGGGGGGCGAAGGGAGACCCCTTCAGACTCGTACTGACTAAAAACCACCCCGGTGCTCCTTCTCCCACCTACGTCAAGGATCGCGGGAACTAATGCAACCTCTGCAATCCCCGTCTGGTGCCGGCCCGCATCTAGGGTTTGGGGGCGGGGGGGAATAAGGAGTATGTCATCAGACAGGAGACAAATAAAAAAGCACCTGTTAATTACAATTCCGTAAAGTTTATTTTTTATAATTAATAAATAAATAATAATAATAACAATATTGACGTAAAAAGTAAAAAAACATCCTCATTAACTTTAACATTTGTAATACATATTAGTAGGATGATCATCAAATTATGTTTTCCCAATTTAATAAAACCCACAAAAGAGTTTCCTTATCTTCAAATTTACGTTCAAAACTGGCCGTCAGATCCAAAAAATTGGTGACAGCCATTATTTGTTGAGAAAAATAAAAAAATAAAAAAGAAACACAAATGGCATTTCAAATTTTTTCGACGAAAGAAAGCCAGCATGCAGAGAAACTCCAATGAGGTTCGTTCGCCGTAATCCGTAATATTAAAGGTTTTCTTATAAGGAGTCTATAGTCTTAACAACTATACGTGAAGCTGGTAATATTTAATAAATAAAAATTGTAATGCTATTCCAAACACGAAAACTTGTAAAATGGTACGCATCAGCAAACCAGATATTATTCCCTGAAACTATTTACTAAGATGACTGTGCTGAACATTTTCCGCCTTATTACAAAACAAGGTTTTTCTCTAAAATGCCCTAAACCAGGTATAAACCATTGAGCCAGGTTTTGTAATTTGAATCTTATTCTGATATTATCAAGATTCGAAATACAAAACCTAGCTCAATGGTTTAAACCTGGTTTAGAGAAAAACCTTGTTTTGTAATAAGGCGGTTTCAGTTTACTTACATTGAATAATCATCATGATGTGCCTTTTTTAACTAGTGACCATATTTTACCTCAAATCATCGTCTCGGTACACGGTAAAACTAGCAGTATTTTATTCGTAACAATATACATAATTGTGTAAAATAGAAGAAAGTAGAAAAGAAGAGTTCCAAAGTGCCTCCATGACCAATGTATATAGGTAAACGTTTTGTCTTGACTTGACGATACGAAGAGAGATAATTTACAATTATACAGGTTAAAGATAGGTAACAAAGTATCTAACGTCGAATATTAATAACAATACCACTTATTAATATTCGACGAGATATCCTACGTAGAGGTCCTAGTAAATAATTTACTTATGAGTTTTAAAATAAGGTTCGTCATTTTTTTTGGTCTTGACCTTATAAGGTTCACAGTGACCTACTGCGAATGATTCGCATGTTTACCTTGGTAGATATAATATAAAGATAAATGACAAGAAAAGATATGCAACAGTTATGTAATGTTATGTGTATTTCGATAAGATAGGTGTTTTCTTGTGTACTACTTAGAAAAGAAACGCATTTAGACAGAAAGTAACTCAGATGTCAAGTTCCTTTTTAGACTTTTTGTAGGTTCTTATTATTTAGGTTTTTCGGTAGTAAGTTATATCATGTGAAGGACAAAAGCTAAGAAGAAATAGTCCTAATAGTTACCGCGACCCCGGAATATAAAGCGCAACCGAAGGAAAAAGGGTGGGTTTTAGTAAGTAAAAGCACAGATTAATAAATAGTTACTACGTAAGTAAAGGTCTGTCACTCTCTCCCGCCCCACCCAGGGATAGAGAAGTCATTTGATGATTTCCCATCCATAAAAAATTAGTTAGGTGTTCTTCTAGAGAGAATAATACAGACGACTAAGAAGCTTAATAACCCCATGAATATGTGAAAGTAAGGTTGCATATGCTGCTTGAAGTATTTAAAAGGCGAACTACTGAAACTAGCAGCCCTTTTCTTGCTCTTATGTACAGACAGACAGCAGTTAACTAATCATTTCGATTAACAAAGAACACTAACAGGAAGTACCTTGCGATTAAAGTTCTTATCTGTAATTAATATAATTATAAAGTACCTACTTATGTATATTAGTATGAATATTTAGTGTTGTTGAGTAGAATAATTACATCAGAGAGCTCCAAATATCTCAACATTTTGACTCTACCGCGCTGAAGAAAATAAAACCTCCATTTAAGAACCTTGAAGGTTCTTATATGGATGTTCACTTTCCGTATTTAGCTTCCTGTTAAACATGTTTTATTATTTAAGTATTTAATTGTTTATAAAAACGAAATCGTGATTATCGAACGTTTTAAAAATATGTAAGTAAGCAGCTGTTTTTGCAGCTCAGCCCGCCCATTTTCATCTCCCTTTTTAACCTGTTAGCGTTTGAATTTCCGAAAGCCGCTTCTTGGCGCCTCTACATTACTAAAAGAAACTGTACTGTGCTTTTATGTCTCTACATAGTTTGATTCATTTTAGGCTGTCCATTGATAAATAACAAACAGCCTCTTAATTTAAAGATCATTAATGACAGACCTTAACGCCGCTTACTCAAGAAGCCGATGCATGTATGTTTTGACGGAAGCCACTTATAAGCAAATACTCAATAGATAACATCCGCATACTATTCAATCGCCGTTCGTCAGTAACCTGATAAGTCCTTTGTGAAACAAAACCACGATTGTTCGTGTTACACGCAAATCCGATCATTGTTTTAAAACTTCTAAATCAACATTCAATAATGTTAATTTATATTAACGATACCAATTGTACCATGGTGGAACTGCAAAATATTGACAGTCATAGAGGATACGGGAGTGTTGTCTATTACCGGTCATTTCTACTGCTCTTATTGTTTTCTGCTAGAACTGGTCATGTCATCTGCTAACCGGTAGAGCCTGGCCACAAAGTAAATGCCTGGCTGTCAGCATACTCAACAATTATATTAGCTAGACTTTGTTCGCGTATTTGTAAAAACGAACGACGGTTTATTTATGTCATTCTGACCTTTTAAAGGCGTGGCGTCTATGCGTGTGTTGGTAATTTAAAAAATATACATAATATCATAGACTCGAACATTCTGCTTATATAATATTTTAGCGTTAGAAATTAGGAACCGGTGATGTCTTTTGGTTTACCTACTTGACCTAGATTTCTGCATATTTATTAAAATATATAACTATGCTAATTAAAATAGCTGTTAGAAATTTTATATTACTTACTAACTAGCGACCCGCCCTAGCTTCGCACGGGTGTTATAAAATTTGAAAACCCCGGTTTCTAAATCAATCGTCATAAAATTTATATGGGACTACCTCTGAAACATGACCATTCTATCAAAAACAGAACCATCTAAATCAGTCCATAATTGGCGGAAATATCGGTAAACATTAAAAAAACCTACGACAGACGAATTGATAACCTCCTCCTTTTTTGAAGTTGGATAAAAAATATAAAATAATAATGTAATTCAAAAAGCCGTCGACATAATGTAGCTAGGTACACATTTTATAAATACACAGTTTTTGTATACATATAATAATTAAAATTCCTTTGAATGCTAGAAAAAAATGTTTTGAATTAAAATTTAAATTTAAGAACATGTAAAGCAAATACAAAGATGACTCTCCGTCACACGAGTCATCTTAGGGACTTTTTGTATAGTAAGCTTGTTGCCTTTGTTCCTATAGTGAGTGACTATGCTTTGCTGACATACGTTTATAAAAAAAAAATATTTTATACTAGCTGTAACTCGCGGTTTCACTTAAGTTTTTGGCTGCTGCTTCACTCTCGTGGTACATAGCGTGATATTATACAGCATTTGTTACTCAGGGATAATGTCTCTAATGAAAAAAGAGTTTTTGAAATCGATCCAGTAGTTTTTGTTCTTTCATTACATACAAAAATACAAATCTTTCCTCATTATAACATTAGTATAGATGAAGACGTGTACGCGTTCGTTCGGCTTTCCACGTCTGTTCAACGTAAGTATGTATAAAATCTGTGTTTTCTACAATTTCTACGGACATAAGCTGAGTACAGCAACCAGCAGCTGAATAAGTGTGCATAGTCTGTAACGGTTCCGTTTTTCATTTCGTACGTCCGACCTCTAAAAAAAGATGCAATTGGGTGTTTCCATCAGGAACTCCTTATTAGAAGTTGATGATCAGAAAATTATTACACTGATAACAAAATTTTTACTTATATACCTAACTAGCTGAGCCGTGCCCACTTCGTTGGGCAGTTAACATCCGCCTGAGTAGACAAAAACTGAGATAGTTCGGCTAATATACACGAAGTGTTTATAATTTATAGCCTATAGCTCTCACGAATATAATCTAGTATCTTTATCTAGTATCTTTCTACCAGTGAAACAATTTTTTAAATTGGTTCATTACTTCCGGAGATTACTCCTTACAAAAAACAAATTTTACCTTTTTATAATATTAGTATAAAATAGTATAGATTAAACATCTATACTGACATTATAAAGCTGAGGAGTTCGTTTGTTTGGCTGAACGCACTAATCTTAGATAGAAGCTTCTGGTCCGAATTGAAAAAATATTTTGTGTTGGATAGATAAGATAGCACATTAATCGAGGAAGCTCAGGACTGTGTGACGTCACACTAGGACCTATGGGAACGAACCAGTAACGCGGGTAAAACCGCGGGGACAGCCCATATTATGTGTAAACATACTAACGGTTTCTATTGCAGTTCAAAGTCACCCTGAAGTAAAAGGCATTGTCGAAATGTCGATTAATATTCAGGGTTATCTTTGAAATATTATATTTTCAATTCTAAACTGATTTTAATGTACTAACGCGTTTACAAAATAATTATGGCTTAATCACTTGCAATAGAACAAAAAGTACCTGCTGTGTAGTAAATTTTAATGAAATATTAAAAAATATGGTAGTTTTTAAATTCCCAACCTCCACGGAATGAGTACATCCTTTGCAATCACTTTAATGATTTTGGTCTACGATGATTACCTAAAAGGATCATCTGTATGTAATGTACACCGTGGGCATTGTGACCATAATTAATTTCGATAGCTCTCTTAAACAATCGTATTAAACAAATTCAGGATTTCTTTTAACATCAAAATATTGGTTAGTTTGAACTGAATTATTATTATAAAAGAATAATGACACATGACTTTAAAAGCACTTAAAACAGTAAGATTGTTAAATACTATTGTTTGCGTGAAAGCCATTGATTTATATATAACAAAAGATAAACCATAAGATGACTCCTATTATTTCTGTAAATGCAATAATCTTAACACATCAGACCTACTGCCGCGCCGTCAGAGACGGATCCAACTTGATGTCGTAATTTGCACGATGTCGACGTCTGGTCGGCCCCATACGCAACATAGCATTATGACGCAACGATCACCAGCCATAAACATTCACTAGCAACCATATTACGCCCCTAAAATTACCATTCGTTCTTGACCTTGTTCCTTCAAAAACACTTCTTCTTCTACAAACTTGACATAGTTATTGCTACAAATACCATAGTAAATGGGATGGAAAATTTACTACCGAATTTTCTTATTAGCGCTCCAAAACCAACAGATGAAGATGGATCTCCTATACTATAGGTACCGACCGAACCGAGAAAATAATTAACTCCATTCAACATACTGGCAAAGTAAGTAAATAGGAATATTAAATAGAAGAAGATTGATAACGGCTTAACCTGTTATGAATTTATTTTTAACATTTTTTGCCTTATTAATGAGGTTAGAAAAAAAAGAGAATAAGGAAAAGCCCATAGGAAAGTCCACATAAACGAAGCCACGAGTACAGCTGGCAATAGTTGTGTAATAGTATATTTTAATAACGCAAAACGCAGTTCCTATAAAATTAGGTTGCACCTAACGCTAGTAAATTCAATCATAGCACATCCCAAGCTTAGTATTTAGGCGATCAGCAAACTTAAGTTTTCTTGTGTTCATACCTGACGTACCTATAAATTTCTGTAGCCGCCTACTACTGTACAATCAAAATGCTTTATTGTCGTAAACAATGACACTCAAAATAACATTATTATAATGGAAAGCTGTCACGCGACCAAAACCTAAGACATTATTTTCTACGTAAACAATACTGTCATGTCATTCATGACCTGGACTAGATATTGGTATGCTAATAATAAATCCAATGAATATTGAAAATGAATCACATCATAATAAATTAGTTCATGGCAATGCGATTTTGGATCATGGTTCATTTTAGACCTTGTTTCCATTGCTGTGTTTTGGATTATTGTGGGTTTTTAAGGCTCTTTTTCCAATAGTTGCCTAGAACCCGAAGCCCAAAATATTTGTATTATGGTCGCGATAACAACATTATTATAGCCATGTATACTTTCTAGACCAACTCTATTGAGTTAGTAGTGTCGGTATACTCGGTATTCAAAATTAGCCTAGCTAGACATACACAAAATAATTACATAACAATGTTATCGAAATCGAAAAGAAGAATTAAATTATCAATACATCAATACATAGTAAAAAAAAGTCGCTCCCCGCTTTCTGTTCCTATGTATGCTTAAATGAAACTTTACAATAATATAGCTTACATATCATAACAGGATATAGGTTACATAAAATCACGTTATGAACTACGGGAGCGGAGCAGAAACCAAAAACCTAATATTACGCGGGTAAAACCGCGGGGGACGTACCTAGCTAGTTTATTATATGTTTAAAATGATAAAAATTCATGAATCTTAAAACTTATTACGAAAAACACTATTAAGTATCTGTCTATCTGTTGTGTTTCAGAGATAAAGAAGCTGCCGTGGTACGTGAGCCTGTACTGGGCGGTGTTCAACGTAACCGTCACGCTCTCCATCATGATCACCACGCTGTACTGGGTGCTGCTGTATAAACCTGGTACGTGTACCACTTAGCAACTTCACATTTATCAATACTTAGCAATTTGTTTCTTTAACCATTGCCTTTACAAAAGCGCTTTCGCTTTTGTAAAGGCAATGGTTAAAGAACCGCAGTTATAATATGACTGGTCTGTTAGTCTAGTGCAGAGGTCGGCAACCTTTTGAGTTGGAAGAGTCAAAAATATGAATTAACAAATTTTTAACCGACTTCAAAAAAAAAGTAGGTTCTCTGTTCGACCTGTATGTATGTATGTATGTATGTATGTATGTATGTTTGTCCGCGATTATCTCGCGTTTGGCTGAACCGATTTTGATGCGGTTTTCAGCAAAGTGTTTGTTACATTCTGGGGAAGGTTTTAGTATATAACACTAATAGATATCCCGTGACGTTGCCCGCATAGACCGCGTTTTGCTTTCTTGGATTGTAGATTTTTATAAGATTATAAGTTTATTTTTTGCTTTTATGCTTTTTTAAAAAAAAGATAACCGACTTCAAAAACTAAAAGCTCAAAAATAACTATTTCGGAAGTCGGTGGCTTCTCTTCTGCCGGTCGATTTGTGTTGCCACCGACTTCCGAAATAGTTATTTTTGAGCTTTTAGTTTTTGAAGTCGGTTATCTTTTTTTTAAAAAAGCATAAAAGCAAAAAATAAACTTATTTAAATTTTTAAAGAGCCACATAATTTTTTCTTGCCTGCAATTCTTCTACCTACTTCGTATGGGACTTAAGCGCCGTAGCTTTTCATCCAAAGAGCCGCATGTGGCTCGCGAGCCGCAGGTTGCCGACGATTGGTATAGTGGTTAGTGACCCTGACTGCTTCTGCTCGGTGCCCACTCGGGACATATCTTTGTGTGATGAGCAGGATTGTTTGATATTTATCTTGGTGTAATTGAATTATAATAGTTAGGCTGGTAAATTTTATAGGTACGTAGCTACCAGAGGTCTGACAATTGCACAAAAATCTAGCTACAACTCTCAAAACATATGTAGATCATGTAATAATTGAACTTTTAGTTTGTGGCGAGCGAATCTAACCTAGTACAAAGTCTGCCTACTTTGAGATCAAATGCCCGTGTATGAGTTGTCCCAAGATATATTTAAAAAACAAAAACTGCCCATTATTTCATCTTTTGTTCACCTTGAACGATTGTCCCTTGTTTATTACAAAACGAAAGAGCCACTGCTTAGTAACATGTCTGTAACCGAGTATCTATCATCATTACCGGCCATGTTTCCTGCCATCAATAGCCAGCAATTAGGTCCACTGACATTGGACAACTCAGAAGTTTGCGTACCCAACCATAATTTAAGAATCTTGTTGATGATAGCAATGTACTTATCTCGCTGGGTTTAGTTTTAAACTATGTATTACTGATATGTGTCTAGTTGGATAGTTTAGGTATTAATAATATCAACCTGAAAGTGTCTCAATGCAGACCTCCGAATACAACTGAGAGCACCGTACCTTAAACTGATTTTAATTCTGAGGGTTTTAAGTTTTTCTCCCTTAGACAAGTTAAGTAGGTACTAAAAATAACGCAGAACTACAAATTGGATATCGTTGGTCTAGTCTTTTGTTCGATTTCCGAATGGGGCAGAAATTATTGGGTTTTTCCATTAGGAATTTCATAGTAGCAGCCCCGGACTTTGAAAATTTATAATGTGACTCCCTAGTTCCAAGGAAAGCATATGATACCGTTGGTTCCGGTTGTCATTCGTAAATCTTTGCTAAATAAGTATCGTCAATATTATTAAAATTAAATTCTTATTATTATATTACGAATTTGTATTTGAAGACTCAAAGTCTTACTGTTGCTTATATAGAGCTACGAGAGGAGATGGGAGCGCGCGCTTTTTGGCTGGACGTGTCGACGCACGGCATCACGTCGTGCGTATGCGTCGCCGAGCTGCTGCTGTCGCGCACGCCCGTGCGCTTTCTGCACGTGTACCAGCCCCTCGCCATGGGCCTGTGGTACGCTGTGTTCTCCGCCATCTACTACGCAGCCGGCGGGACTGATTTGTGAGTACCTAATCAAGAAAAGCATGTCGGAGTAGCATCGTCGTAGCTGTGGCGTAGCATCGAATGATAACGCCCTCTCAAAAAGGAAAATTAGGCAAAAGCCGCTAGTAGTGCCGCGAAATCGACTTAAGCTGTGTGAAAACAATTGCTACGCGATGGCAGTTAAGCTATTCAATAACCTTCCAGATTCAATAAGAAAACTTAATAATTTAGAATTTAGTAAAACACTTTTTCGTTGGCTATGTGACAGATGTTTTTATTCGATTAATGACTTTATAATTTTGAAGTCTCTCTGTCATTTCATAAGTCATAATTATTATAAGTTGTATTGAATAAGTATATTGATCGTGCTCTTTAACGTACTCAATTACTACCTACGTATTATGGTTTTATTTTATTATCACATTGAACCATTTTGACATTTAAATAAAAATAAATATTTATTAAAAGACATACTATACCGATTAAATATAAAAATAAATTGTACTTAATATTTATACAATTTTAATAGATGTACCTATGTATTCAATCACAATATGAAATTAATTGACTATTTAATAAGACAACGCAATTTTTTTTATTTTATTAATTGTGTAGTAATGCATGTTTAAATATGTATTGTTTGACCCAGTTGTCACAAATATTTGCACGACTTGATGTATGTCGAATATAGTGAACCTATATTCTAGCAAATAAAGTTTCATTCATTCATTCATTCATCGTCGTAGCGCTGGTGTAACGTACTACGCTCTTAATCTTTTTGCAAGTGTACTATTTGCTCGGTATGGTCTTCTTCACCATCTTCTATGCAGCCGGCGCCGGCGGCACCGATGTGTAATTGATCAAGAATAGCACTAGTGTAGCGTTCTCGTAGCACCGGCGTAGCGACGTCGTAGCACTGGGGTAGCATACTACACACCTAACCTTTTTGAAGACTTCCTACTTGTGTAACAGCCGCTCTGGTACGCTGTCTTCTCTGCTATCTACTGCGCAGCCGGTGGCACTGATATGCGAGTACTGAGATATCGTGCATAGCACCAATAAAGCGTTCTCGTAGCCCCAGCGCAGCAAAGGCGTAGCGCCGTCGTAGCGCTTGTGTAGCGTACTGCGCATCAAACCTCTTTGGAGGTTTTCTGCACCAGTCTTTATTTATTTATTTATTTATTTCTTTGGGAAAACAAACAATTACACACAGTTTCTTATTTAATAAATCTTATGTATCTAATGTTAGTAGCTTATGTGTAACTCACAACGTTATCCACAAGTTACCTTATGAAATTTTTTTTTTTTAATAAAAACTAAGTAGGCATGCGAGTGAACTTACAATAACCTTATAAAATTTATTAACATTACAGTCTGTTAATAATTTTTTTATCATTTTAATTTGTTAATTTTTTTATTACATTATTTCGAAATTTTTTAGGTGTTAAAGTAAATAGGTCTATGTCCGAAAAAAATGTGTTATAATTATTTGCCATGCGACGTAGAGGTGCGCGAACTCCAGCATTAGTGCGGCTTGATGGAATGGCAAATAGAGGGCGAGCGCGCACCTCACGTCTTACAACAGTTCTAGGTACAACATAACTTAAATTATTTACCAAATCAGGGCAGTCATATCTGCCGCTACATATGTCATATAAAAACATCATCTCTAAGTAAAGACGTCTAGACTTCAAGTCCATCAACTTAAAATCACTACAGGGCCCCTTAGAACTCAAACTATGTCGGCATCGGTAACGTGCAGCTTTGAGAATTTTGAGCTGCACATTTTCTAAGCTTCTTACATATTTTTTGTACAAAGGACTCCATATCGATACAGCGTATTCAAGTTGCGATCTTATAAGTGACTTATAAAGATGAGTGTAGGTATCAGGTCGCTTAAAGTCTAGGGTGGTCCTCATCACAAAACCGTACATGCGGTATGAGTTGCTGATAATTTTATGAATATGTTGATCAAGATGAAGTCCACTATCCAATAATACCCCCAGATCCTTCACCGATGTAACCTCGCTCAGTGGAGCATTACCGAGAGTGTACGCACGTTTTATAATATGTTTGTTTTTTGTGAATGTGATACACACACATTTAGAAGTACTTAACTGAATTTTGTTCTTGATACAGTACGCATAAAATCTATCCAAGTCGTCTTGAAGTAACTCACAGTCGATTCGAGTGCGCACTGCTCTATAAATTTTGAGATCGTCTGCGTAGAGTAAGAATTTTGAGTGCAAAAAACAATTCCATACGTCATTTATGAAGATAATAAAGAGCAAAGGACCTAAAATTGAGCCCTGGGGTACACCAGAGGACAGGGTGACTGATTTGGATTGATATCCTCTGACTACTACTCGTTGAGTTCTGTTTGTTACATACGATACAAACCAGCGAAGTAAATCTCCGCGAATCCCATTATATGCGAGCTTTTCAAGAAGTAACTCGTGGTCCACCTTATCAAAAGCTTTCCGGTAGTCAGTGTACACGGCGTCAATTTGTACCTGTTGATCCATATTATTGAAGAGATAATTTGTGAAAGTTAGTAAATTTGTAACTGTAGATCTCCTTTGAACAAATCCGTGTTGTTGAGGTATTATAATGTTGTGTAGTGTCGGGTAAATTGCTCCATGTACAAGCCTCTCAAAAATCTTCGACAAGGCAGATAAGATTGAAATCGGTCGATAATTTCCAACATCTTGTTTAGAGCCGGTTTTATGTACGGGTGTTATATTAGCCATTTTCCAAACTTCTGGAAATGTTCCCTCAATAATACATATGTTATATATGAAGTGTAACGCTGTGGAAATATTCGCGGCGACTTTTTTAAGAAAATAAGCCGGTAACCCGTCAGGACCAGGTCCCTTTGTTGTATCTAACGAATTAAGCTCTTTTAAAACTTGTTCATGGCTAAACGAAACGCGATCAATAACAACAGAATTGTCTGCAAAACTTTCAGGAGGTATCCATTGATTAATGTTTAATGTTGATGCTTCATAGACTGACTGAAAATAATCCGAGAATAAATCACAAATTATAGTTGGATCAGATGAGAGTGGACTTCTATAGAGCATTGAAACAGGTATACCCGTATTTGATTGACGGTTAGAAACAGTCTTGTCAGTCTTGTGTACCAGTCGTCATCTACTATGCAGTTGGCGGTACCGGTATTGCGCATAGCGCTAGAGAGCATTGTCGTAGCACCGGCGTTGCGTAAGCGTAGCACCATCGTAGCGTAAGCGTAGCATCGTCGTAGCGTAAGCGTAGCACCGTCGTAGCGTAAGCGTAGCGTCATCATAATACCCTTTTGAAGGGGTGGGTTACTCTACGTCACCAACCTTCAAAAAAGTTTAGGTATCATAAACAACACTATCAATTTTAAATGATTTAAATAAAGGCATTCGATTTAATTCGAATTATTTCGAATCAGTTTCTATCGTGAAAATAGAGATTCACCCACCTTGAAGAGTACTTTGACAACAATTGACAGACACTATACACCATGTTAGGTAATATGAGGGACATATTGAAGGAGGCTATCCATACTAATATTATAAATGAGAAAGTGTGTCTGTCTGTCTGTATGTTTGTCTTTCTTTCACGGCAAAACGGAGCGACGAATTGACGTGATTTTTTAAGTGGAGATAGTTGAAGGGATGGAGAGTAACATAGGCTACTTTTTGTCTTTTTCTAACGCGAGCGAAGCCGCGGGCAAAAGCTAGTTCAATATAATTTTTTTGATTCCCTTTTCAAATATGTAAAAAAAAATTCCTTATTTTTTTTGCCTCATACAATTAATCACAAGGCCCATCGTAACATGAACTGATCACACCGACTTCACTCTCTTATCATAGGTTAGTGACCCGATGCAAACGCGAGCGCTAGTGCTATAGGTGTCCTTCTTTAAGAGTTGAGAGCCTTATTCCGATAATTCTTCGGTTTACTTTACGATTTTTTATTGTTTTATTTACATTTTTACTAGCTGCCTCCCGCGGTTTCACCCGCGTTAAAAATGTTAAGGGTGAACAACCCTTATCACTTAGGGATATGAAAAATAGCTAGTAGCCGATTTTCAGACATACTGAATATGCATATAAAATTTGGTAAAAATCGGTTAAGCCGTTTCGGAGGAGTAAGGTAACTAACATCAACACGAGAATTTTATATATAAGATTAGTCAGATGTGAGCATATGTATCTATTATCGCGTCCTTATATGTCCCCACCATGGAATCTTCCGTAATTACTTTAATGGAATGGAATACTATCAACCATTTGTGTGTATTGTTACAGAAACGGTCATCACTACATATACGAAGTGCTGGACTGGTCACAAGGTAGACGCGCCGGCATCGTGGTGGCGGCGTCCATGGCGGGCCTTATCTTCGTGTACACGTTTATTTGGAGCGTTGCGAGGTGTCGGGACAAGTTGTCGGCGCTTCTCATCCGTACCACCAGTCACGAACTGCCTGCAGCGCGGGCGCCGCCGGACAATCAGATGAGAATCGTATGAGTTCTTCTTAGTAAATATTATAAGGAATAAAGATCGCAGCACCATTGAGTGTAAAAAAATAATATAAGGTTTTGGTAAATTAGTAAATTACCAACAAAATTGCAATGTAGTGTCATGAATAAGTTTTGTCCCTATTTCTGTCCGTATTGTTGGTGCTGAATAAGTTACACCCATCCTTGTTTTTCGCACCGTGGTGTCCACGTTTTCTGATATATTATGATAGTGTACAGGTAGTGTTATTTTTGTGATGACATTAATATATGTTTAAGTATTCAAATGAAGCTCAACTAATAGTACTTAAGTAGATTAATATACATAAGCTACAAAATGTAGTACAAAATTGAACTTACAAAGATACCTTTCTGATAATTGCTTGAGATTATGATGATAATATTGGAGGGGAAAATAACCAATAGACTGTTAATTTGCTTCTGAAAGGTAATGTGTATACTTAAGCGTAAATATTATAGACTCAATTGTATTAATTTAAGAATAGGTATAGGTGTATATTATACATAATAAATCTGTTAGTGTGTGAAATGTGTTTGTTATTTCAGTGTATGTACATGTGTGTAGTATGCTCCAGTCTCACTATCCCAGATTGCAAATAAAAACATCAATGTATTACAAAAAAAAACATTTATTAGGAAGTAATATATAGCAAAATCTACAATTTAACACAAAGCAACCAATTAAAACTATGATTAATATAACAAACTAAATAATTGATATGTGATTAATTAAAATTTGACTTAGTACATCTATACTGTGCGGACTGTGATAGCAAATATTACACTTATTAATGACATATTCATTAATTAAACAAAACAAATATTAACAACCAAAATAAAACTAGTTTATAAAAATAATTTTGAAATGCATCTACCATCCAACAATACAATTCCAACAAAAGATATTATCATGATCATAATTTGGACAACAGTCTCAAAAAATAAGCAATCTCACATTTACCATGTATATCCAAAAATATAACTTTTTATATACAATCAATAGGTACGTTGTAAGACTTAGTATGAGCATGCAGGCGAGGGTCGGCCCGGGTGGAAAATCAAGGTAGTCTACGAAATTCAAATTTTTTTATGTATTTTTGCAATTTGCTGTTTAGTGTCTAGGTGTGTGATGATATACGACTGTAATATTTATTTTGTAACAAAATTATAATTATTTAAATCATCAAAAGAGCCCTCAAAATGCATACATTCGATTCGATTTATTGCCTATTTCAAGAAAAAGTCGTGCAATCAAGTTGTATGCACTGTGAGGGTTGTATTGATGATATTAATAATTATTATAATTCTGTAAATAATAAATTTTGTTTAATGTGCAGCCTGACAATGACATGCAAATTGCAAAAAAACGTACGAAAATTTGAAATCGCGGGCTACCCTGAAGCATCCCCCTAAAGTATTGAGAGCCGGGCACCGTCGCCTGCGCACGTGTCGACACTGCCGGAGTGCCCTCACTCGCAGATACACTATAGTCTGCACACATTCCCACTACTTCATTCCCAACAACTTGTTATAGTTATTCAAAAAGTACTCGATCTTTATTATTCTTGATTCAATTAAATTATTTATGAAATATTTTTGTTTAATTATTATCACATAGTAAGAAGTTTTAACTGTGTAAGTAACATGCTCCGGTTAATAAGACCGTGAGAACCTAGCGTCTAGCGATTATATCCAACGTTAAACTGTCTCTTTGTACAGTAATCAATGGTTCTTTCATAAACACTCAATATCACAAACATTCAGTATTACACTAATATTCTACACAACTCTTAAATCTAAAAGGCATTTCCAGAGATCAATACTTATTAAATAAAATTTTGAGTGAGCAAAGTTTACCCAATTAGTACTTAGCTTAATTTTAGTATTGTAACATTCCTAAATATTAGTAAAGGCATTACTATAAATTTAAAAGTTATGAAAAGGGATCGTAACTACGGATTTATTACTTTTAAACATCTTCAAAATGATTACTTAACATATGGATGAAAATAGCCCAACTAAATATTCAGGTTAGTTCTTACTTACTATTGGGCAACTAGTATCTTTCTTATCCATATAGGTATTTAGCAAATATCTACTAATAACATAATAATATTGTACATTTTGATCCTCGTATTACATAACTATGAAAGATTATTATATCCGGAAGCCAATTTAAATATCAAGAACAACAAGCCAAAAATGAGTGGCTCATGGTTAATAAAGACACAAAGTATTAGTAGTAGATATAAATATTAGATAGTATTGCACCCTAAGACTAAAAAAAATCATGTCTTTCGTATATTAGATACCGTCAAAACACTTTCAGTATATTTAAATATTTTTGAGATCATCGAGTAGTTGACAAATACATTCAGACTTTGCATCACAATATTGTAAGAAGCATTTGCATCTGACATTAAGTAACCGTCTGATGCACATGATGTAAGATGGCAGTTGGTAATAACAAAGTACTGATTCAGTATAATAACTCCGATGAAACACTTACTGAACTGTACCTGACAACAATATCACTTACAGTGACATAATAAACTAGCCTAGTATAACAATGACTCACTTTAAGCGGCAGTATGTGTACTCACATAACGGTGAGGCTTAAGTTAGCTCCTCGCCGTTCATGAGAAACACGCGGAATGAGGACTCGTCCGCAGCATCTTCGTACATTAACTCCTCCTAAATAATAAGATGAGCAAAATAATGTAAAGCAAAGACAATGTCGAAAGAACACTATTATAAATGACATTTTGAAACAACATGAATCAACCTACTTGCATGAGATCAATGGTGGGATGTGCGTCGATGAGACACAGGTCGGCGTCCATCGCGCCCGCCTCGCCGCTCAGCGCCGCGCCCACTATCTGTCTGTACACAACATTTGACCACTATTCAACTATCTACTTTAGAGTTAAGTAGTTAAAGCTGCGTTTTGAGTGATTTGTAATATAAGGTTCTATTCTCTTTTGGTTACAATGGAAATTTGAACTTTGCCATGTAATATAAGGTTCTAAGCTCTTTTGGTTACAATAGAATTTGAACTTCCATGTATGGTATTGAGTTTGTAGTCCAAGATGTTCTAATAGTGTTGATTGTTCAATTGCTAGGGCTAGGTACTCACTGGCTATCGTCATCGATGGGCACGTTGCCGTGAAGGAAGAGATCGCTGCGCACCGTGTACACATCGCTCACGGAACCCTCTGCTAGCTCAACCTGGAAATACAGTTTTATATTTCTCCGATACAATAATGCGATATTTAGTGGACAGAGTCGAGTTTTATGACAACGGAAGAGTTTTATGCTGCAGAAGATAATTCATTACCTTCATTATTTTATCGTCCCTGCAAGTGTTTAAAGTCCAGTAAAAAATCTCCCACCTCTCTCAGGGCGGGAGAAGTCATTAAATGATTTCCCACCCACAAAATAAAAAATGTTTAAAGTCTGTTTTAGGGGCGCTTCCATGCCATACATGTATAAAAAACAACCTCCAGTGCCAAGTAACGCAAGCTAAAGGAAAGTACGTTGTAAAACTGTAACATACATGCACATCGTCGTCCAGCACGTAGTGTGCGTGCGCGGCGCGCGGCAGCGGCCACGTGCAGTGCGTGCGCGCCGCGTGCCACTCCGCCACGTCCTCGCTCGCCACGTCCTCGCTCGCCACCGCCACGTCCTGACCCGCGAGCTCCGAGTCCCCGTGCTCCGAGACCGCGAGCTCCGACACCGCGCTGTCCTCATTCACGTGTTCGTCGGCCAGCCCCGCCACGTCCGTCTCCACAGCCCCCGACACCTCCCCCCGCTCGCCACTCACTGACGATACCGCGTCACACTCTTCTTCCAACACTACGTTATCCGGCAAACTGACCTGTAATTCAGTCATTATTTCATCATGTATATATTACTAGCTTTTGCCCGCGGCTTTGCTCGCGTTAGAAAGAGACAAAAAAAATAATAACCGCCTTCAAAAACAAAAAACATAAAAACAACTAAAATTTCGGAAGTCGGTGGCTTATCTCTTCTGCCAGTCAATTAGTGTTCCCACCGACTTCCGAAATTTTAGTTATTTTTATGTTTTTTGTTTTTGAAGGCGGTTATTATTTTTTTGTAAAAAGCTTTTTATTTTTTACTTTTTAGTGTCTGACTAAAGTATCCAGGCTGCCAATTTCCATACCAAGATTCATACACTACCTACCACTATCGAATCTGCAGTATAATTAATCTCGGTGTAAAGTGCTCATCAAGACGAATAAAATAAGCCCAAACACTATGTAGCTGCTATCAACCATTAAAGAGTTCCCTAAACTGTACTGCACCTGCATCACGGAGCTTGCAGTGGCAGTCATAACGCATCTCGATGTAATTATCTTGTCATCACGAATAAAATAAGCCCAAAGACGATGAAGCTAAGATGTACCGTTGAGGAGTTCCCTTGATTCTCTGTCGTCTCCATCATCAGGTCTGCCCCAAACCTCCATGGTATTGTAGTCTCATCAGATATACACATTAATATTAAGTTTTTACCCGATGCTCGCCTACAACTTTCTAGAGATGCCATCAATTTCTCAGGGTTTCCACCACCAGATCCTGACCTGATGAATATGGGACCAAATGACGAGCATACCCTTTCAAATAAAAAAAGAATTTTTGAAATCGGTCCAGGCGTCTCCGAGAAATCGAGTAACAAACATAAAAAAAAAAAACAGTCGAATTGAGAACCTCCTCCTTTTTTTTGAAGTCGGTTGAAAAAAAGCCTATGTTACTCTCCATCCCTTCAACTATCTCCACTTAAAAAATCACGTCAATTCGTCGCTCCGTTTTGACGTGAAAGAAAGACAAACATACAGAAAGACAGACAGACACACTTTCCCATTTATAATATTACTATGGATGTCCCTAAAACATAATTAACAAATTGGTGTTATCCATACTCAAAAATTTTTTTTACTGCTACATTCAGAATAAAAACGAACAATCAAGCCAACAAAATAAAAAGTTAAATTTCTCAAAACGTATTCTTCTGACTTCGAAGCAAACATTACGGCTTCTTAATCTATTCACAACTCAACCAAATAAAGTAGCTATGTAATGTTTACTTACTAAATATACGTAATCTCCTTGTTCAGTGACGTTCGCCGGCGGCGCCTCGGGTACAGATGCGACGCTCTCTTCTTTACCTTTTCTGTGAACCTTCTTCATGTGCATGTACAGGGTGCTCATGTTCGTAAAAGATTGCTCACAACCTGAAGAATAAATAGTTTTATATATATATTTAATAAATAGTTTTTTTATAATTAAATAATTTAGTGTAAAAAAAGACGTGTGGCATTCGGATACTGCCGCGGTAAAGCTATAGCATAGCATTTTTTATCAACTTATGTAATTATAATTATTTATTTATTTCATTTATTTAAATATTTGATTTATGAGTGTCGTGATGGCCCAGTGGATAGGGCGCCCGCCTCGTGTGTAAGAGGTTGTGGGTTCGAATCCGGGCAAGCACCAATGTGACTTTTTCAATTCATATGTACTTTGTAAAGTTTATCTTGGACATCACTGACATCCCGTGCCTCGGAAAGCACGTAAAGCCGTTTGTCGCGGTTGTCATTCGTAGAACTTTGACATTCGTTACTGGTTAGCCAGAAACTCTGACCAGTCTAACCAAGAGGTATCGTGTCACCCAGTTACTGGGTTGTGGAGGTCAGATAGGCAGTCGCTCCACGTAAAACACCGGTGTTTTACGAATTTTATCTAGCTGAATTCGGTTAGGCTGGCAGCCGACCCCAACACGGTTGGGAAAAAGGCTAGGGAGATGATGATTTATTTCATTTATGCATTATTTTTTTCCTGTGTTTTTTTTTTCTTTGATATTAATTACACTTTTTGAGCGTGGTGACCGATAAGAAAAAATGTTAGCCGCCATCTTGGACTTCGAAATAGACCTCATTTTCGCCATCAGTGTCCTCGAAAACCTCGGAAACGATATCCATGACCGATTTTTTGAAAAAATGTTAACCGCCATCTTGGTTTCTGAAATGGACCTTATTTATGGCATCAGTATCTCCAGAAACCACTGACACAATACCCATGACCAATATTTTGAAAACATGTTAGCCGCCATCTTGGATTTTTACATGGACCTCATTTTCGGCTTCAGCGCCCCCGAAAACCATAAAACGTGGGGCCAAGGCGCATAACAAAAAATCTCTCAGCCGCCATCTTGGTTTAAAAAGTATCACCGCTGTGCCGGTATGAGTGGTTGTGTTAGGTTATTTTCGTTGCGGTGTTTCTGGATTCGGTCTCTCTCACGCTCAAGGCCCGCGATAGAGGTTACGGTCTCGTGTCTCCCCTGACGGCTCCCCTCGGGGAGACATCAGGATTTTTTAAATCCTATTGTCTCCCCTAGGCGGGGGAGACACCAGAACTTGCTAATAAATTATAATTGGAGTACTCGTGTATCCCCTGTCAAACATTACATAATAACGTAAGTAGGTACTTGTTACGGACGACGAACAAAGTACAGTGTAAAGTGCTTGTGTATTGAGAGTGTAAAGTGCTTGTGTATTGAGAACAAAGTGGTAGCTAGATATAAGTTAGATTTAGTATTTGATAAGTTTTTTGTCATACTTTTACTAATTCCGTTCCATATAATAGCATCCCTTGTCGTATGTATAGCTCGCAGTACGTAGCTAACTTTAGCCGAGCGCGAGGGCAGAGGGATGCCTTATATGGTAACGGATTAGGGCGAGAACGCTGATTGGTCGGCTATCGACAGTACGACCGTCTGACACTTGTGATTGCGCGGCCATTTATGGTAAGGAGAGCTTTCACGCAATGTTATTGGCTACTTGCTGTCTATCGCAACGTGTGCTCGCCATTGCTATTTTTGGTAAGGGTCTCGCCTGGTCGCTGGGCTTATAAACAGGTGCCCCGGCGAGATCCCGGCAGTTCTGTTCTGTTCTGTAGTTCTATTCTGTTTGTTTAGTGCGGTGCGGTTCAAGTTATGAGACTCTATCGAGTTTGCGTGAAAGCTCAGTCATACTGTCGCGTTGTGTATATAGTCCATAGTGAAAGTAGTAATTTAATTTTTCGTTTGTGTAAATAGTTATTTTATTGTGTTTATTTTTGTTTTGTGTTATGTGTGTGGTGATGTAAATAGTTAGGATAGTTAGTGCGGTTGTAAATAAATACTGTAAATAGTGTCGCAGTGTTTTTTACTTAATAACCTAGTGAAGATATAGGTCCCGTAGGTTGGCTAGGGACGCTAGGTTAGGCCGTGACTTCTACCACCTTATCATCACCACTACCGCCGGCGCAGAAGGTCGGCAATAGTTTCTTGTCCGTCGAGCCGTATATATATAAACCAGCGTCAACAGTTTCTGGTCCTTCGAGACGGATAAGATCCAACAGCAACAGTTTCTGGTCCTTCGAGCCGGATAAGAACCAACAGCAACAATTTCTGGTCCTCCGAGACGGATATAAACCAGGCAGCACCAACAGTTTCTGGTCCTTCGATCCACGATACACAATCAGTGAAGATGGTCGTCACTCGCAGCCAGTGTGGTGACGAGCAACGTCAGCTCGAGGAGGCACCAAGGTCAGCAGAGACCACGTCGGCTACCACAGTCAGGTATGCGCGGCGAGGTGCTATCACGACAACAGAGAAAGAACCAGCACCAGCAGAACTCGCACAGCTCGTGCCAGGTGGTACGCGCGGTCCAAGTTCGGGGCCGCGTAGGACACCATCGGCGCCAGCATCGGTCAGGTCGACCGCCAGCACGGCGCAGCGTGTGCGCCAAGCAGAGCTCGAGGCCGAAGAGCGGCTTATGGAGATTCGACGACGTGAACTCCGCAGAGAACAAGAGCTCATGAAGCGTGAACTCCGCATGGAAGAGGAGTTTGTGAAGAAGCAACTAGAGTTAAAGGTCGCGGCTATAGAAGAAGAAGGTAGTCAACAAGACCCAGCTGAACACCCCGCGTTCGACCTCGTGGAGGACCGGGTACATGGCTCAATAGGAGCGAACGGCGTGCGCCGAGCCCGGAGGGGGAGCCGCCGGAGTCACTGCCACCCCCTGCGCCCGCCGCGGTGAGACGGACGCGGCCGCCGGCGCGCGCGCGCGATTACCAGTCGCCGTCACCC
Organism: Athetis lepigone; assembly: GCA_033675125.1. Classification (NCBI taxonomy): domain Eukaryota; kingdom Metazoa; phylum Arthropoda; class Insecta; order Lepidoptera; family Noctuidae; genus Athetis; species Athetis lepigone. The sequence continues at coordinate 17,453,279 of CM066232.1, forward strand.
GCGCCACCCGCGCCGCCTGCACCGGACGCCCGCTGCTGCACAGCGCGCAGCGAACAAGCACACGTCGCTGATACATCGTTACGCGAACGAGAGTGTTCCCCGACACCGACGCAGCATGAAAGTACACCTATCGAACAGCTGGCAGAGGCGATAAGAAGTATGGGACACCGCCACGACAGGTGACGGATCTGCCGGCGTTCAGCGGCGCAGCATCAGAGTGGCTTGCTTTCAAAGCGGCCATGAGAGACAGCACACGGCTGTACAATTTCTCGCCGATAGAAAACATAGCACGCCTCCGTAATAGTTTACGGGGGGAGGCCCGCGAATCAGTGACGGCCCTCCTACACACAACGAGTGATCCTGAGATCGTGATGAGTACACTGGAACAGTGTTTTGGAAGGCCAGAAGTCACCGTGGATCGCGCCCTCGACGACATAAAGAAATTACCGCGGCCAGGTACGTCCAGTGTCGAATTAAATAGTTTTGCAGTGAAATTACAAAACATTGTGTGCGTGTTACAAAACATTGATCAACGTAATTATCTAAATAATCCAATGTTAGTGCGTGAAGTTGTAAATAAACTTAGGCCGCATATACAGTCCCGGTGGGCTGATTACGCGGAAGAATTCGGTAGTTTTAAAGTGCCGGAGATAGTGACTTTGAGTGAGTTTCTAAAGCGCGAGGCGGACCGCGGACTGAGACATGTATATTCGACGCCCGCGACGCAAGATAACGCGCGCAAAGACTGTATGCAGTCAAAATGTAAAGACAATTCTAGTCGTGTACAGTCGAAAAAGCCCGCTAAACGAGCGAGTTTTAACATCACCGCGAGTGAAAAACTGTGTATATTGTGTAAACAAGGTCACGAACTACCCAAGTGCGAACAATTTCCGAAAATGAACACTAGCGAACGTTGGAAATTAGTGAAAGACAATCGTGTGTGTTACAAGTGCTTAGTGAAATCACATAGGCGCAGTGAGTGCAAAGCAAAAGAATGCAGTGTACAAAGTTGCGACCGGCCACATCACAAGTTGCTGCACTACGTAAGTACCCAACCACAATCAGATACGTCAGAGGCGCTTGCGGCTGAGGAAACAGTAATGACAGCTACCATGAGCTCGAGTGTGTTACTGAAAGTTTGTCCGGTAACATTGTACGGTCCGCGCGGTGAGGTGTCGACGTACGCGCTGCTCGACGAGGGGTCGACAGTCACGCTCATCGAAGAGAATACAGCCGCCGCAATAGGAGCGGACGGGCCTACCAGCAAGCTCACTATCTACGGGGTAAGCACAGCAGCGGGAGAGGCCGACAGTAAGGTGGTTGAGGTCAAGGTTCAGAGGTCATGCATCCGACTCGCATCGAATAAAGGCTCGTACAGTGAAATCATTGACTAACTATAGTCAATCAGTGCCAGCGAGTGTTTTAGAGTTACAGCACTTGCGTAAATTACGTCACACAGAGGTATGTTACGAAAACGCACGCCCAACTATACTCATAGGTGCAGACAATTGGTCTCTCATCGTGACCCGACAGCTGAGACACGGAAAGAAGTCGCAACCCGTGGCCTCACGAACCACACTCGGATGGGTGGTACTAGGTAATTTACCTACGAGTATTATCGACAATAAAAACAATGGAGTTCATCATACACATTTTAATCACTCAGCGAATAACCAATCATTAGACGAATTAGTACGAAGCCATTTTCACATCGACTCACTCGGAGTTAGTACTTTGACGAAAATAAGTACAGAAGATCGACGCGCCGTCGAAATGTTCAACAATACAGTGAAACGAGCAGAAGGTCATTATCACGTAGGCCTACTATGGCGCCAAGAGGGCGCTATGCCGGCTAGTTATGATTACGCATTCCGCCGACTAAGGGCGATTGAGAGAAAAATGGATAAGGATGCGGAGTTTGCAGCTAGCTACCAGAAGCAGGTAGGCAACCTACTGGAAAAAGGTTACGCGGAACCCGCGACCTACGAAGACACGCAATCGGATAAGGCGTGGTACCTACCGCATTTCGCGGTAACCAATGTAAACAAACCGGGCAAATTTCGTTTAGTTTTTGATGCAGCGGCTGTCTGTAACAATGTTAGTTTGAACAGTAAGTTATTGGAAGGACCTGACCTTCTGAATTCACTGACGAATATTTTATTTACATTTAGAGAAGGCAGAATTGCAGTGTCTGCGGATATTGCTGAAATGTTTTTGAGAATAAAAATAAAAATTCATTAAGTGGCTGCAAGGATCACGGGAGGTCAGTGACCTGCGAATACCCCGGCGATATTTTAATACATGTGACATTGTAGACAGGGAATTGCACGTGTTTTGTGATGCGAGCGAAGTTGCGTTCGCGACTGCTGTTTATTGGCGCTGTACAACAAGCAGTGGAGATGTCGACGTGTCATTGGCAGCGTCGAAGGCGAAGGTGGCCCCACTGAGAGGTGTCACAATACCGCGCATGGAGTTGCAAGCGGCGGTGAGTGGTGTACGTCTGGCAGACGCTGTAAAGAAAGGACACAGGTGGCAGGTAAATAAAGTTACCTACTGGACGGACTCGCGTACGGTGCTCGCTTGGATACGCACTAATGCTAAGAAGTACTCGCCATACGTTGCACACAGGTTAGGCGAGATCGCCGAGTGTACAAGCATAGATCAATGGAGGTGGGTACCAACTGAACATAACATAGCAGACGACGCGACCCGCAATACTTACGTGAATGGGCCACGCCCTGAATGGCTGAAGGGGCCTGCATTTTTACGAGAACCACCTGAGTCATGGTCGACAGAACCCAACTACGAGAGTCAACCCGCGGACGACGCAACGGTGAGTCACGTGGCCGTCGTCAAAGAGCCGGCGCATTGGAGCACTATGCCAGTCGCTGTACGAGTATCAAAATGGGATACATTGTTGCGAATAACTGCAAGGATATTAATGATTGTAGAAAAATGGTTGCACAAATGTAGTGAACTAGAGGTGCGCCACATTCAAAAAGCAGAAAAGCTGTGGTTCGAGCGAACACAAGTGGAGAGTGTTTCTGAAGAAATTAAATTGATACAAGTAGGAAAGTACATACCGAAATCGAGTCGGCTGTACAAGCTTGACCCGTTTATAGGCAAGGATGGCCTCCTGAGGGCGCGCGGGCGCATTGGAGCCGCGCACCTACCAGAAGAAATAAAGTGCCCTATTATTTTGGATGGGCGAAATCCAGTAATACAAAAGCTTATCAGAAAGCATCATGAACTTGCGGCGCACGCGGGCAATGAACGCGTGGTCAACGATCTCCGACAATTTTACTGGATATTGCATTTGCGACCGTCGGTAAAATTGGTTGCAAGAAATTGTCAGTGGTGTAAAATAAGAAAGAGTAAACCATTGATACCTAGCCTGGGTGACCTACCCAGTGCCCGCATTAATCCTTTTTGTAAACCTTTTACAAGTACAGGTGTTGACTACTTCGGGCCGATGTCAGTGACCGTCGGCCGGCGCCACGAGAAGAGGTGGGGCGCACAGTTTACGTGCCTCACGACGCGGGCAGTCCACATGGAGCTGGTGGCCAGCCTGTCCACTGACTCCGCGATCATGGCGCTGCGGCGGATGGCGGCGCGGCGCGGCTGGCCGCGCGTTATCTACAGCGACAACGGCACCAACTTCCGGGGTGCCGACGCCGAGCTACGAGCCGCGACTCTAAAGTGGGCGGGAGCATTGGAGAGCTTCTGCCTCTCGCGGCAGGTCGAGTGGCGTTTCATCCCTCCTGGCGCGCCCAACCAAGGCGGCGCGTGGGAACGACTGGTGCGCTGTGAAAACCGCACTGGGCGCCGTACTGCACGAGAAGTACCCACGCGACGAGGTACTGCACACACTACTGACTGAGGCCGAGCACTCTATCAACGCCCGGCCTCTCACCCACGTGTCAGTAGACATCAACGATCCTGAGGCGTTAACCCCAAACCACTTCCTATTGGGGTCATCATCGGGCCTCCCTCTCACGGGGCCATGTCAGCCGAGCGACAGACACGCTTGGCGAGCGGCGCAAGCGCTGGCCGACGAATTTTGGCGGCGCTGGGTGCGGGAGTACCTACCCACTCTCGTGCCCCGAGGAGACTCTGCGGCGGGACGTCGCCAGCTTCAAGAAGGCGATCTGGTCGTCGTGGTCGACGCAGCCCTGCCGCGGAACGTGTGGCCCAGGGGCGTAGTCGAAAGGATCTACCCCGGGCCTGACGGCGAGGTGCGCAGTGCAGACGTCCGCACAAGTGGTGGATTCTTCCGGCGGCCTACGAGGAAGATCGTCGTCCTACCGGTTGGAAGTGAGGCTGCGACTGGCAGTCTTCGCCGGGGGGAGAATGTTACGGACGACGAACAAAGTACAGTGTAAAGTGCTTGTGTATTGAGAACAAAGTGCTAGATATAAGTTAGATTTAGCATTTGATAAGTTTTTTGTCATACTTTTACTAATTCCGTTCCATATAATAGCATCCCTTGTCGTATGTATAGCTCGCAGTACGTAGCTAACTTTAGCCGAGCGCGAGGGCAGAGGGATGCCTTATATGGTAACGGATTAGGGCGAGAACGCTGATTGGTCGGCTATCGACAGTACGACCGTCTGACACTTGTGATTGCGCGGCCATTTACGGTAAGGAGAGCTTTCACGCAATGTTATTGGCTACTTGCTGTCTATCGCAACGTGTGCTCGCCATTGCTATTTTTGGTAAGGGTCTCGCCTGGTCGCTGGGCTTATAAACAGGTGCCCCGGCGAGATCCCGGCAGTTCTGTTCTGTTCTGTAGTTCTATTCTGTTTGTTTAGTGCGGTGCGGTTCAAGTTGTGAGACTCTATCGAGTTTGCGTGAAAGCTCAGTCATACTGTCGCGTTGTGTATATAGTCCATAGTGAAAGAAGTAATTTAATTTTTCGTTTGTGTAAATAGTTATTTTATTGTGTTTATTTTTGTTTTGTGTTGTTGTGTGTGGTGATGTAAATAGTTAGGATAGTTAGTGCGGTTGTAAATAAATACTGTAAATAGTGTCGCAGTGTTTTTTACTTAATAACCTAGTGAAGATATAGGTCCCGTAGGTTGGCTAGGGACGCTAGGTTAGGCCGTGACTTCTACCACCTTATCGTCACCACTACCGCCGGCGCAGAAGGTCGGCAATAGTTTCTTGTCCGTCGAGCCGTATATATATAAACCAGCGTCAACAGTTTCTGGTCCTTCGAGACGGATAAGAACCAACAGCAACAGTTTCTGGTCCTTCGAGCCGGATAAGAACCAACAGCAACAGTACTAGTATATTCGTAAAAGCTCATGTCATCAATTAATCTTTTACGCAGCTTTTCCAAAAAATGTCCAACACTTCGTCTTCGTCGTTCATGTCTTCGTGAATTAATTGTAATTGTGCGTTTAATATAAACTTGTCTCTTTCGATGTGAACTTTTCTCCTTTTACTGGAATGTACCTACTGCTAAAAAAGCTATCTCACTTGGGTAGCTTCGTTTGAGGAGACAAAAGTGAATAGGTAGAGATAGTAGTAGGTACGTCATGCTTGACGGGTTATTTCTTTTATGGTTATTATGTAATGTTTGACAGGGGATATACGAGTACTCCAATTATAATTTATTAGCAAGTTCTGATGTCTCCCCCGCCTAGGGGAGACAATAGGATTTAAAAAATCCTGATGTCTCCCCGAGGGGAGCCGTCAGGGGAAACACGAGACCGTAACCGCGATAGAAGCTATGCAACAGCTTAAAAACGTTTTTATAAACAGATTTTTCGGTTTAGGTTTGTGTTTTGTGTGGTTTCATAGTAATTCTTTCATTTTTACTAAAGATTTCTTGAAAACAACAAATGTAAACAAATAAACGTATATTTAAACGTATAATTAACGTATAGATGACATGACAAGATTACCACATCAAAATCATTATTTGTTTTATTTTACTTTTTTTATCATAAGATTCTGGTAGCCCTTTAATGAGTGATAACCCTAATGAGAAGTAGCCCAAGTGAGAAGTAGCCCAAGAGAGAAGTAGCCCAAACGAGAAATAGCCCAAATGAGAAGTAGCCATAATGAGAAGTAGTCCATTTGAGAGTCGGTTGCCAAAACGAGAATTAGCCCTAATGCGCCTAAACCGATTTTTCAAATATAAACTACTAGCTTCTGCCCGCGGCTTCGCTCGCGTTAGAAAGAGACAAAAAATAGCCTATGTTACTCTCCATCCCTTTTACTACCTCCACTTAAAAAATCACGTCAATCCGTCGCTCCGTTTTGCCGTGAAAGAAAGACAAAGAGACAGACAGACACACTTTCCCATTTATAATATTAGTATGGATAGCTTCTGCCCGCGGCTTCGCTCGCGTTAGAAAGAGACAAAAAGTAGCCTATTTATAATATTAGTATGGATTGAGAAACAAGGACTGGGAAAAACTAA